>VZRX01001016.1:5169-28241 GCA_013398075.1 Notiomystis cincta
CGGGGCCGGGGCGGTGGCTCCGGGCAGGAGGGGCGGAGGGAACCGCGCTCGGGCTCGGGCTGGGCGCTGTCCGCTGTGCTGGCAGGAGCCGCTCCCTGCCGCTGAGCCCCGCTTCTTCTCGGAGCTCCCGAGGGACGGGATGGCGTCTGGAGGGACCTGGACCAGCGCGGGGACGGGGCCCGTGGGAACCTCGTGCAGTTCCACAAAACCAAGAGCAGGTGCTGCACCTGCATCACGGCACTCCCCGGGATCAGTCCAGGCTGGGGATGAGCAGATCCAGAGCAGCCCTGCCGAGAAGGACTTGGGGCTGCTGGTTGGTGAGAGGCTGGACATGCCCCGGCCGTGTGTGTTGGCAGCCTCCCTGAGTGCTCCACCCAGCAGGCAACCACATTCCTTGGGATGGTAATTCTGTTACATCAGTGTTGTGCAGTGAGTGGGTCATGATCTTTCCCAGAAATAAATGAAAATATCCCCTGAGCACTCCCTGCTCTGGCTCTCCCAGCACAGTGTAGCCATCAGAGCCTGCTCCTTTCTGACTGTGGGGAAGCAGGGTGCATCCATCCACTGGAGATGGGAGGGTTTGTGGAAGGAGAGCAAAGTGGGGGTGGGCTTGTTCTTCACTGTCCCTGTCTGTTTTAGGGGAGCAATGATGAAATGTCAGAAAACGAAGAGGAGATGGAGGAGAAATCAGAAAGTGAAGGGAGTGACTATTCTCCCAACAAAAAGAAGAAGAAAAAACTGAAAGACAAGAAGGAGAAAAAGCCAAAAAGGAAAAAGAAGGATGAAGAGGAGGATGACAATGAGGATGGAAGTCTAAAGGTACAAAAGACTTCTTTACTCTGAGCTGGTGCTAGTGCTGAAGCCAGGCTTGGACAAGGGGAATTGAGGGTTTCATGAGAAGCTTGGGTTTGGCAAGGATGACATTGCAGGTGAATGACTGGGACAGGAGAAGTTCTATTTCCTTGGTTCTTATCTTGTGTGCAGGGAGAAGTTGAATTTCTTGGAGCTGTGAAACCTGCCAAGGCCTTGTGTAGTGTTACATGGTGGGGAGCATTTGCGTGTTAATTTGTTTCTTGGGACTGCATGAAGCATTAATTTGTTAAGTGGTTGCGTGTGCTGTTTCATAAATCCCAGAAACAAATCCCTGCATCTCACTGACTAGGGAGACATGGAGCACATGACAGACCCAGCCCTGTGCTGCTCATCTGCAGAGCTGTGGCTGTTTACGTTAATGATGACTCTCTAAATCTCCAGGAGCCCAAGAGCTCAGCCCAGCTCATGGAGGAATGGGGTCTCGATGATGTAGATTACGTTTTCTCAGAAGAGGATTATCATACTCTGACGAATTACAAAGCTTTCAGCCAGTTCCTCAGGTAGGGAACTGTGGTCCTGGTGGTTGAGGTTTGGGCATTGCTCAATCAGCAGATGAAGTTGTGAAGTCAATTCTGCACTGTTAGCTCTTTGCTGCTTCTTCCTCCCAACTCAGTCCTCAGAACTCCATTTATTTGCAGGATTGACTGGACTCAGCTGAAGCATTTGTCTCTCCTGCTCTCCAAAGCCCCATGTTTTTGAAAAGTTTCTCATTTGAAACTCACTTGAAAAATTTCATGAGAAAAACAGTGTTAATGAATTTCTGCTTGTACCATGAGCCTTTCAGAGCACAGCAGGTACTTCATGGAAGGGAGGTCTCTGAGGAGGTTTAGGTGTGCCCCCATTGCATCTATTTGCTCAAGGAAGCTCTGGTTTCTGTGCCTCCCATGAAACTCCTGCTGGGAGGCACCGCTTCCACATCTCTTGGGCTGAAGCACCGACACGGGAGGGCAGGAGCAGACACACAACACAGCACTGCTAACACAGGTTCTCCCTCTGCCCTGCCCCACAGGCCTCTGATTGCCAAGAAGAATCCCAAGATCCCCATGTCCAAGATGATGACGGTGCTCGGTGCCAAGTGGCGAGAGTTCAGTGCCAACAACCCCTTCAAGGGCAGCTCGGCAGCGGCGGCTGCAGCAGCTGTTGCTGCAGCTGTGGAGACTGTCACCATCTCCCCAGCACTCCCTGCCAGCCCCCAGCACTCAGCCCTGCCCACTGTCATCAGGAAAGCCAAGACCAAGGAGGGCAAGGGTGGGTGCCACTTGTGGGGGGCTGCTCTTGCTGCTGCTCTGCCAGCAGAGCTGGCACTAGGCTGCAAAGCACAAGCTGCAGCAAATTGGGAAGGAAAAAGGTGTGGCTGCAGCTCCCATTGCCCTTGCAGAGGTCCTTGAGAGGCACGTGGTTCATGATCCATGGCAGATTGAGCCTCTGGGTCTGCTGGATGTTTGGCAGTTTTTGGCAATTAGTTAAACTGAGTGGAAACTTAGTGGGAAAGGGAGGGATCTCCCTTTGTGCTGTGTTCTGCCTTGGGAAGTTGCTGTTCCACTGTGCTGGGGGGTGATTTGGGTGACAGTTGTTTGTAGAGTACCAAACAGGTTTTCAATTTCTTCAGGTCCAGGTGTGCGGAAGAAAATCAAGGGCTGCAAAGACGGGAAGAAAAAGGGGAAGGGAAAAAAGATGGCAGGCTTGAAATTCCGGTTTGGAGGAATCCCCAGCAAAAGGAAAAAGGGCTCCTCTGTAAGTTTGCAGGGCTTTGGGTCTGGGAGGGAAGCACTGGGACAAGCCCTTGTTGGGGATGTCAGGGGTGTCACAGCCTCATTTGTGCCCCTCTCTGGGGCACCAGGCCCTGATCAGCACATCCACTTTGCACCCATGTCCAGGCTCAGGTTTGTGAGAGTCGTGTCTGGCCACAGTTTTTGCTGAAATCACATAACCCTGTTTACTCCCAGCAGTGGGGTGGCAGTGCCATCATTTCAGCTTCCATTTGGAACAGAATTCTTCAGGGCTTGCACTGCAGCTGAGCCGTGCGTCACGGAGAACTCTGGGATGCTTTAATTGCATTAGCAGGGCCTGCCCACGGCAGCTGCAGTCCCGTGGCATTGCTCAGGATGCTGGAGCTGCCCAGCCAGAAAACACTGGCTCAGCACACCAGTATCAGGTGTGTTTCAAGGAATTAACAGCGTGTTCAAGAATAATTTCCTTAGATAACTAATGACTGAGGGTGGGGCTCTTCTAGGTGTTGAGAATATTGGTCAAACCCCCTCAGCTCACTGTGTTGCAGCTCTTGTTCCCATAACTAAACCTGTTTGCAAGCACCTCTGTGTGTTGAAGGATGAAGGGCAGGAGCCACTCGTTGCTGCACGTTTTCAGTCATGTATCACAAAAAATTCCTCCCTAGATCCACACATTCACCTTCCAGAGAATCACAAAGAGCTCGAGCTGTCTCCTGCAGCTGGAGCCCGAGCACCTGGTTAGGAGTGTGCAGGCTGTGGATTTGCATGTTTGAGTCTCCTGAATAAGAATTCAGATGTATTATTATGTTTTGACTCCATGGAATGCTGGACCTGTTCTGACTCCTTTCATGTTATGGGAATGCCAAGTGTGGATGCCTGCATGCATGGACACAGGAGGGATGGCATGGCTGGTATGGGTGTTGAAAGAGAGAGGGAGCAAAGTTCTGCCAAGTACTGGAAAAAGGGGCCTTTGGACGCACCAGGTGGGAGTATAGGGTTGTTCCTATCCAGGAGAACACAGTCTCAGCAGTGGAATGGGAGCTGGGATGACAGCACTTGGACTGGGTGTGCTTTGCTTTTTCCCTCTGCAGAGCGAAGAGGAGGAACGGGAAGAATCCGACTTTGACAGCGCCAGCATCAACAGCTCCTCCGTGCGCTCTGAGTGCTCAGCTGGTCTGGGGAAGAGAGGGAAGAAAAGGAAAAAGAAAAAGAGGAGTAGGCCATCCTTTGTACTCTGTTCCTGTTCTGTTTGAATTTCCCTGTTCAGGTTCTGCTTCCCTGGCCTGTGCAGCTCTGGGCTGTGTCTGGCTCTGGCTTGGTGGGAGGGGATGTACCCCTGCCTGTCTGTGTGAGTGGAGTGTGAGGTGCTCTCTTGGTGTCCAGGCCCTGCTGCTGGTGGAGTTATGCCTGCAAGGAAGTTTCAGAATTTGTGGGGTTTCCCACAAATTTGTGGGGAAATGATTTTCTGAGGAACAGCCACTGGAAAGCTGTGGCTTGTGGCAAGCTCTCAGCAGAGCAGGGCAGGCTGTGGGTGAGACCATGTGAAGATGAGGGATGTTTTGTCTGTGTGAGGTGTGCAGTCAGGCAGAGGCTGGTGGCAGAGCTGTGGTAGCAATGCAGGGACAGGGAGGCACGTGAACCATGGTGGAAAGGATCTGTCAGGGTCTGCCAGTGGCGATGTGACCACATTTGTGTGCGTGTCCCTTCGTTTCTTCCGGGTGGATGTTGTGCCATGGCACCTCTGTCCTTGTGCTGCTCTGGAGAGCAGCCCCCTGTGCTGAGCACATTGCCTTTCTGTTCTGTGTCCTTGTCTGGGATGAGATGTTTCAGATCCAGGTGCATCCTTTGGCTTCTTAGCTTTTCTGATGGATTTTTGCTTCCAAGAAATGGAAGGGCAGCTTCTGGGCTGGGTATCAGTTAGGGTGTTACACTGGCCAGTGAGGCTGGGCTGGTTGGCTGGCTGGCTAGCCCTGCATCTTGTGTGTGAAGGGTGTTGCTTGTGGCTTGTTGCCCTTTTGAGGGCCCTGGTGCTGGAGGTAGGCAGCTGGAAGGTCAGAATTCCGTGTCAGGAGTTTGTGGCAGAGCTGAGAATTGAGATGAGCCATTCTGGCACTTGCAAGGTCTTGTTCCTCTCCTCCTTTTCCCGTCCATGCTGTGTTGAGAGGGCTCCTGCCTCTGTGCCAGGGAGCCCCAAGGAAGAGCAGAGTAGTCCCAGGAGAGGAGTCCTGTCCTTGGCCGTGTCACCCTTGCATGGTGCGTTTGCAGCTGGTGCTGGTGCCTGGGGAGGTTTCTCTGACCGGCCTCCCTTGCAACCTCTCCAGGTTCTGGCATTCTCCATTGAGAGCCTGAAGGAACCAAAGGATGATACAGTGTGGAGAGAGAAAGAGAGACAGAGGTGAGATGATGCTGTGTGCAAAGGTGAACTGTGGTGCTGAGGGACAGAGAGGTAGTGGGAATTAACAGGAGGGGTCTGAGGTGAAACACTATCCTTATTTCCTTAACTGTATCGTAGAGGAGCAAGTGTCCCATTCCCTCCGGGAGAGCTGGCTGCTCTGTCACCCCTCTGACTGTCACCTGTCCCTTGCTTGCAGTTGAAGAGGGGGACGGGTACGAGACGGACCACCAGGACTACTGCGAGGTGTGCCAGCAGGGCGGGGAGATCATCCTGTGTGACACCTGTCCCCGTGCCTACCACCTGGTCTGCCTGGACCCCGAGCTGGAGAAGGCCCCCGAGGGCAAGTGGAGCTGCCCCCACTGCGTGAGTGGGGTTGGGGTCCCGTGGGAGTGGGTGGCCTGCTGGTGGAAGCCCTCGGTGTTACACTGGCTCTTCTTCCCCAGGAGAAGGAGGGCATCCAGTGGGAGCCGAAGGAGGAGGAGGAGGAGGAGGAAGATGGTGGTGAGGAGGAGGAGGATGACCACATGGAGTTCTGCCGGGTCTGTAAGGACGGAGGGGAGCTGCTGTGCTGCGACACCTGCCCGTCCTCCTACCACCTCCACTGCCTGAACCCGCCGCTGCCGGAGATCCCAAACGGTGAATGGCTCTGCCCACGCTGTACAGTGAGTGTTACTAGCATTCCCATTCCTTACTCTCTCCCTGCTCACACACCTGCCTGGCCTGCCAGTGGCTCTCGTGGCTGCTGCTGCCCCTCATACAGCCCTGCTCCGGGGTTGGCCTCCTGCCCTCTGTCCTAAACCCTTCCCTGAGGAGTGTTGCTGCCAGGTGCATGTGCCTGAGGATGAAGGGTGGCTCTGGAAGGCTCTGCTGCCTTTGTGGTCTGCCTGTGGGAATTGCTGGCTGGCAGCTTCCCAGCCTGGTTTCTGATGGTGTATCAAGCCTTGTTTGATATGTGGCCTATGGAGAGGGGCCTTTTCTGCCTGGTGGCGAGACCTGTCCCCATGGGGGATGCACAAGTGTCACAGACACTTCTCAGGCACCCAGTGCTGGCTGCCGTCCACTTGGCATCGAGGGGCCCCTTCTGCTCCCCAATTCCCTGCTCTAGCTCCCTGTGACCCCTGACAGAGTCTCACCTTAACCTCTGTACTCTTGCCTGTTTGCTTCTGTATCCCCAGTGCCCTCCCTTGAAGGGCAAAGTGCAGCGCATCCTGCACTGGGCCTGGAAGGAGCCGCCGGCTGCGCCGCTCCCGCCCGTGCTGCCCGCCGCGGACCCGCAGCTGGCTCTGCCCCCGCCCAAGGTGCTGGAGGGGATCCCGGAGCGAGAGTTCTTTGTCAAGTGGGCAGGCCTCTCCTACTGGCACTGCTCCTGGGTCAAGGAGCTGCAGGTGAGCCCAAGTGGCCCTGGCGTGGAGCCCCCGCCCGGCCCTCTGCCCCACCGCGCGCGGGCTGAGCGCGGCTCCCTCCTGCTGCAGCTGGAACTCTACCACACCGTGATGTACCGCAACTACCAGCGGAAGAACGACATGGATGAGCCACCAGCCTTCGACTACGGCTCTGGGGATGAGGACAGCCAGAGGGAGAAGCGGAAGAACAAGGACCCCCAGTACGCCAAGATGGAGGAGCGGTTCTACCGCTATGGCATCAAGCCTGAGTGGATGATGATCCACCGCATCCTGAACCACAGGTGGGGAGCCTGTGAGGGCCATTGTGCCATCCTTCTGCAAGGCCAAAAGCTTGGGCTGGTGGAATTTCAGCTCCTGGCTTGTGCTGAGGTCTCTGTTGCCTTGGAGGTTTGCTCTTGGGGTGAAGCTGAGGCTGGAAGGGGATCCATGCTGCCTTATTTTCATTTCTGCTATGTTGCACATTAAAAATAGAGTTACAGCCAGTTTTCCTAAAGGTGGATGGACAGTGTTGTTCCACTCTTCCCAGTCATACTGTCTGGGTCTTGTTACAACCTCAATTCCATTACATTCTGTAGATTCTCATGCTGATGGAGGTGGTGCTGAGGGGAAGAGTTGGAGCACGTGGCCAACTCCCTTACAGAACCTTGACATTGACGTTTCTTTTCTGTGGAAGAAATTCCTTGTGAATGAAATGTACTGTGCGGATGGGCTTTCTGCATCAAGTGCCTGGAGACATGTTTTTCTTGAATTTCTACATTTCAAGAAGCAGCTTGAAATATCAAGCAGTAGCAGCAGCAGCTCTGCTTGAAGGCTGTGTGGCAGGAAAGAACTAAAGCTGCCTGTCTGATTTTTGTGTGAGCTTTACCTTGTCCACTAACAAGGCAGCAAGTTCCCCATAGGCACATAGTCAGACTTGGAAATGTGTTTATTCTGTTTTTAGTGTAAGCAGAACTTCCTAGAGTGGTGAATGTGGCAGGTGAGAGGGGAAACACTGGTATCCATCCAGGCCTGGTGAAACAGAGAAATTACCTTGTTCAGTGGACTGGAAAAGCAGCCTGTAAAGCTTAATGGTTTGACACACTCACAGATGAATAGGCATTTCTGCTGGAAGTGTCAATACTTTGTTTTTCTACCTCAGCTTGGACGTCCTGGTCTGTAGGTGAAGGCAGAGGATGAAGCATCCAGCTCTGCAGAAGCAGGTCACAGTGAGCTGCTCCTGGGGGCCAGTGGCATTCACTCGTCAACTTTCTGTGCCCTGTGTTACAGCTTTGATAAGAAGGGAGACATCCATTACCTGATCAAGTGGAAGGACCTTCCCTATGACCAGTGCACCTGGGAGATCGATGACATAGACATCCCCTACTACGAGAACCTCAAACTCCTCTACTGGAACCACAGGTATGAGCCCATGGGTGGTGGAACTGGGGGAGCTGGGTAGAGCTGGGCAGCCTGTGGGGGTGTTTGGGACAAGGGGGACACAGAGGTGCCCCCCCTTTGAACACACTGGCACTGCTCGTAGTGACTTCTCTTCAAAGAGCAGTGACCCAGCACTGATGAAGGCTGGCCCTCCTGATGTGCCATTTCAGGGCTGCTGGGCAATCCCACCTGCTCTTTTCCAGCCTGTGCTGCTCTTCCCCTGTGTCTGCACTGCTGTGACAGTCTCCATGGCTGTGCTGCCTGTCTGTTTTGGGGGAAAACCACAGTACTTTGAGGCTACTGTTTGTTCTGGAGACTGTTGTGTGGACTGTTGGGAGGGGAAGATCAATGTCCTGTGAGTGCCCCTGCAAACTGGGCCAGAAGAGCTCCTGTGAGGAGAGGGGCAGTGGAGTGTGGGAGGTGTTTCTGTCCCTTGACTTGGAGCTGAGAGAACAGAGACTGCCTGCCATCCCTGATGTGTGCTGGCTGTCACAGGGAGCTGATGCTGGGGGAGGACACGCGCCCTCTGAAGAAGCTGAACAAGAAAGGGAAAAAGCTGAAAGAGGAGAAGCTGGAAAAGCCTCCAGAAACACCTCTTGTGGATGTGAGTGAGAGTAGTGGGGACAGTATGGTGGCATGGGAACCCAGAGGGAGGATGGGCTGTCTGTGCCCTTGTCCTGTGACGTTTTCCTCCTCTGGTTCCTTTGGGGACCCTCTTTGTTTTCATTGAAAATTCTGGAGTGGTGTTACTGTGAGGAGCCTGGGGACTGTGTCTGTCTCCTTTGGATGTTACAAACCTAAAGAGGGATGTGCTTGGGTGCAGGGGAAGGATGGGCAGGTGGTTTTCACTGCTCTGTGCCCTGGCTCTCTTTTCAGCCTACAGTGAAGTTTGACAAGCAGCCGTGGTACATCGATGCCACGGGAGGCACGCTGCACCCTTACCAGCTGGAAGGGCTGAACTGGCTGAGGTTCTCCTGGGCACAAGGGACAGATACAATCCTGGCTGATGAGATGGGGCTGGGGAAGACGGTGCAGACTATTGTGTTCTTGTATTCTCTGTACAAGGAGGTGAGTGGAGCACCCGGCAGTCCCCAGGGTGGCTGAGAGCTGCTGGGCACGGGGAGAACAGCCTGGGCTCTGTCTCCCTGAGCAGGGCCACTCGAAAGGGCCATACCTCGTCAGTGCCCCCCTCTCCACCATCATCAACTGGGAACGTGAGTTTGAGATGTGGGCACCGGACTTCTACGTCGTGACCTACACGGGGGACAAGGAGAGCCGGTCGGTCATCCGGGAAAATGAGTTTTCTTTCGAGGACAACGCCATCCGGAGCGGGAAGAAGGTCTTCCGGATGAAGGTGGGAGCTGAGTCTGTGCCTGTGCCATCCCTTTACCTGTCAGTAGGAAGGGGAGAGGAGAATTTCACCTGGAGAGGGAGGCTGGTTAGGTCCCTGATCAGCTGTGTCCCGCAGAGGGAAGCTGGGTTGTTTATAAAAGCAGGAGATTTGTGAGGAGCTTTACAGATTTCTGCCAGAGCTTTTTATTTCTGTGATCTCCTGCTTGGTTCTCGTGTTTGGGTGTTCTGCTGGCATGACTTGGCTCTGCTGTGGACTCTGTGCAATGCAGTGCAGCCCCTCTCACCTTGGGTCACATGCAGCAGCAGCAGCAAAGGTGAAGGCTGTCCCGTTTCCTGCTCTCTTATCCCGGCTTTTCTCTGCCTCTGCTCCTCCAGAAGGAAGCTCAGATCAAGTTCCATGTCCTGCTCACATCCTATGAGCTGATCACCATTGACCAGGCGGTGCTGGGCTCCATAGAGTGGGCTTGTCTGGTGGTGGATGAAGCACACAGGCTGAAGAACAACCAGTCCAAAGTAGGTGATAGGCATTTGTGAGTGATTTTTTTTCTCTCTTTAACATCCTCTGGCATTAAAAGCCCTTCAGCAGCCTGGCTGCCTGACAGTCCTTGGACAGGCTGTTGTGGAAAGGAGTTGGTCCCTCTCCTTCCTTTTCCCTTTACCTGAGGCTCAATGTGGTCTCCAGCCCCTGGGACATTCACAGTCCCTGGTGCAGGAGGAGGCAAATGGTGTGACTTGGGACACCCAGGATTGCTGCCTGTGCTCAGAGGGAATGGCTGGGAGCAGGGTGTGCTGCCCCCTGCTCTGTGTGCCCAGCATGGGGGTCACTGCTCAGGCTCCATGTGCACCCTGCAGAGTCCCACAGTGACATGTTGGTTCCTTGCAGTCCTTGTCACCCAAACTCATTTCTTTTACAGTTCTTTAGAGTACTGAATAGCTACAAGATCGATTACAAGCTGCTTCTCACAGGGACTCCGCTCCAGAACAACTTGGAAGAGCTCTTCCACCTGCTCAATTTCCTGACTCCAGAGAGGTTTAAGTAAGTCACTTACCAGGGTCACCAGGGTGGCTCCTCACTCTGGCTTTGGTGCAGGCACACGAGCACTATCTCCTCATGTGCCTCAAGAGCTCTGCCCTGGTTTTTAAGTCATGAAGCAGCAGATCCCTTTGCTCTCACGTGCCCCTGTTGCTCAGCGCCCTGGGGGTCTGGCTGCTTCCACAGCAACCTGGAGGGGTTCCTGGAGGAGTTTGCAGACATCTCCAAGGAGGACCAGATCAAAAAGCTCCATGACCTGCTGGGTCCCCACATGCTGCGGCGGCTCAAGGCCGATGTGTTCAAGAACATGCCGGCCAAGACGGAGCTGATCGTGCGCGTGGAGCTGAGCCAGATGCAGAAGTGAGTGATTCCAGTGCATTCCCCAGGGGTGTCTGGCTTCCCCCAACACGGTGAGCTGTCAGTGGGGATTGAGGGGTCAGAGATCTGCTGGTCTGGGGCCTGCTGCAGGAGGAGTGGGAGCGCTTTGTGTCTCACCAAGGAGTGTGTTCCGTGTGGTCAGACTGGGCTCTGTGCAGTCCTGGGGGCATGGCAGGCTGGCAGTGTGGCTCTGCTGGTTCTGGGGGCATGGGGAAAACACTGAGGCTGAGCCCCCTTCTCCCATTCCTGGCATCAGGACATGGCCTGTGCTGCCAGTGTGCCTGGGTCAGTCTGGAGCATCGCTGCTGCCCCAGCTCTGGTTGTGCCAGACAGACCTGTTCAGCTTCAGCAGCATCTCCTGCAGCTCAGGGCACCTGCAGGAAGGGCCTGTTGCTTTTTCCTGGTGTGGTGGGCAGGAGGGCTTGGCTGACAACCCAGCAGAGGGGGATGGTAGAGGTGTTGTGCTCCCCAGTCCATCCCACTGCCAGGGGTGTGATTCCCTCTGAGCAACTGCAAAGACCCAGCCCTGGGTGCTGAATTACTTTTAAAACCCTTCAAATGTCCCTTTTGCATCTCCAGTGACACCAGGGGTGTTTAATTCAGTGCCCCCCTGTTTGTGCCAGTCTAACCTGCTGCAGCTAACAGTGTCTGTCCCATTCCCCCTCCTGCAGGAAGTACTACAAATTCATACTGACAAGGAACTTTGAAGCCCTGAATTCGAAAGGTGGTGGGAACCAGGTCTCACTGCTCAACATCATGATGGACCTGAAGAAGTGCTGCAATCACCCATACCTGTTCCCTGTGGCAGCTGTGGTATGTCCCCTGCCTTTGCACCCTTGGACATGTCTCAGAGTGTTGGGTGGCAGCTGCTGCCATGATCCTGCTTTGGTTAATGCTGTGGGTTTCCATGGCAGTCATTTCATACAAGGACTTTGGTTTTTCTTTTGGAAATGCAAGTGAAGTTCTCCATGAGGTTAATGTGGGTTGTCCTTGTGGGTTGCTGCCTTCACAGGAGGCCCCAGTGCTGCCCAATGGATCTTATGATGGGAATTCTTTGGTCAAATCTTCTGGGAAACTGATGCTGCTCCAAAAGATGCTAAAGAAGTTACGGGATGGGGGTCACAGAGTTCTGATCTTCTCGCAGGTGAGAGCAGGGAGGGATAATAATGAATACATTTTTTTAAGGATTTGTTTTTAATTATGTATGGGAAATTTGTGCTGGGAACAAAGAGAGATAGGTGGAATAGCTGGTGACAGCTTCTCCCCCAGGCAGCCATGGCAGTAATGGAGGGAGGGCTGTGTCCCAGCTCGCTCCTGAGGGAGTGCCTGTCGTGTTTAAGAGCTCTGTTAGCTGGGCATAGGAAGGAGACAACAGTCACGAGGCTCCTCTTTGGGGAAGGACAGTCAGACACGATTCCTTCCTGCTGGCAGAGTTGCCTGTAGAAGATGAGATGCGAGTGTTGCTCCTCTGGCAGCTGCCTGTTGGCTGGGCTTGCCTTGCTGACCATGCTCTGCCACCACCACCATGGCCTCTGCGCTGTGTGGGCAAGGACCATGCCAGGGCAGGGCCGGTCCCCAGGGAAGGCAGGGGTGTTTGGCCACACAGACCCACTCATGCCAGGGTTGCCTTGCCCTGTAGATGACAAAGATGCTGGATTTGCTGGAGGATTTCCTGGAGTACGAAGGCTACAAGTACGAGCGGATTGACGGGGGCATCACTGGCGGCCTGCGCCAGGAGGCCATCGACAGGTTCAATGGTACTCACCTTCCTGCCGTGCTGAGGGGTGGGCACGGGGGGATGGCAGTGTGTGGCCACCAGCAGGTTGTCTGCCAGTGCCCAGAGCCTGTGCCACACTGCAGGTCTGGCTTCCTGTGGCACAGTGGGGGCTGCTTGTACCGTGCTATTAAGCCCTTGAGTTGGTTCCCACAAGGAACCCTGAGTGTGCCAGCAGCTGTTCAGCTGGAGGGGCTCCTGCCTTTCCCTTCAAGACCCCAGCAGATGACAGAGCTTCCCCCTTGCTCTGGAGTTGAGTTCTGCAGTACCTGGTTCCCAGGGAGCGATGTGTTTTCACTCCTTGCCATCCCTCCCTCTTGCTGTCAGCTTTGGAAGCCATTCTGTCCCTCTGAAATGGTGCTGCTCCTCTCTGTGAGCTGTGTTTCCTTCTCTCTCACCTTTTCCCACCTCTGGGTTTGTTGTTCTCAGCTCCTGGGGCTCAGCAGTTCTGCTTCCTCCTCTCCACTCGTGCCGGTGGTCTGGGCATAAACCTTGCTACGGCCGACACTGTCATTATCTATGATTCTGACTGGAACCCCCACAATGACATCCAGGTTTCTGACTTTCCCTTTTCCTTCCTGTATAGTAAGTACCTCTCTGTCTCTGCCCTCTCTTTGCACACCCTCACTGGGATTTCAGTATCTTTTCTTGAGAGCTGCTGACACTTTCTGCTGTTTTTGTGGGTGTTTCTGCTCAGCAGCCCCCTTCTTGCACCCTCATCCTGGCCTCTCTGCAGTCTAGGAGAGACCTGACACATAAAACTAACTCTCCCTTGTGACATTCTCACTCCTTCCTCATACTTGTCCTCAACTGGGTGCCTCTTGGAGAGTGAGAAGCAGGGCCCTCTTGTGCAGCTGGCACAGTGCCCCCCTCTGCAGCTCCATCCTCTGCCCGCAGGCGTTCAGCAGAGCTCACCGCATCGGGCAGAACAAGAAGGTGATGATTTACCGCTTCGTGACCAGGGCCTCTGTGGAGGAGCGCATCACCCAGGTGGCCAAAAGGAAGATGATGCTCACCCACCTGGTGGTCCGCCCAGGGCTCGGCTCCAAGTCGGGCTCCATGACCAAGCAAGAGCTGGATGACATCCTCAAGTTTGGGACAGAAGAGCTCTTCAAGGATGATGTGGAAGGTGAGGTGGGAGCGCTCTGTGTGAGGCGGGCGCTCTCTGAGCTGCTGGGGCTCACTCTGCTCTCCCTGTGCCACAGGCATGGTGTCTCAGGGACAGCGGATTGCCGTGCCGGATGCTGTTACCCCTTTCTCGGACACACTGTCAACAAAAGGGGGTGCAGCAACTCCTGGCATGAAAAAAAAGCATGGTGGCACCCCACCAGGTGTGTAGCCCCTCTTTGCTGGGGTGACTTGTCCCCCTCCCTGTTCCCCCACCTGAGCGGAGCTTGCCTGGCTCAGGAGCAGCCTGTCCAACACCCTGATCTGTTGTTCCCCTCGCTCTGCTCGCCAGGTGACAATAAGGATGTGGATGACAGCAGTGTGATCCACTACGATGATGCTGCCATCTCTAAGCTTTTGGACCGAAACCAGGATGCAACTGATGACACGGAGCTGCAGAACATGAATGAGTATCTCAGCTCCTTTAAAGTGGCTCAGTATGTTGTGAGAGAAGAGGACGGTGTGGTAATGTGATCACTATCATGTCTTACAGTCACCCTTTGTACACCCCTCCGTGTTCCCTCTGCTCACCCCCTGCAAGTGCTTGGCACGGGGCAGGACCCTCGCTGCTCTCTCTCTCTCTGACTGCTTGAGCTCCTTGTCTTTGGTTCTGCAGGAGGAGGTGGAACGTGAGATCATCAAACAAGAGGAGAATGTGGACCCTGACTACTGGGAGAAGCTGCTGCGGCACCACTATGAGCAGCAGCAGGAAGATCTGGCCAGGAACCTGGGGAAAGGGAAGAGAATCCGCAAGCAGGTCAACTACAATGACACCTCCCAGGAGGACCAAGGTACAGCCACAGGCACTCAGCTCCTGGCTGGGCTCACAGGACAGACACAGCTGTCACTTGGTGTCTCTCTGCAGTTGGTAGATTGCCTGGATCTGTACTTGGCAGATTCCTAAACTTTTCAGTGTAGAAATGTTAAAAGACTTTTTTTTTTCTTTTTATTTGTTGGTCTCTAAACTCTGATTTTGCTGGAACAATCTAGGAAAGACATGTCTGTGGGCAAAATATTTCAGATTGGGTTTTTGCTGCATAACAGAATGCTAATTCTGTAAAACCTGAGAACGTGATTTCCTGTTGCTGTGTCCCCCTCTCCTGCTGCCTGGCAGTGAATACCTGCAAGCTCATCCCTCCCAGGCAGGGTCTTCTAACCTGGCCTCCCTTGTGCTCTGCAGAGTGGCAGGATGAGCTCTCTGACAACCAGTCAGAGTATTCCATTGGCTCTGAGGATGAGGATGAAGACTTTGAAGAGAGGCCAGAAGGCCAGAGTGAGTTGATGTGTTTGATACTTCCTGGGATTTGGAAGCATCAGGAATGTCTGGGCTGGAGGGACTGGTGAGCCCAAGGCCGCTGTTCAGGGGACTGTGTCCATACTTTCTATCAGATGAGGAGCTGTCCAGGGCAGGGAAGACAGCCAGCTTCTTTCTTGGCCTCTGCAGGACTGTGGTCTGGTCTACCCCAAGGACCAGGCATGGTCCCCCTTGCCTGGGAAGGGCAGAGGAGTATCCTGGCCTGGGGAGTGGTGGCTGGAAGGGACCCTGCAGCCCTGGGCAGATGCTCTGGCAGGTTCTGCTCCCATCAGGAGGGAGGGCAGGAAGCTTGGGGCACATGAAGTGTCTTTCCTTGCTGCCTGGCCCATCCATCACTGAGGCTGCTTGGCTCTAGGTGGCAGAAGACAATCCCGGAGACAGCTGAAGTCTGACAGAGACAAACCTCTCCCTCCTTTGCTGGCAAGAGTTGGGGGCAACATCGAGGTGAGCCTCAGCCAGAGCATGGCCAGTGCTGTTGTGCCTGGGCTGCCTGTGGGCTGGATCCCTCTGTGCTGAATCACTGGGACATTAGTCCTGGTCCAGCAATGCCTGTCACAGCTGTGAGGCTCCAGGCTGTCACAGGCTGCTGAGGCCACTCTGTGATCCCAGCGATGCCTTTGCTTCCTGCAGGTTCTGGGCTTCAACGCCCGGCAGCGCAAGGCGTTCCTGAATGCCATCATGCGCTGGGGAATGCCGCCCCAGGACGCCTTCAACTCCCACTGGCTGGTCCGGGATCTGCGAGGGAAGAGCGAGAAGGAGTTCAGGTATGGAGGTCCTGGCAGGCAGGCGAGGCTGGGAGCCTGCACCCCTTCACCGTGGGCTCTTTTTGGGGAGGCAGAGTCTGTTTCATTGAGATGGCTTCTCTCATTCCCTTCCTGGGTGTGAGACTTTGCTCAGTGACAGGGGATCACATGTGTGCTGGTTGAGCAGGGAGGCCAAGGGGCCAGGACTGAAGTCTGGTTTCCCTGCAGGGCTTATGTCTCTCTCTTCATGAGACACTTGTGTGAGCCCGGGGCAGACGGTGCCGAAACCTTTGCGGACGGCGTTCCCCGCGAAGGGCTCTCGCGCCAGCACGTGCTGACTCGCATCGGGGTCATGTCACTAGTAAGGAAGAAGGTGGGTGAGTAAAATCATGAATGGGCCATTTCAGGAATGTTCTGGAGACTTTTCCCAGTGGGGTGGGTGTGGCAGTCCTGCCACTCGGTCACTCTGTGGGTGAGCAGCCTGGGCACGCTGACTCCGTGGCACCAGCTGGGAACGTCCCTGCTCTGTCTGACTTGATGATGTGTGTCTGTCCCAGGTCCAGGAGTTTGAGCACGTCAATGGGAAGTACAGCACCCCAGACCTGGTGCTTGAGGGCCCGGAGAGCAAGAGATCCAGCGAGGTTGTGTCTTCAGATCCCAACACGCCTGTCCCGGCCAGTCCAGCACACACACACACGGGACCGGGGGCCCTTGCAGGTATCCAGGGGGTCGTGGCTGGGGTCTGGCTTGGGAGGGAGGTGGGTCAAGGCAGCACGAGGTTTTGCAGGTGCTTGGCCCTGCTCAACAGCTTCCTGCCTTTGCTCTTCCTACAGACAAAATAGAAGCACAGCTGGGGTTCCATGAGGAAAAGGACCCGGTGGAGCAGAAGCCCAGAAAGGTGACTGACAGCCAGGTGAGGTGGCTTTGTTTGGGTCTCCTCCAGGAAGTTTCTCTTGCTCTGCCTGTGAACTTGGGGTGCTCCCTAGGGAAGGGAGGGCCAGGCTGATCTGGAATGGGTTCTTGGCATTTAGGTACCTGCAAGTACCGAGGTGGAGAGTGAAGAGCACCTGGAAAGCTGCGACAGCAAAGAGAGGCCAAGGGAAGAGAAGCAAGAGGATTGTGAAAAGGCTGAGCCGTCTTCTGAGCACCTGGTGAAAGGTGAGGCTGTGCCTTTTCTCTGCCACTATGGGAAACCTAAATGTCACAAAGTCCTGCAGAAATTCTTGAAAAAACAGGTAAATTGCATGAAATGATCATTTTGGGAGGCCTTTGCCTCCAGATGTCTCAAGGAAGAGGGAAAACTAAATACATTTATTTCATAAAATGCAGAAGAATGTTCTGTTTGAAGTTTTTTGAGCACCTTGAGTGTACAAACAATGTAGTTACTTTGCCCTAAAAGGGAAAGTCTGTCTGAATAAGTAGGTTATTCCCTGCAGAGCATTTTCCATGTCAAGCATTTCTTGTAGGCTTGTTCCCTCCTGCAGATGAGGGGATTCAGGAGCAAGAGAAGCCTTTGGAGAAGGCGGAGTTGAGCAGCAGCCCAGGGAAGGGGGAGGATAAAGAAGTCAAACCAGGTGAGGCATGAGGCTTTGGAGAGAGAGGAATGGGAATTATTCCCGGAGTGAGGCTGGTGCCTGGCGCAGTGACAGAGTGTGCCCACAGGGTGGGGGCAAGGATGCCATCAGCACCAGCACCACTGCTGCTCAGGAGCCACGAGTGGGAACAAGACCCTGTTGGGGTGGGCATTGCCTGTGCTAACAATGGGACCTGCTGGGAGGGGTTGGTGGCTTTTGCAGGAGTGACTGGCTGTTGATGGGGCAGGGGTGGCACCAGTGGGTCTGCTGGTGGAGCATAATTAGGCCAATTCCTTCTGTTTGCCAAGCAGAGGATGGCAAGGAGGAGGAGAAGGAGCAAAGTGATGCCCAGCAAAACGGTGACAAAGAGGAAGAGGAGGAAGGAAAGAAGGATGACAGAAACATGAACTTCAGATTCATGTTCAACATTGCTGATGGTGGCTTCACAGGTAAGAGTGAGAGATGAGGTGTTGGTCTCTCCTGCAAAGCTGCTGCAGAGGCTCTGAACCTGTTCAAGGAATGTGACCCTTGTCATGGACCATGGATGGGCTGATGCTCTGCTGGCAGCAGCAGACCTGGGTCTGCACTGTGCCTGTGGCCCTGGGAGGTTCCATCCCTCGCCCTGCCCACGTGCTGTGCATTGACCTGCAGTCCAGCTGCCTGACCAGGCTGTCTCCCTTCTGCTTCTGCTTCCACAGAGCTGCACACTCTGTGGCAGAATGAGGAGAGGGCTGCCATGTCCTCTGGCAAGATCTACGACATCTGGCACCGCCGACACGACTACTGGCTGTTGGCAGGAATTGTCACGTACCCTTTGACCTGGCAAAGCAGGAGGCAGCAAGTCGAGAGAGGCCTCTCTGGGGGTGTGGGAGCTGGGCTGGTGCTGCAGTGAGGAGCAGGGAGGGGGTTTGGGGCCACGGTGTTGCTGTGGGGTGGTGGGCAGGCTGTTGGCTGGCTGCTTTTGCCCTTGACACTTCCCCCACCCCAGTCACGGCTATGCCCGCTGGCAGGACATCCAGAATGACCCACGCTACGTGATCCTGAATGAGCCCTTCAAGTCAGAAATTCACAAGGGGAATTACCTCGAGATGAAGAACAAGTTCCTTGCCCGGCGGTTCAAGGCAAGTGGCAGGGCCAGGGCTGGTGAGTCCTTACTGGTGGGAGGACCAGAGTAGCATCCTGAAGCCAGGGGGGATTTACCAGTGTCTCCTGTGAATGAAGTGGGGAGTGGACTTTGTGAGTGGCTCTGTGATTTACTGGTTTATAGTGGGGTGGGGTCTGGTCCTGAATCCTTCCCCTCTTGCACCTCCAGTTGCTGGAGCAGGCCCTGGTGATCGAGGAGCAGCTGCGCAGGGCGGCGTACCTGAACATGACGCAAGACCCCAGTCACCCGGCCATGGCACTGAACGCGCGGCTCGCAGAGGTCGAGTGCCTTGCCGAGAGCCACCAGCACCTCTCCAAAGAGTCCCTGGCTGGGAACAAGCCTGCCAACGCTGTCCTGCACAAGGGTGTGTGCCTGCAGGGCTGGGGGAGTCTGCTCTGAGGCTAGGAAGGGCTCCCCACCCTGACATGGGGAGTGCAGCCAGGAGGTGTCCCCGTCTTGTGTTCTCTCAGCCAGGAGCTGCTTGCTCCTCTCGGCTTGCTGGGTCTGGCAGGCATCCCCTCAAGTATCTCCTGCTTTACTTGCAGTGCTGAACCAGCTCGAGGAGCTGCTGAGTGACATGAAGGCTGATGTGACACGCTTGCCCTCTATGCTGTCCCGCATCCCACCCGTGGCTGCCCGGCTGCAGATGTCAGAGCGGAGCATCCTCAGCCGCCTGGCCACCCGTGGAGGGGACCCAGCTGCCCAGGTCTGTGGGGATGGGCACAGAGCCCTCACTGTGAGGGCCATGGTCAGGTCAGGGCTGCAGGCCCATGTCTTTTCTCCCTCCTTGCCTCTCCAGGGCTCCTTTGGCTCTGCCCAGATCTTCAACAACAACTTTGGGCCAAATTTCCGTGGTCCTGGGCCAGGTGGGATTGTCAACTACAGCCAGATGCCTCTGGGACCCTATGTGACTGGTAGGTCAGGGTTTTGCTCTTGGGCAGAGAAATTCAGAGGGTGGATTTGGGCAGTGCAGGAGTGCTGCCAAAGGACAGTAGTGAGCAAAGTGTTTCCTCTGTTACCACAGATATTTAGCAGTTCCCACGATTTTCCCCTGCAGCTCCCACTCCTAGCCGAGGTAAGGCTGTGCTTCCTGCTCTCTGTGCTCTGTTTGCTGGGGAACTTGAAGGGATGGGGGGCTAAATGGAGGCTCCATTTTGGGCTGCCCCCCAGTGCCAGTATCTGGCTGCAGTCTCTGACTTGAGCAGCCACAGTGGAGGTGGGAGCAGATCCTTCTTGCAGCCCTTCCCAGGTGCCCGACAGGTTGGCATGTGGGGAGGGTGCAGACCTGGCTGATGGGCAGCCCTCCCCTCTTCTCGCAGCAGCCCTGGGGGACCGTCCCCTGTCCCTGGCTCTGAGCCGCTGTCGCCAGAGGTCGGCAGGGAAATTGTGCCAGCGTTGCCTGCGTGGAAGACGAGCTGCTGCCGGCGCTGCCGGGCTGTCCCGCTCCCGCTTCAAGTGTGCTTTGCCTGCTGCGGCCCCCGTGGGAGCGGCGGGGCCGGGGGTTTGTGTCCGTGTACATTTTTTGCACTTTCTTATTGAAGACTTGAAGAGTTTGTCCGGGCAAGGTGGGCTGAGGGGAGGGAGGGAGGGCTGGAGTTGCGGTGTTCGTCTGGTTGTGTTGGCACATGTGGGGGTGAGGGGAGGCCAGTGGTGCCATGTCCCAGCCGGCTGTGCTCCCCAGCTTCCCCCTACGGGCCGGCTCTGCGTCCTCGTGGTGTTTGAGCAAGCCCACGCCTGCTGCTGCCCTGCTGGAATCCCTGGCACTGCCGTGGTGTGGCTGAGGCTCCACATGTGCTGGGCTTGGGGCAAGCAGATGGAGGGGATGTGGGTGGGACAGAGGGGACAGCTGGAACTGGGATGGGGATACCTCGAGCATGGTGACACCGGCAGCTGTAAGCAACGCCCCTGCATCCGCTTCGTGCTCTGTGTGTCCCGGTTTCTGTTCTGTGTTTTAATAAATCCTTTGGGAAGGACGCAGTGGAGTCTGGCAGGGGAAGGGATGGTGGAGTGGCCTCGGGGGGAGGGGGGCTGGCCATGGCCTGGGTACCCCTGTTGTCCTGCACATGTGTCCACACACACACACATCCACAAAAACAGACACAGATGTCTGCACACGCACACACACACACACACTTTTACATGGATGTGTGTGCACATGGAGACACAGGGACACATGGGCACAGACAGACATGAGACTGTCCTGTGTATCTACACAGATACTGTAATCTCTGCAGGAGTGCTCATGTATGTACATGTCTACATCACCCCCACACATGTATGTACCTCTTCATATATAGCATGTGTATACACAGAACTGTAAATTATACATCTATATGTGTGCATATATATGTGAGCGTATAGAGCTATAAATACTGATTTATTTAGGTACTGCTATGTGGGTGTGTATCTTTACATACACACCTGTATATTATACATGTCTATATAATGTATTTGTGGTTTTAATACATGTGTATTTGTGTACATATATACTTGTGTGTATGTAGACACAGGTATGGCTAGATAACATGTACACAGGACAGATCTATCTGTGGTATGGAGGTATAGATCTATATTTACAGAGGTGTATATACACATACATGTATCTGTGTATGTAAGAATACACGTGTTTGTAATTTGAATATATGCACATGCATACACATACATGTGTAGATATATAGATATCTACACATCTGTGTCTCCATATCTGGCTATATAGGTGCATTGATCTTTGTGTTTGTGTACACAGACACACATGTATTTGTAATTTTTATATATTTATACCTGAGTGTAGACATAGGTAGAGGTGTATAGCTACCCTAGACAGATAGTAAACGTGTGTATATACACAGACACATAGGTATTTGTCATTTCACACATAATACATGAGTGTTTGTGTGCAGAAACATATACATTGATGTAGTCCTGTAGACAGATGTCCATGTACAGCTAAAGCTGTATAGGTACAGCTGCAGGTGAATGCATGTACCTGAAGGTGTAGGGGCATGGATGTGTGAGGTGTGCACACAGACTCTCAACCATATACAGAGGGGAGCTTTGATGTTATGAGTGGGTCAGAAGAGACCTCCCTGTGTTTGTACACGTGCACATTTATGGTGGGGCTGGAGCTGCAGGCGTGGCTACACAGCAGATAAACACACGTGCATTGTGCACAGAGCTCACACAAAACTGACACACAGAGGGCACAGAGCTCACAGAGTGCACAGAGCTCAGACAGAGTGCACAGAGCTCACACACTCTTCAGAGAGCTCACACAGAGTGCACAGAGCTCACACAGAGTGCACAGAGCTCGTGCACAGAGCTCAGACAGAGTGCACAGAGCTCACACACTCTTCAGAGAGCTCACACACAGAGTGCACAGAGCTCACACACAGAGGGCACAGAGCTCTTGCACACTGCAGAGCTCACACACACAGTACAAAGCTCATACACATGCCCAGAATGCACAGTTCACACACACGCTGCACAGTGCTGAGGGTTTGCACATACATTTAAAGTTTTTATATTTAGGGGAAATGTGTATAAATGAATGTGGTTATGGATACATGTATATAGTTATTGGCCAAATGTTCTGCACGTACGCAGAGAGCTATAGATACATGTAGCTATAGTTATATTGTTCTCTCTACAGCTTTATGCATAATCTCTCTGTATCTATCATACATGTATCCATATACATACAGCTATAGCTAGACATACAGCTGTACATATGTAGCTATAGCTATACCTAAATTACAGATATGTGTCCATGTATATAAGGCATATGTTTATAGATGTATAGACATGAGTGTATAGTTATAGAGCTGGATATGGATAAAGAGACATCTACACATATATCTGTATATACACATCTATCTGCATACACACACATTTAAGTACAGATCAGTAATTTTCATGTGTGCATATATCCATACAAACGTGGATGCTGATATAGCAATATATTTACATGGGTGTGTACACAGCTATATATTACATATATGGATCAACACACAGAGCTATGTATGTCTGTATATACACAAGCACACACGTGTCTACATGTGTGTGTTTATATACATTATATATGCAATTTTCAGAGGTGTATCTACACATCTACATACAGGTATGTATATATGTGAGTAGGTATTGAGCTCTCACTGGTGTCAGGGATAGAGGTGGAGGTAGAGCTACATTTCTGTCTCCATCTGTCCGTGTGTGACTGTGTGAGTGTGTTTGTGTCTGCAGCCACCCCTGTACCGGCTCTATGTGGGTGCATGTGTAGAGGCTTTCAATAGCTTTGTGCTGATACAGCTGAAGGCGCGTGTGGGCTGTGTTCACCTCCACAGCTGCTGTCTGCAAATCCTCACGTCTGTATGTCCCTGAATGTCTGTATGTCCCCGCGTCTCCACGTGTATCCATGCACACAGATGCTCGCACACTCGCCCACACACACTCCCCCAGCCCGGCCCGACCCCTCCCTACAGCAAAGCCCTGCCCGGTGCTTGGGCGGAGCAGCCCAGGCTCTTCCTGCAGAGAACCCCGTTACCATCCCACCCACCCCTTCCCCGGCAGCAGGTGCCCCACGGTGCCGGCGCCGCGCTGGTGCTGCCGGCGGCGCAGGGCAGAGGCGAGGGCCGGGCGCAGGCTGGGGAACAGCTTCGTGTTGTCGGCCTCGTGGGCGTACAGCACCCGCGTGCACCCCGCGCCCACCGCCTCCGGCAACGCGGGGGCAGGAGCCACGCATGCAACGGGTCCCCGCGGCGGCTCCGGCTGCGGGCAG
>VZRX01001016.1:34751-46593 GCA_013398075.1 Notiomystis cincta
CTCCCCCCCTCCCCCCCCCCCCCCCCCCCAAATCCTGAAGATTTTACGCGCGGCTGAATCAAAGCTGCCCTGAGGGGACAGGAACAGCGAGGAGGCGCACGGAGGTGCACGGTCAGCACTTTTAGCGACGAGAAACCGACAGAGCCGGACGCGAACCGGAGATGAGGGGAGTGCGGCGCCCCTGGTCCCCAGTCCCCCCTCGCCGCCCCGATCGCAGTGAAGAACAGGGGAACCCCCAGGAGCGCCCGTTTCCTACCGGTATTTCATCCCCGGCTGCTTGACGCTGGACTCGCTGGAGGAGGGGGCGTTCTGCACCGAGAGCTGCCCCAGGCTGCGAGCCACCATGGCCACCGCGCGGAACTTGCCGCGGGTGCCGAGGCTGGGGCTGCCGGCATTCTGTCGGTTCAGCCGGTCCTCCGCGCTCCGGCTCTTGATGCTGTGCTCGGAGCACACAAAGGAGACCTGCATGCTGCTCCGGCGGGCAGCAGCGCCAGCTGCCTAAATTTAGCCGGCGCCCCGGGCGAGGCGGGGAGCTCCTCCCGCGCGCCGCCAACGTGACGGCGGGGGGCTGCGAGGCGGCGGGCGCGGAGCGCTCCCGTCAGCCCTCCTGCCCTCAATATTTGATGAGCTCAGGAAGCGAGCGAGCGGCAGGTGGGGCCAGGAGGGGCAGAGCCGCTGCCGGTACCCTCCAGAGTGGCCGTGGCGGCGCAGGACTCCCCTGCGCCCCGCTGGGCATCCCCCCGCGGGTACGGCTGCTGGCCGAGCCCCGGTTTGAGTCACAGCGAAGGGCTGAGGCTGCGGAGTGAAGAGGTCCTTCCTTGCCTCCCTCTGGCCACGCATAGCAGCACAGATTCCCCCGCACGGGTCCGAAACCAAACCCTCTGGCAGCAACGCGTGTGCATCGCCAACCTCACAGCTGGGGACAGCGCAGGTGGCGGCGGTGCTGATGGCTCTCCCGCGGCACGGCACAGCCCAGCTGGCTGCCCAAGTTGCTGCCCTCGAGGCCACAGCCCCAGCAGCACATTCCCCCAATTCTTCCCGGCGCAAGCGAAGTCGAGTGAGGTGAACTCCAGCCTAGCACCTCCTGCCGTAGCAGGGACACAAGTCACCCACACTACAGCACCGTCCTGCAGCCGGGGCCACGCGCCGGCTGCCAGCACCTGCCGTGCCCCTCAGCATGGAGCAAAATGCAGCGACGGGGCTTGCAGGAAATTATGCACATTTGCCCCAAAGCTAATGAAAAATCTTGTAATCTCCTCCGCTTCCCTCTGCCGCAAAGCTCCTTAGCTGGTAATCCTGCCAGCAGCAGCACCAACGCCAGCGCCGGCTCCATTGCGGGGGGGACTTGGCAGCAGTTGTCAGCCCCCAGAGAATGAGAAACCCCACAAATTTTGGGGGCGGCGGGGACATGCCCAAAGAAAAAGCACCTTCGGGGTGCCTGTGCCAGCTGGTCCCATCAATAAATAACGTCCCCATGAATATTAGATGGGCTCTTGCCACTGTGTAAATGTTACCGCGGTCACTGTGAGCAGAA
This sequence comes from Notiomystis cincta, assembly GCA_013398075.1. Lineage (NCBI taxonomy): Eukaryota > Metazoa > Chordata > Aves > Passeriformes > Notiomystidae > Notiomystis > Notiomystis cincta. The sequence goes on from VZRX01001016.1 coordinate 36,286, forward strand.
GGGAACCTGACCCGCACGGCACGGCACAGTGCAGCACGGCAGGAGCTGGCAGAGCTGCTGGCTCCCGGGGCTTTGCTGCAGTGGGGGGACAAGAGGCATCCGTGTATTGTCACTGGAGAACAGCCACTGTCCTCAGCCCTGGTGCCCCCCAAAGACTGATCTAGGTTACTGGGGGTGCTGACCCTGCACCCCATTGCCCCACCTGCAATGCCAGCAGAGTGGGGAGGGGTGTGCTGGGCAGAGCAGTCCCATCTCTCTGAGGGGCTGTGGCCACCTCTCCAGCTTCCCGGAGTGTCCTCCTGACAAGGACATTGGCTGAAATCCTGATACACCTTGCACCAGGACCACATGCAAAATTAATGATGCACCCGCTCTGTGATGCAGCCCCATCACTCAGGAGATGCACACCCGTCAGGCAGAGATGTACCCCCATCAGATGAGATTTACACCCATCGGGTGGAGATGAACCCCGTAGTGAGGCAGAGATGTACCCCCATCAGTTGGAGATTTACACTTCTGAGGCAGAAACAGCCCTTTGGCTGCTGTTTGCTCCAGGTGACTAATCTTTAAAGCTCAGAGGGTGTTTGCATCTGCAAATGCCCAAACAGCAAACAGGATTGTCAGGTGAGAAGCTCAAAGATCACCAAGTAGGAAAGTGCTAACGGCGCTGATCGGCTGCCGCCTCTCTGGCGCATGCCCTGCCAAGGGCATCGGCTCCTCCCAGCCTCGGCTCGGCACAGGGGAGCCGAGGTGAGCACAGGTGAGAGCCGTTCTCCTGACGAGGTGTCGCACCAGCACTAAGCAGCGTCCCTCGTGTCATCCCCTCACCTCGGCCCTCGCAGCGCTGCCTTACCTGTACTTCATGCCAGTGGCGCGGGCGGTGCTGTCGGCCAGGGAGAGCCCGTGCATCCGCAGGAACTCCTCCAGAGTCTTCACCCGCGCCGCTGCCCGCACGTCCCGCAGCCGCCGCAGCTCCAGCCCGTCGGCCGCCCGGGGGGCTGGGGGCAGCCCCCACTCGGGGCTGGGCCGGCTGGCCACGCTGCGCAGGCTCTCACTGTAGGTCATGGAGAGCATCCTGCCACCCGAGCGTGGGCTCTGCCGGCCAGCCACGCCACCAAACACTCTGTGGTGCTACGGAGAGAGCTGGGAAAGCACAACATGGGCTCCCTCGCCACTCAGGGCACAGTCCTGCCTGCACTGCCATGCCAGGGGACCCTAGGAAAGCCAGTCTCTTCAGCAGAGCAAAGCCTTGGCGTGGGAGCTGAAGCACAACGGGAGAAGCAGCAGGTCAGGGAGGCCATTCTGAGGCTGCAGTGGTGCCTGCCACAGCTGCCCCAAGCCATGATGCAGCAGTGTGGCCTGTGCCTCGGCTGTGCTGGCTCCCAGCTTGCACTGTCTGGACTGCACTGGTTTGCATCCCTGCAAGGGGCACAGGAGCTGGCTGAGGCATGGTGAGCCGTGGCACAAGTACTGCTGGTGAGAAACTGGCACTGTGCACCAGCGGGCAAGGAAAATCGGGATGGGAAAGGGGTCCCCGTGGGGCTCCCTGGAAAGGGTGGACATCAGCAGAGGGTCTGTGGGCACTGGGTGCTCGCTGTGCCTGCGTCACGCTGCCGCAATGTGCGCCACCAGCCAACACCTTCCCCACCACCGCGGCAGCGACCTCCCAGCCGGTGCGGCTGCCGAAAATAGCCTGCCGCAGGGTGGGCTCCTCACACACCCGAGTCCTTGCTGCCTCTGTGGCTGGGACCTCACTGGTGGTGGCACCGGCATCGATTTCTCTGCCTCTCTCTGCAACTTCCCTTCTTTTCAGTGTCTGCAAGGAGCAGGGACTGGGGCCAAAACTGTGGGGTTGGTGCCGGAGTGGCCACGGGGGATGCACCGTGACAGATCTACACCGGCATCAGACTCCAGCCAGGCTCCCACGGGTGGTTTTTTCTTTCCCTGTGAAGCTCACATTGACAGCTGCAGGAGCCAAAAGTGAAGTGCTCTCTGCCATTGAGGTGTGACTTCCAGAGGAAAAGAGAAGGAAAAGCAGAGGATATGGAGTAGCAACTGGCCAGGTATGACCAAAACCCTGGGGGTCTCCTTCGACAGCCGGTGCTGCCAGAGACCACTCTGTGTTCCTTCTGCTCTCTAGCAAAGCCTTGGGAAAGCCGGGAGACATGGAAAGGAAACCTTTCCCTCTGTTGTGGCAAAGCCAAACCGAATCTTGGTCATCAGCCTCTTCTTGCCACACCTCAAAGCTGGAGACTGGACCCGGCACCTCCAGCACCAGCCCTTCTCTGTGGTTGGTAGTTTTAATTAGGGCAGCACTGGCGGCTCCTGTTGGGTATGGGCACCTGGTGGGATCTTGTTCCCGGTGATATCCCCTTGCCCTGGTAGGACCCCCTCACTGACAGCAGCAAGGAGAAGCCTGAGCTGGCTCACTGGTGCTCTGTAGAGCACCAGCAAAACAGCGGCAGGAAGCAGAGCGGGGGGTTTGATCTGGGCTGCTCTGAGGAACGGAGTGGGAATCCACCGGCCGCCCTATCTTGACACTGCCCTGATTTTTGGCAGAACAGAACTGGATGGCAGAGAGAGCGCGGAGGTGGTGGGTGCATTCATGGCCGCTTGATAGCAGAAATCCCAGTGCTCGTGGGATGAGTGGCAGCAGGGCTGCAGGATCTGCCAAGGATAAGCTGTGCCGTGCCCAAGCGGGAGAGGCTGTTTTGCGAGGAAGGAGCAGGGATGGGGGAGAGAGCGCAGGCTCTGCAGGATAACGGCACTGTTAGCAGCATCAGGGCCACAACAAGTGGGTGACAGGCAGGGCAGCTGCCTGCAGAGATGTCTGGCCAGCCTGGCTTGCTAAACTGGGAACTCGGCAGCTACCAGCCTGCCTAAAGCCAGGAAGACCCCAAACTCCGAAAGAAAACCACCCTAATCCATCAAACCCCAAGTCACCCTGCACGGAAAATCCTCCCTGCTGCCTGCAGCGGCTGCCCCACGGCGGTGCCCATCCCCGCTCATCGCCCACCGTGCCCAGCCCCGCTCGCTGCCCGCGCTGCCGGCCCCGACTCACCGCGCCGGGGAGGCTGCTCAGCAGCAGCGCTGCTCTGGGCGGCTGGGCTGCCCCGGGGCAGATATAAGAGCCGCGGCCACCGCGCTGTTTTGCATTAGGGGAGTGTCGGGAGCTTGGCGTCCAAAGCATTTGGCGGCTGCGCCAGGCCCCCAGCTCCGGCTTCTCGCTGCGCTCCATTAGCCCTATTAGGGGATTTTCTTCCTTTCGAGGGGGAGCTAAATTATTCATGGCGCCTCGCTAAAAGCCCGGGGATGTGCCGCTGCTTTATCAACGCTGGCATCACCGCCCCTCGCCCTGCAGTGACAGGTCGCCCATCACCAGCACACAGGGAGGTGGAGACAGCTGGAAACTGGGTGGAAACTGGGGCCGTCAGGGAACGGAGACGGTGCCCTGCAGCAGACACAGCCCTGCTGTGGTTCCCGCGGCAGTGGAATCAGAGCTGAGCTGTGGCAGCACTGAAAGACAGCCTCCCACAGGAGGGAGCCCTGAAACGGAACTGGGTGGTGGACACAGGTGGCTGCTGCCTGAAGGCAGCTTATGGACAAGCTCCTGCCTGTTGGCCTTGGGAGCCTTTTTTTTGCACCAGACGTGTCCAGTGGTTCGGGACAGTTTGGCAACCAAAACTCACCCGTGGCTGGGGCTTGGCAGGGCCAGTGGCAGCACTAGGATGGACACTGTCCATGACACTGAGCCATCCAAGCGCTGGCTGGCCTCACCTCCTCCCTTCATGTGCGGGATGGAGTGGGGGGCCGCAGTTCCATCGAGGGACAGCCCCTGGTGCCTCACCCCACTGCAGCCAGGCCAGACTCAGTCCCACACCACCGAGCTTCTGTGGCCCTGGGAGCACTGGAGCAGCTGCTGGCACAGTGTGTGGGGAAAGTGCTGCCCTCACTTCAGACGGTAAAAGCGTGGTGGGGGCAAGGGTTGCCTCCTGAACCACTTAAAGAGACTGCTCCTAATGGTAGGAGCCACGGAGCAGCTGGCTGGTTTCCCAGAGCTGCTCTTGGGAAAAGCCAGGGGCTTCTCCAGGCACAGCATTGGCATGGGACACTTCCCACAAGCTGAGCTGAGCTCCACACCCCACAATGGCTGCCCCCCACAGCCGTGTGACCACACTCTGCTGCTTGGACAGCCTGTGAGGATGGTCCCCCCCACCCAGCCACACCCCAGGGTCCCCACACCGTGCTTCTGAACCCATGAGCAGGTGATGAGGCGATTCCACACCTGTAATGCCCTTCCCACACAGAGGGACCCTGGCACAGCGGGCAGGGCACTGCTGTGATGGCATTATCCGGGCATGGGCCACAGCCACTTGCTGGGAGGATTTTGGGGAGGGGGAAGGGCCTGGTTACCTGTAGAACTGGAGCTGGCGCTTGGGGCTCCCGTACCTTGCGCTTCCGACAGCAAAGGGAAGAGAGAAGAAAGATGCCACAAACCCCGTTAGAAAGGTGGAGCGGGACTGAGTGGCAGAGTCAGTGGCTGTGGGAAGGGTCAGTGGCACCCACCCATGTCACATCACAGTGGACACTGTGCAGTGGGCACAGGCACGACCCTGAAAGTGCCCCCTATGCCCATAACAGGCACCAGCACCCCAAAACACTGCTGCTGCTACTGTGTGGGGATTTTGGGCTGGAAACTTTTGCATGAAGCATGCCGGGGCAGTTTAGGAGCATCAGGCCAGTTTCAGGGAGTGTGGTGGTTCTGGGTTGCCACAGGCTTGGGTTTGAAGCCCCACAGTGTCCCCCCAGCACTGCCCTGCACCCTTACCTGTAAATCATTCCTGGGGAGCCTGTCTGCCGCAGCGAGAGTCGCGCTGGGGAGTCAGTGGTGGATTCGGGATACATGGAGCCAGCCTGGGCTCCCCGGAGCCACTCGCCGCCTCACCCCTGCCACAGGGGAAGAGGAAAAGAGGAAGAAATGAGTTTTTGGGGCACGCGCATGACGGTGCTTCCTGTTGCCCGAGATCTCGAGCCGGATGGGCATGGGCACGGGTGGCAGCGTGGGCACGTGCCAGCCTCAGACCCTGGGGCTCACACCCTGACCCACCACTGATCCCAAAACCATCTCATCCCAGCCCTGTTCCCCCGACTTCCCAGCTTGGCTGCTCTCTCTGAACTTCTGGGGGGTCCCGAGATCTCAGGAAATGGTGAGGAAACATGGGCCTGAAAAATGAAACATTCTGAAAACCCTGAAGCTGTCCCTGGGCATCGCTCTGAAAGGGACAAGCTAAGGGAAGGAAAACAGTCTGTTTTTTCCTGCAGCCTACGTGTGACTGGGTGCAGAGGGGTGAGGGAGCTCCGAGGGAAAGGAGGGCTTACCCCTAGGCACCCCAACCCTCCTTGTCCCTGTCCCCATGCCAGGGGCATCCAGCATGACTCTCTGGGAGCTGTGCTCCTGCTCCTGCAACACTGTCAGCAGTTTCCAGGATCACAAAACACAATGACACTTCCCTACAGAACTGGGGCTGGGATTTAAATTTATCCCATCTTTCTTTAGGCCGGTGAGATGCCATCTTTGTGCTGCAGGTCACAAGCTGCTCTGTTTCCCAGATGGGGACTGAGAGATCTCCGGGATTGCTCCTGGCTGCCCTGGGCTCAGCAGGAGCATGGCCTTACACAGTGTGCTCATGTCCTGGCACACATCCCGCCTGCATCCTGGCACAGCATGCCTGCATCCTGCATCCCTCCCGCATTCTGGCACAGCATGCCTGCATCTTGCATGCTGGCACAGTGTGCCTGTATATTGCATCCTGCCTGCAGCCCAGCAGGGCATGCTTGCATCCTGCATCCACATCCTGCATCTCAGCACAGTGTGCCAGCATCCTGCATCCCTCCTGCATCCCAGCATAGTGTGCCAGCATCCTGCATCCCTCCCGCATCCTGCATCCCTCCGGCATCCCGGTCCGGCGCGCCTGCATCCCGGCGCAGCCCCTGCAGCCCACGCAGCCCAATGGCAGCAGCTGCGGCAGCCGAGCCCATCCCCGCGGAGCCGCCCACCCGCCCACCGCAGCTCTCGGCCGGTCTGCAGCCCCACAGCACAGATCCCCATCGCCCTCCTCCTGAGCACTGCAGGAGCGCGTCTCCCTTGGCCACAGCCGCGCGGGAGCCGGAGCCCAGGCAGCTCAGTAAAGCCGGGCTTATTTTCGACAAGTCAGGAGGGAGCCGCTCTCTCCCGAACCCGCAGCACTGACCTGAGCCCGGAGCAGGACCCTGCCGAGCCCTACAACCAGGGCCTGGCTGAGCCCCCCCGAGCCCTTGTGACCCCCCAGCTTCTCCCGGGTGCTGTGAGTGTTGGCTCGCAGCTCCCTTGGCCTCGCCTGGCAGTGGGCAGCTGGCTGCAGCACCACCGGCCCAGCAGCAGCCACCGGCCGGGCACTGTCCTGCCCGCTCATTCCAGCTCCACATCACTTCATTAGCGGTGGCATAACGAAGCTGAGCGAAGCTGGGGGACACCTGCAGGGGGCCCAGCCAGTGTCCCAGCGCAGCCATGCAGCTCCTTGCTTGCACCGCCACAATCCCGGACTCCTGCGTGGCTCAGGACCGGCCGATTCTGTATCTTAGGGGGCTGTGGTGCCTCAGATCTCCACAGTTTTCAGCAGGACCTGATGTCCCTTCCCTGCTGCCTCCCAGAAATGCTGTGGGACCAAGTGCAGTGGCTGGCATGTCTCTGGCAGTGCTAGAGGGACTTTGCTGGCAAGCACAGCTGGACCACAGGCACACAGGTCAGGGTTCTGCACCCTGAGGAGCCAAAGTGTCCCAGCCTTTGAGGCCAATTCATCCCTCTGAGCTGTCTGAGCCAAAGGCACTGCCAAAAGCCCAAGCCCCTCTGTGTCGGCAGCTTGGTGCTTCCCTGAGACTGCTCCTGCACCTCCAACTTCCTCATGGCACAACTCGGCTCTGAGCCTGCAACTGCAGGAGTTTGGCAATGGCCCGAGAGGGAACAAAAGTGTTTTCTTCTGCTGGACGCACTCAGGAGCCAGGTGAAGGGCACCCTCATGATTTGTGCTCCCACCAAGGTCCATTCCCATCCCTGGCAGCACAATGAGGTACAGGAGTGTGGCTGCTGCAACATGGATGGTTTATGGCTGGGAAGCCCCCAGGAGCTGGGCTAGCATGGGAGGGGGACGACTACATACTGCTGCCTGCCAGACATACTGCCATCAGAGTAGGAGTGGGTGAAACTGGACATGGAATGGAATGGAATGTAGGGACAAAACTGCTGCTTCTGGTGAGCCTGATCCTCCAAGGATGAGGCCCTGGGGAGGGAGAGCTGGAGGATCCTTGCCCTGGGCACCCTGGCATCCTGTCCAAGTCAGGTAAGGGATGCAGGTAACGTTGCAGGGAGCATCTCCCCACTCCAGGTGCCTGTCTCCATATTCCTCCCCCCTTCTCACAGTGTTTGCAGCAAATGCCCCCCTCCACGCCACGGGGAAGGTGACTTTAGCTCAGTGACTCACACTGCCCTGCTCTGTCGCCTCGGCACCTCCTGCCACCTCCTGCCGTCACCTCTGCGCTCATGCCCCGTGCTGGTCCCGTGCCCCCCCTCCCCCGGCTGCACCGGCGCCGCAGGGATCCGCAGAGCAGCAGCCCTGCCCCTTCCTTCGGCCCGGGAGCCTCCGTTGCGGCGCAGCATCTTCCAGCCCACCGGGCCCCTCCGACCGCCCGGGTGGGCTCCCGCGCCTTCCCCAGCCCATCATCACAACAACGCGGCAGGCGGGCGCTGGGGACTCAGCTGCGACACGTGAGGTCGCCCGTGACCGCCGAAGCGCCGGCACCGGCGCTGCTCCGCTGCCCGAGTCAATGACACAGCCCAAAAAGCACCCGCGGCCGGGGTTATTCCGGCACTGCCGTCACGTACACCAGTGCCAAAGTAACGGGGTCCGCTGGGCTGCCCGCGGGTCCCTGGTGTGTGACACTGCCAGCTCCCTGCTGTGCCGCGGCTGCCGGCCAGGCACGGCTGAGCCACGGCCGCGGCCCCGCCGGCGCCCGGCACCGCACCTACCTGTCTCCGGTGCTCGGACGGAGGGCGATGCGCGGTCGGGAGGCACAAGGAAATGAGTCAAACCCGGCTGCCGGCGGGCTGCAGGCTCCGCGGGTCTCGGGAAGCGGCGCCGGTGCCGGCGCAGAGCAGCTGCTACAGCCGGCGGCAAACGCAGCGGATGACGGTTCCTACCCCATTCCCGCTCCGTCCCCGGGAAAAGGCGTCTGGCGGAGGGGGAAGCCGAGCCCTCCGCGCCCCAGGATGCGACAGCACCCAAGGATGCTGCAGAGCCGTCCCTGCCGCTCTCACATCCTGACTCGGCAAGTTTGGCTCCGCCGGTGGCTGCAGCCGGCTCCCGATCCCGCCGGTGCCTTAACCGTGTCGGCGCCGCAGCCCGGCACCGGCAGCGCGTGGGCGAGAGAGCGGCTGCCACCAGCCGCCCCTGCGCAGCTCAGGCGGGGGGAGGCTCGTCCGGGGCCACGGGGAGCCTGGGCAGGAGATGCATCATCGCTGCCTTAAATCACGCCGGGTGTGCTTCTCTTAAAAAAAAAAAAAATCAAATACAGCGTCGGCAGTGATGCTGCGGGGCTGCCTCCAGCACCAGGGTCACCCGGCTGCCGCGTTCTGCCACTGGCCACCCATCCTCCTCGCGCCCATCACGCCTTCTCAGTGCCTTTGGCTTTGTTTGCTATCTTGGGCAAAAAACCCACCCCGGAGCGTGCCACCTCAGTAACTGGAGCAGGCTGGTCCCTGTGGCAGCGCGACTCAATGATCCCGCAGTGATAACAACACCAATGCAGCTGGATCCAACAGGAAAACCAGAGGCCAAGCCAGCAAAAAGGGGTCAGGGTTTGGGACAGGCTGCTCACGCAGTGCTGCTCTGGCAGCTATAAATTAGGAAAACCTGGTTCCTCTCCCTCAGCTCAGTCCTGTTCAGCTTCACGGCAGCATCTTGGCACTTCCTCTGCCATTTCAGCACGGTCCTGGCAGCGATGGGGCCAATAAGCACAGTGCCTGCTCCAAACCTTGCTGACACTGGCAGGGACCACTCAGCACTGCCAGGGTGGGTGATCCCAGCAGGTTGCCTGCTTTCCATGCCACAGCAGCTCTGGGAACAGCCAGTAACAGGCAGGGAAGGTCATAAACCCCGTCCCATTTGGGGATGCTCCCAGCACCAGCCCTTTGGTGGCTTTGCTACCCCCACAGATGGTGGGAGCCATGTGCCAAGTCGATCTGCTCCCGTTCTGTGATGCATCTGACCCACAGACCCGCAGGCCATGAGCAGGAGGTGACAGCTGGCCCTGCCACCCTCCTCATCAAAACAATAATAGTAATAACTAATAAAACCAGCAGCTCTCTTGAATCTGCCGTTGGCAGCTACGTATAGAGGCATTTTCTGCTCACCAGCTGGAAAATCACTGCATATATGCAACAGGCCTGTACAGGGGATGTGATACAGACTGGGTACATCTCGCCCAGCCTGCTCTGGCACTCACCCACGGTGCTGCGCCGCGGCTCCCAGCAACGCTTGGGGAAGAAACCTGTGGTTTTGGGAAGCAGGCTGGGTGCCCTGCCCACACCTGCCAGCAGCACAGACCACGTCTCACCTGGGCGAGAGCCTGCGACCCCCGCGTGGGCAGTCCCTGCCACCCTCAGGCCGAACAGGCAGGGGTCTACGGGGGTCCCCATCACGAGGAAAACAGCCCCAAAAACGGAGCCTGGCGAGACAGAGGCTCGCGAGCTTCGGGCCTGGCAGAAGAAATGGTGAGGCAGCGGCGGCAGCAGCTGGGACCCGCCACAGGGCTCGGGGCTCCTTCCCTCCGCAGCCCTCCGGTCACCGCGGCAAAGCGAGACAGGGAACGGACTAACGGAGGGCAGCAAACCGCAGGAACCGCGGTGTTCGACTCGCTGTGCACAAACCGGCCCGGCGGACAATCCAGTGTGCCCGCCCCCGTGTCACTGGGGCTCTGACGGCGGCTCACACCGTGCCACCGCCGCTCCCGGTGCCCGGCGACAGGCCGCAGGCCGGCGGAGCATCGCGGACAGTGTTCGCCTCGCCTCGCTGTGGGGACGNGTGGGGACGAAGGGACAGCCACCCTCCCCCATCCCCGCACAGCCCGGGGTCCCACTGGGCCGACAGCAGGCGGCGGGGCGAGGGCCCCGCTCTCCGCACCGGGGAGCGTCGGGAGGGGCGTGCGGCGGGGTGGCCTCGCCCGTAGCCCTGCCCGCGGCCCTGCCCGGTTCCATCGCCCCCGCCATCGCCCGGC
>VZRX01001018.1:0-28978 GCA_013398075.1 Notiomystis cincta
GGTGAGAAAGGCAGCAGGAGTTTGGTGTCCCTTGGAGAACAAAAAGAGCAGAGGGGCAGGGAGGGGGACGAGGGCGGTGGCAGCAACACAAACTGGGTGGGGCCGTGGAGGGAGAGAAGTGTGCTGGGCTGTTGGCTTTTCTTTTGAGACAAAAGAAAACAAAAGGGGGGTCGGGGCAAGTCACACCGAGGCCGATGAGATTCCAGCCGTGGTTTCGGTCAGTGTCCGTCCCTCTCGAGTGCTAGCGGTGAACATTCACTTCAAGGAGTCTCGCAAAACGCTTCGTTATCAACAGGGGGGTTATTTTCCTTCTCCTTCTCCCGTTCTCTGGGATTTTCCCGTGGCTCTGGCCCTTCCCTGCCCCCCTGGTTAGCTGTTCTCGCTCCACTCTGGCACCATCCCCACGCCGTGCACCGAGTGGTACTGGTGGGGCGACAGGGTTCGAGGCACGCCGTGGGAATACAGGAATTCCGCCGGCTGGAGGCTGCTGGGAGGGGACTGGATGCCCGTTTGAGGTCCACACTGCCTCACGATGGGCTGGTGAGAGCTTTGGTGCTGGAACATGCCGTGGGTGTCTGCGATTTGGGGCGACGTGTGGTTGGCCACGCTGCCCAGGCGGGGCATGAGCGGCCCCGAGGTGAAGTGGGCAGAGAAATGCTGGTAGGGTAACCTGTCCATGGGCTGCATGGCAGACACTGTGCAACTGCTGTAGGAGGGCACGCTGGGCCACGTGTTACAGCTGATGTCCTCCAGGCTGGGCACGGGCTCCGTGGGCGGCGCGGAGCTGGCGTACATGCAGGCCTGGCGCTGCGCCGACTCAGTCCTGTACGACGTGTTCAGTCCCTGCTGCTGCGGGTAGCTGGGCCTGTAGAAAGGGTCCTCGTCTGCTGGAGAGGTTTCCATGTAGGGCTTCTTGTAGGGATGCTCGGTGGTGGAACATTCCTCATCTGTTGGGAGAGAAAAGTCCGGTGATAACGAGCCCGGGGCTGAACCTCCCTCGCTGCGGTTCTGGTTTTACCAAGGACAGCCTGACCCTTCCCTCGGTGGGAATCCCCGTCATTTCCTTGGAACTGAGCTCAGTCTATCCTGTGGAAAGCAAGCCTTGCACTTGGCTCTCTCTGCTGGAGTGGGGAAGGGATTAGCCAGGAGCTCTGGGAGGGAAATCAAGATGCTGGAGGAATCCTGAGGTTTACCTTGGTTGGTGATTCCCTCACAGGCTCCCCATCTCCTTCCTGCTGCCACTTCTACCTGAGGAATAACATCTGCCCGTGACCCCTGCACCTCCCAGCGTCCCCACTTCCACCCAGGAGGCTCAGAGCTGATGCTGTCAACTCAAATCCTTTACAACAAAACATTTCCACAATGAAAGAGACAAAAATGGAGATCACAATAAAAACCTTCCCAGGGGAGCACCAGCCATGGCACGGTCGGGAGAAGCAGATTTGGAGTTTGACAGCCCCAGCCCTCAGCTGTGCCAAGGCAGCTGGGCACATAAATCCACACGGGGCTGTGGGCACATAAATCCACACAGGGCCATGTGCTGGAGCCAAGGGGAACAAAGGAGAAAAGTAAATTTCACAGCTAGAAATGACAAGGCACATCTTGCAGAGCCCTTTGTTTCCTGCAGCATCCCAGGCCAGCAGAGGGAAGGAGATAAACAATTTAGGTGAAATCTCCAGGGTGAAGCCAAATGAATAAATGAATGTGCACTTATTTATTCATTCACAGGGTCATCAAATGAAATCCAGCTCTGCTGGAATGGATGGCAAAATTCCCAGAGACGAGCACTTCACCAAGAGATTTTAAGGACAGCGTGGCAAGGGAAGGGGAGCTTGTTCTGACAAGGATTAACTTTGCTGCTGCTTCACAAACAAGATTTCTGGTGCAGGCAGGAAAACATCCTACTTGGTTAGAGCCCTCCTGGCTGCACCCTTTCAACAGGGGGCAGATTTGAAAGACATTTGGGACAAGTTACCCTTTACAATTTTTTCCAACCAACATGCTTGGAGCTGTAATTTTTTTCACACCCCCAAATACAGTGGGGAAATAAAACCTCAAAGAGAGGCCCAGAAAGGAGGACTGAGAGCCTCTGGCCCACCAGAGGCACAGAGGTGTTGCTGCCAGGCTGCTCCGAGGGGATGCTCATGTCTCACCTTCAGGAGGAGCAGGTGGGCAGTGCAGGCATCTTTTTTTTCTTCTGAACACACACATGCACAGAACCCTCATGTGTCTGCACAGCCACGAGGGCTCTCCTGGAAGCTGCACTCTCTCTGCATGTGAAATAACCCATTATTCCCACCCAGGGGTGTGTGAAGCCCAGCTGGAAGCACTGCTGCTGTTCATCTTGGTCACACAATCCCACCAAGAGCAGGTACTGAGGGACACCGTGGGGACATTCCCCACAGAGGCCCTAACAGCATAAATTCAGCTGGAAAGCCACAGCCCCATTTCATTGATGACAACATCAAAGCCTGCCTCCTTCACCTCAGCAATACAGAACTCTGATAATTAAAGTTTCTCCTCTGCCTTCCCTGTAAATTGGGGTGGGAAGCAGGATGGGATAAATAAGCAATTCCATCTCATTTTTGAAACCAGCTGAAACAATAGGCAGGGAGATTCAGGAATGTGTCATCCTCCTTCATCCCCCTCAGGTCCAGTTTCTGGAGGAGCAGGGAAAGGATGGAGTCCCCTGAGAAGCTGGAGGCACAGGTCTCACCTCCCTCCTGATCTCCATGACAGGAGGTACATCTGGAAGAACAGCCTGAGCTGGAGCTTTTATGGACAGTGCAGAAGTTTGGATTCCTGACCCACCGCTGAGTAATAAGAACACTGGGGTGGAAAAACAATGTCTTGTAAAATGCAGCATTGTTCTGCTAATAAAGTTTTCAGCATTAAACCGCATCACTCTGCTGGCACCAGAAATCATTGGCTTGGGGTTTGACTGTTTATTTTATTTTGATTTTTTAAAATATACAAGACAAACCAGTCAAACTCTGTTTTTCCATGGTGCAAAACTGCCTGACTTACAACCTGAGCTTGCTGATTTTTCCATTTAGCCCAGACATTTCTCTGCCTGCCGCAGCCCAGCTGGGCAGAGCCACAGTGTCATGGAACCACTTCCAGAATCCAGCACAGGTGAAGAGGGAAAAGCAGAGCCAGCCAGGATTTCAGTGGAAACCCCATAAGTGCCCTCTGTCCTTCTGTAAACTCTCAGGATCACTCTGCTGGTCCCTCTCGAGCCAGGCTTTAAAAAGGGATTTTAAGGTGTGTAAGGACCTTGTTCCCACTCCAAAGAGGACCTAGGCACTAACAAAGGGTTACAGCCTGCCCTAACAGCTTCTGCCTGTCCTCCTGCCCCTCTTCCTGGTGATTTTCCCATCTGTGGAGCCTCAGAGTGCTAGAGAGGGAAGAGAATGGTCCATGTGCATCATGAGGTGGGATGGTGCAGAGCAGAGAACCCCAGCTGGTGCTGCCTGAGGGATTTACACCAGTCCAGGCTCTCTGGTCTTGTCCCACCACTCCTCACAGGGGAGACCAGAGCCAGCACAGAGCCCCTGTGGCATCCCCAGGGTGTGTGGGGCAGACCTAGGGGTGGACAGGGGACATCTCCAATGACAAAAGGAGCACAAGACAAACAGGTCTCTCACAGACCAGAGGCTGCACTTTCAGCTCATCCTCAGGGGCTCTGGAGCCCGGACAGTGCAGCTCAAGGCCATCACCCTGTCCCTGAAGGTCCCCTCACCTCCTCCTGCCAATGCAAGCAGGACACAGGAGATATTTAACTGCCTGCTCAGGGTTTGATTCCTGATGTTGGTTCCCTGGTGGCAGCTCCTTGTCCTTTTCCAGGTGCCACTGAGCCCTGGGAGGAGTTGTTGGCTCTCCTGGGAGATAGCCTGGCCATCCCCCTGTTGTTGCTATTTTGGAAGCCAGGGGTGCTGATCAGCCCTAGGGAGCAGCCCCTCGATGCTGCACAAACCTCACAAAGCAGGAGGTGCTGCCAGCAGGGGAAGCTGCCAGCACCAGGGAGAAGCTGCTCCGAAGCGAATCCAAGGAAAACGGAGCCTGAAGAATGGGGTGGAAACTGGCTCCCTCACAAGGAATGTGATGATCTATCTAATGAAGGAGCTTGAGCGAGAGCACGAGCGCTTCCAAGCTTTCCGGTATTTACTACTTCCAGCTGGCTTGTAAATACCACACAAACGGCTTTTTAAATGGAATTTTCCCAATTCCAAGATTAGGGCCACGTAGAATGAAATGCAAACATGGAAAGCCTCTGGACTTCAGGCCCTCCTCCCCCCTGGGGTAAATCAGGAGAGCTCCTTCCCCATCCATGACACTCAGCTCCCCGGGATGGAAGACAATGAAGGCTGGGGCATGACTTGTTTGGTTTTCAGAGCTCACCCACACTTCCAAGGCATTACAGGAGGTTCATCCTGACTTTGTGAGGGAGACACAATGGGTGATTATCACTAACCCTGTTGTTTTATCCAGTCTGGATTCCAGCATGGATCTGGCGTGAGCCTGGAGAGCCAATACCAGGGTGCAGAAGTGACAAAGGGTGTCCAAGAAGAAAAGAACACGGCAGATTCACTCAAAACAAACATCTCCAAAGGGCAAAGAAGTCCTAAATCCTGGGGCAGGGAACCCAAGACACGCCAGTCACTCCAGCTGTTGCTCTGTTTGTGATGTGGCTGTGCTGGAACACGACAGGGTTGTGGGGCAGGGACAATCCAACCCCCAAGCTGGAATCTTTCCTACAGGCAGCAAGCTGCCAGCAGTGCCTGCAGAGGCACAGGAGGCACCTCTGACAGGGGAACGGGGTCAGAGAACAGGTCAGGTTGGGAGGGACCACAGTGGGGTGTCTGGTCCACCCTCCCTGCTCCAGCAGGGTCATCCCAGAGCACAGAGCATAGGATTGCATCCAGAAAATTCTGGAATATCTCCAGTGAGGAGACTCCACACCCTCCTGGGCAGCCTGACTGGTACCTGGTCACAGGGAAGAAGTTCTTCCTGATGTTCAGGTGGAACCTCCCAGGCATCAGACCCTGTTTGTTGTCCTGTTGCTGGGCACCAGGGAGTAGAGCCTGGTGCATCCTCTGGCACCTCCCTGCAGACACTGATGGGGTCCCCTCTCAGTCAAAACTGGCCCAGCTCCCTCAGCCTCTCCTCTAGGGATATGAAGGTGAAACTGAAGCTACAGTGCCACAAGAGTGGGGCTGCACAGCAAGAGCTGAGTGCACCCCAGCCCCCTGAACATCTCCTCCCCACGCAGAGAGTTCCTTCCTCACCCTCAGTGTCCCACAGCCACCCTGCTCTGGGCTCCACTGCATCTCTCCAGCTGCAGCACAGCCCAACTTGGCCAACCCATTGCATCTCCAAACATCAGCAGGATGAGCAGTGTGTCCTCCAAGCAGACATCCCATGCCTGAATTTCATCCTACAGATTCTTTGAGAGAAAAAAGAAAGCTGGGTGGGATGTGGGAGAAGTTGGTTCAGTCAACAAAGAGGTCTGTCCACACTGACAGTGCCTGTTCTTGAGGAGAAGGTGGAAAGGCACCACTGTACCTGCACTGACCCCATCAGAGCAGGAAGAAGAGGAAAGAGAAATCCTTCCCCAGGGTTATGTCCAAGTCAGGGGGCTGAAGGACAGGCTCCTCGCTGGTTGGAGCCAGTGGATTCTGCCACATCCTTCCTCTCCCTCAGAGTGCCAACTTGACAACTTTTATAACCTCCCCAGGGAGAGGCTGTTCCAGTTGCCTCCTGTTCAGCATCGCAAGCATCCCGAAAATCTGCCAAGTGGTTGGGATTGTGAAAGGCTGGGAGGGAGCAGAGGTTTAGAGGGATGACTATGCAGTCCCCAGGATATCTGAGAGAGAGGATAATACAAGGGAAAACAACTATCCCCAGTATCCTGAGATGTGGGGCTAAATGAAAGACACAAGGAAAGCTGCCTGCTGGTGAGGCCTTTTGGGCTTCTCCAAGCACAACAATGGGAGAGGTGGAGAACAACTAGAAAAAAGACAAAGCTCCAACTGCTCTTTGTGTCAGCCAAAAATCCACATCAAGAGCTGAGGCCACTCCTCGATGAGATACAGGGTTGGAGTTAATCCATCCTCTCAAGAGCTGGGACTTTGCCACATGCCATCTGCAATCCAGTGTGGAGCTGGGGTACAAGGCAGGGTGATCCCTGCCATTCCCCTTTCCTGGAACAGCGACCCCACTGCAGCACACTGGGGTCATTCCCAATGCTGTGACCCTGCCCTCCCACCTGCACACCAGGAATTACCAGATTAGGAGCTCTGGGATGTGTCCTTCCTTCCTTCCTCAGCCAGGGGAGCATCACCTCCCTGAAGCAGGGGAGCCTCCAGAGATAACATCCCCTGGCAGCCCTGCTGCTCTCCCTAATGTAATTCCCTATCAGATCCCCACAGTGAATCCATCTTGCCTTGACAGCTAAGAACAACACTGCCAGCCACGGAGAATAATCCTTGTTTTAGGTCACCAGGAAAGCAGAAGTTGAACAAGGTTCCTTTGAGCTGGGTCAACACAGGCCTGTCCCTAACTGAGCCCAACCCAAGGCTTGGCCCTGGCTGAAAAGGATGCAGAGAAACATCGGGAGATGTCAAAGCTGGAAGGAGGCTGGCTTGGAAAACAGTGGTGGAATTCACCCCAGAAGATGCAGGCAGCAGCTGGTCTCAAACCCAGCTGAACTGCCCCCTGTCCCTGAGAGCACTTCTCCATAACCACAGCCTTGGGAAAGGAAATAATCTGCTTGAGATAAATCCTAAACTGCCTGAGGAGGAGTCAGTGCCTGGGGAAGGGATAATCCAACACAATCGATAAGATTCCCAGTCCAGAAAGTGGACGGAGGGCAGCAGGAGCAAACACACTCTTGGGTTTTCTGAGGTGGTGATAACTGTCCAGCAGAAATGTAGGAAAGCAGGAAAACTATGAGGAAAAACTCAGAAATGAGAGGCTGGAACAGCAAAAAGGAGGAATCTTATACATGGGATTATTTTCCCATGTCCAACAAAGATCCTTGCTGGTGCTGGAAGGAAGTTCCACGCTCAGTGACATGAAACCTTGGATCATGTCTGATTTATCCAACCCGAATTGCTCATCTCTAGTGAATTTTTTTTTTCCTTTTAATTAATTTCACTTTGCAGAGAGCTGCTTGGCAGCTCAGCCTGGCTCTCTGGTTCCCATTAACTTTGTGTTTCTTTCCTCTAAGCCCTGCTGGCTGTTTTCGATTTACCCAAGGCACGGGGAGGGGAGAGAAGGCGGCGCGGGGAGGAGAGCGGAGGCTCGGGCTCCCGGGACACCCAACCTCGCGGAAGAAGCCGCTGGTATCGGGCAGGACGCTGCTCCTCTTTGATTAAAGCGTTTGGCGGCTTTGATAAAAGGCCCTTAACTGCTTGTGCCACTCCAGGCATGGCAGAGATAAGGAGAGGCCCGGGCCCGCAGACGCGGCTCCCTCGGCCGGTCCCCGCGAGGGCCACGCGGGCCAGGGAGCTTTATTCCAGGGCAGATAGCCGTGTCTTTGTGACAATTAGAGGAAGTGAGATAATTGGGGGATTGAGGGAAACCACCCATGGAGACACCACTTAGCGGGCATCCCAAAACTGGAAGGAAACCTCTGTTGATTCCTTATCACGCTCCAATGCGGCGGCGAATGATGAATTGCCCCGCGGGGCAGGGACACGCAGCACTCAGGGGCTGTCCCCAGGGCTGGTGGCCGCTCGGGACAGCTTGTTTTGGTTAGTTTGGGGAAAGGGGGAAGAGGAGAGGTGAGAGCTCAGCTCCCAGGATGGAGGAGCTGGGACAGGACCGCCAGGAGCTGCGGCTCCCAGCGCTGGGGAGGGATCACGGGCCGGGGGCTTTCCTCACCAGCAGTGGCACTTGGCAGCACCCAGCACCTCCCAGCTACCGCCCCACGGCAGTGCAGGGGTCAAACCCGCCACACAAACGCCCTCTGACCTGAGGGACACTTTGGGCAGCCTCTGCTCCTCCTTATTCCTGCCTTACAGCCAGTCCAGGCCAGCATCCCCACCTCCAATCCCAGCTCTGACACATTCCAGGTGAGCACAGCCACCCGAGCAGCAGGAGGGGACAGAAAGTGCCACTTGTTTCCCACTGTTTACCTCAGTCTCAGGAAAATATTCGGATTTCTCAGTTTGTTTTCTTTACTTTGCACACCTGTACGCAGCACACGTGCTCCTACAACGTCCAGGGGATTCACCAAGGACGTGGGGGAGATTTCCACTGCCCTCCTGCCTCCTCTGCCAGCTCTTCCCAGCGTTCCCTGCCTTAGACTGTGTGTCTGCACATCCCAGTGCTCCAGGGGTTATGTTGCTAAAAATAATGACATGTGTCTGACTGATAGGGTCGAGCAGGGAAGCGGGAAGGGATCTGCTGTGGGGAGAAATTCCTGCAGCACTCAAAGCCGTGCTGCCTGCTGCCTTCTGGTAGCTTTTCCAGGGAGTAAATCCTGAGAGAGGGAACGGGGTTGGCAGACACCAGAGCTCCTGCCCTGGAAATCCCCTGTTTCTTTCCAAGTAAAACTGTTCTAAAGCTTTTGCTATCTCTGTCCTACAAGTGGTGCTGCATTTGAGCGTTCCCATTGCTTTGGGAGAGGAAGGCAGACCCCAAAGCCACCCACTCCTGCCCAGAAGAATTATCCCCCACTGTCAGGGGGCTCTTCACGCCAGGACGAGCCGGGCAGTCAGTGGAAAGCCCTCACAGTTTGATCCCTGTCAAAGCAGGTCAGCTGCAGCAGAAGGGGAGGAACATGGATATCGTGGTGGGTTTCAATCCCTTCATTAGCCCCAGCGTTTCTGCAGACAGAAATCTGTCTCCCAGCTTTGAGAGGGCCCTGAGTTGAAACCTGGGCAAAATGCAAACTGTCAAGGCATCTCCACTTGGAGATTAACCCTGTCTGAGGGCTCAGATAAGTCATCTTTATCTCCAGCACCAGCTATCTTTCCAAATGTGGATTCACGGTGGGTGAAAGGCACTGCCAGCCCTCCAAACAGCTCATTCCCAACCCAGCAGAAATGGGATTTCAGAGTTTCCCAGCCCACAACCTTCATGCCTCACTCATCCTTCAGCATCACTCATTGCGTGCTCTTTTTGCCAAAATATCAACTGTTGGAGGAGGCAGACAAAGGAAAGTATTTTCTCACTAAATATATAAAATATTCTCTTTCTTTCACTTCGATGTCTTTCGATCCACAAAGGCTTTTATCCTTGGGGCTGCCCAAGGGGAAACATCAGGAAACAACGCCGACAGTGCTGTTGGGAGGGGAAAGCAGGGAGCAGGCGAGCTCTGACCTTTTCTCTTGGTGCAGTGGTAGATCTGGCCGTGCTCCTGGGAGATGGGGTAGGGGTTGGCAGGAGGCAGCAGGTCCTGGGAGGTGCTGGACACCCCGTTCTCACACTGGTACTGGGAGCCCAGGTTGGAGGAGGCGGAAAGGACCCGGGTCTCGCCGCTGAAGGGGCTGTGGTTCGAGGACACTTTTTGTCTCACCGTGCTCCTGGGAACAACCGGGTACTCTTTACTACAAGCAGAGAAACAAGAAAGGAACAAGTCAGCAGAGCAATCAATTAATAAATAGATCAGAGGATGAACAAATGAAGGCAGCACATTAGTGTCACAGAGTTTGTTTAGGCTTTCAGGGAAATGGAGATATCCCTCCCAGGAGGATGCAGCCCCATCACATTTATCCATGCAGAACTGGTTGTTCCCTTTCCTTTTAGTCCCCTTAAATTCCTGCCTCTTCCACCACCGCTCTTTTATACCACACATAAAATAGATAAATGCAGTTTTAGCGAAATAAACAAGATTTATATTTACATATTGTAGCATTTATAAGCTGTACACTATTCCTAATGTATTTGCAATATGCACATGCATGTAAATAAAAACATCCTTTCTGCCAAGCTGACTTGGAAATTAATTAAATATTTAGGTCTCATTTTTCTTCTCTTATGGTAGTTGTGCCCGTTCCTTTGCCCTGGAGTCTGCCAGCCTGGTTGTCCTGGATGGGGGATCCCTGCACCACAGACCAAGCTCAGAAAAGAGAAATAAATAAATCACTGAGATTTGAAGCACACCAAAGCTGGGATGGAAGGGAGAGCCTGGATTGTTCCCTTGCCCCCAGATCTGGTCTGAATTCCAACACAGGCTGGAAGTTGCCTCTCCTCAAAGACCCTACGTGGTTTTTGGAGATGTTTCTCCAAGCAAGGTTGGAGATGCTGCAATGTGGCAACCCCAAAGAGGGTTCCTGCTCTGCAGGGAAAACTGAAGCTGAATAAGGGGTCTCAGGCCCTTCAGGTGAGGTAGAAGTCTCCTCCTGAACCCAAAGATTTGCTAAAATGAGTAAAGATCAGCTAGTACAGCACCCCAAAGTGTCCCCAGGCTCAGAGCAGCCACGAAGTGCTGATTCCAGCACAAGTTTTCTCCTCTGAGTGTGTAACCCCTGGACCAGGCTGGCTCTGAGGTACCCCCTCACCTGTCTGAAATCATTGTGTTGGAGCAAGGAGGGCTCCTTAAATCCCACCCACAGGCTCACTTGGCCACTTCCATGCAGAGCAGGAGCCCTGAACCTCCATTTACATCCCTCAGGGAGGACCCATCACCGTAGAACCCAGAACTTATTTACAAAATTTAACAATAGCAATCATATAAACCTACCCCAGCAGGGAGCTTTCATCCAAACCACTGCTGTGCTCTCTGCCAGAAACATCAGCAACTGAGCTGAGACAGAAGGGAAATTCACCCAGGAGCTCAAACCCCAAGAAATGTGGCTCTGGTTGGGCCATGAAAGCTTTCCAAAGCCTGGGCACTGGGGGCTTGCCAAGGAAAGCCTGTTCCAAAGGTGGGGTTTCATCCCCTGGAAGCAGCATTTTCTCAGGACTAAAATCCAGGCTGTGCACAAGGAATAAAAGAGAGATGGACTGGGAGGGAGCAGAGATTTATCCCTCAGATATTTGAGGTGGCAGTGGATGCCAGGCTGTGTGGTGGGATTCAGGGGACCTGCCTGTGGACAGCCAGCACTTAATTCCACCAGGACATTTAGCTGGAGGGCAGCTTCAGGGGCTTCTGGGGAAGGCCAAGAGCTGTGGCCATCAAACCTCAGGGGTGATCCCCAAATCTTCTGGGTTCTGAGGGATCTCCCAGCCCTCCCAGGTCCTGGTTTTGAGCTGCCTGTTCCACCTTCACCTCGTGATCCCCAAGGAAATGGTACCAACAGCCCTGAGCTGCACCAAGGGAAGTTTAGGTTGGATGTTAGGAAGAAATTCTTCACTGAAAGAGAGATTGGGCACTGGAATCACCTGTCCAGGGAGTGGTGGAGTCACTGTCCCTGGATGTGTTTAAAACCAGACTGGATGTGGCACCCAGTGCTGTGGTTTAGATGATGAGGAGGTGTCAGGTAGGTCATAGGTTGGACTGGATGATCTTAGAGGTCCTGTCCAACCTGGCTCACTCTGTGATTCTGACACCCCTAAGCTGCATCCCCACCTTGCTCCCCTTCGAGGAGGGGACCCCTGGATGTGCCTGGATTGGCTGGGTTCAACTCTCTCAGCCCCACACAACCAACATCCAATTCCCAAAAACTGTCAGAGCTTCGTTTCGTTCCCCAGTGGGTACCTGAGAGCTCTGGTGGAGGAGAAGGACTCATGGCATGGTGCCAGGCCATGTGGCACTCCAGGACGTTTTTTACCGGTGGTTTTTTTGCCATGGTGGGTAAATCTTGGGTGAAATCCTCGAGGTGTTTTCCAGTGACCATTTTCAAAGGTCTCTTTGGAGCATGGGATGAGCTCTCTGTGGGGGTTCCTTACCATGAATCCCCAGTGGGACCCCATAAGGGCCTGTGCCCCACACAAACACCAAGGAACCATCCCCACCCCACCTGCTGCTCACCCAAACCAACACTTTTCTCTCTCTCAATGGAGAGCTGAGAGCAGGAAACAATTAACAACCTGATTGGGGATTTTATTTCTGGATGAAAAAATGTTTCCCTAGAGCCATGAAGGTCAGAAGAGACCTCCAAGGTCGAGTCCAACCATTGTCAGCTAAACCAGAGCACTGAGTGCCACATCCAGTCATTCCTTGGACACCTCCAGGGGTGGAGACTCCACGTGCTCCGTGGGCAGCCCCTTCCAGTGCAGGAATTCCTCCTGATGCCCAAAGTGAAGCTTTCCTGCCCAGAAGGAGCTGTTTGTCTGCAATATTTTTACCCAAGTGCCAGAGCACAGGAGGTTTTGGGTCCCAAATTCCTTCCAGGCTGCATTTCCCAGGGAATAAGACAATGTCCATGGCCATAAAAGAGGTGCTCTGTGGGATACAGCAGGAACTGGGAATCAGGCAGGAGAGGGACCAGGCTGGAGTCACCAAGTTTCCAAACAGCAATTCCCAGGAGGTATCTCAATAACTTCTCTCCAGACTGAGATATTTCCATTTCAGTCAAAACATGTTGAGTGCTATTTTTGCCAAAAAATCAGCTATTGGAGGAGGGAGACGAAGGAAAGTATTTTCTCACTAAATATCCAAAACATCCTCTTTCTTTCCCTTTGATGATTTTCAATTCACAAAAGCCATTATCTCTGTAATTCTATATATTCCTCCTTATAGGAGCTGAGCTGAAATAAATCTTTGGAATCCTCTAAAGCAACAATCATCTCGAAATATTTATATTTTTTCCTGAGCTCACTCAAAATGTAGAGTGAACACCTATAATTTTTAAAGACTGAAGGACAAACTAAAATGCATCAAATTATTTTCTTTCTAAAAGTCACTATTCCCAAAATAGCAATTGTAATCCTGGGCTATGGTTTAATAGAATGAAAAGTTTCTGTCATATCCATAAATTTTGCTGTCCAAAAAAAAAAAACTGTAGCAAAGTAAGAAGGGAGGAAAAAAGTCTTAAAGCTTGACGTAAGCAATGTAGGAAATTGTCCACACACCAAGGACGAGGTTGTTGCTCCTGGGCCAGAATGGTAGTTTTACATGGGGTGTTAATAGGTTACTTTTTTTTTTTTTGCATTAAAAATTGCAAAATTAAAACAGATTTTTTAAAAAAAGTTGTTTAGGAAAAGAATTTACAAGGGAAAACCTGTCAGTGGTCTATTTAAAGTCTGTTGGAGGCTAATAATGAATATTTAATTATGTATTTAAAAAGCAGAGGGGGACAGGAAGGAGCAGCACAAGGTGCTGTGTAATATTTTGATTTTTGTTAAAACTTGGGGAAAGAAACCATGGCTGAGGTCCAAGACCATTGGTGCTGAAGTCTGGGCTCTGTTCTTAACTCCCACCTGGCCAGAGGTTTCCCAAATCCACAGGGCTGGACACCAGCTCTGCAGAACTTTCCCAACAGCACCCAGATCCCACTTAAAATTCATCATATAACCCCCAGCTGGCAGATCAGCCCTGGCAAGTGAATCCCTCCTGCAACTCCAAATCCCAGATCCCACCTCTGCCTAATTCAGGGGGAATTAGAAACTCATTTTCTCTCCTGACAACTTCCCCTCTCCCTGGCCAAGTGATGCTCTCCTATGACAGACTCGAGAGTTCTGTAAAATCACTTTTGCCACAAACTCGTGGCCAGAAAAGAATTCAAAGGAGCAAATTCAAGATGATTTTGCCATCTCAGAACCAGAAACCTTGTTGGCCACTGCAGACTAATAAGAACTGAAAAAAATTATAAATACAGACCTTCACAGAGCAACATCCAGTTCACTTTCTTGCTCATCACTGCACTCTAAGAGAATAATAATTTTCCATGTGTTTTCATGTGCAGACCTGAAGTTTCCTGGTGTACCAGCCAAGGTGTAGTAAATGCAACTGCCAGACAAAAAGCTGGTTAAAAACCTCTTCAAAAATCCAGTTTAGGACCAGGAAGCTCCTGCATTGAAGCATCCAACCCCTACTGGCCCTAAACAAGTAATTTTTGAGGATGTTCTTGATATTTCTTCAATAAAACATTGTATACCTCAAGGTTTTCCAGAGCTGCTGTAGCTCATGGCAACAAGGCTTCAAAAGACTTAAATATCAGATATTAAATATCAGATCCCAAGGACCTGTTGGGGGTCAGGATGAAACATGACATGGGAAAGGATTTTCTTTCCATGTTTTTACAGGACCCCTGGAAGTCCCTGAACCATCCAAATCTTGTTCCCAACATCAAATCTTAGCCTAAAACCTGACCCAAGTTTGAACAGGAGGATTCCCCTCCACTCTTTCCAAATTTCCAGGAGATTTTAACACCTCCTTGGGCAGCCACAGCAAAAGGACAAGTGTTTGTCACCCTCTCAGTGTTGTCCCCTCTGCCCAGCACAGAATCAACTCCCAATTCCAGATGTGCAAACACAACTCAGTGGCTTTAGGGTTTATATTTCCCAGGCCATCCATTGTTGTCCTTCCTGCTGAGGCTCAAGAGGAGGGAAGAAGTGGAAGTCAGCCATAACAGACACAGCAAAAGGAAGAAAGGGGAAAAAATAAAAATTACTGGAATAAACAGACCATCTCCCAGGAATAAAAAAATCAAACCAAACCCAATTGTCAGTGTGAATTCGTTTCAGCTGATTTCCAGCATATTGAAATAAAATTGAACCACTCTCAAGAGGCTGTCTGGAAGTGGATAAACTGCAGCAGGAAAGGATGGGGCAGGAGAGGAATTACTGAGCACTTCCTGCAGCCTCTCTGTGTGGGGACTGTGGGGCAGCCCCATAGGGAATAACACCTGAGGGCAGGAGAGCAGCAACACAAATCAAAATATCCCTGGAGGAAAAAGGGAGCCTGTTCACTGCCCCACTCTCCTGCAACACAGCAAATGTCCCGAGCTCCCTGCCAGGACCTGAGGGGTCCCACATCCCTGGATTGGGTCCTGCATGGAATCCTCAGGCAGTTTAACGAGGCCAGGTGCTGGTGCTGCACTGGGGTAGGGGCAATCCCGGGATCAATCCAGGCTGGGGATGAAAGGATGGGCTTGGGGGTACTGGTGGGTGAGAGCTGGACATGGCCCAGCACCCAAAAAACCTCCCATGCCCTGGGTGCCTCCCAGGGCAGCAGGGCACCCAGGGCAGCAGGGCAAGGGAGGGTTCTCCCCTCTGCCCCCTCAGGTGAGACCCCACCTGCAGAGCTGCCCCAGCCCTGGGCCCAGCACAGGCAGGACCTGGAGCTGCTGGAGCAAATCCAGAGGGATGGAGCAGCTCAGCTGGGAGGAAAGGCTGGCAGAACTGGGATTGGAATTTCTCTCTGGAAAAGAGAAGGTTTCAGGGTGATGTACAAGAAAGTTGGAGAGAGACTGTTTACCAGGGCCTGAAGTGACAGGAAAAGGGGAATGGCTTCTCACTGCCAGAATAGGTTTAGATGGGATATCGGGAAGAGATTCTTCCCTGGGAGGGGGGGCAGGCCCTGGCACAGGGTGCCCAGAGAAGCTGTGGCTGCCCCTGGATCCCTGGAAGTGTCCAAGGCCAGGTTGGACAGGGCTTGGAGCACCCTGGGAGAGTGGAAGGTGTCCCTGCCCATGGCAGGGGTGGAATGAGATGATCCTTAAGGTCCCTTTGATCCAAACCATTCCATGATGATCCTGTGGTCTGTTTCAACTCCTCTGAGCAGTGCAGCCCAAGGACATCACTGCAACCAACCCAAGAACCAGCAATGAAAAGAACCAGGTAGAGCTCAAGAGCTCTCATTAGCAGGCAAATTAAAAGATAAATTCCTCCAGAAAAATAAGTTGGAGTGAGAGGAACACGAGAGGAGCTGGAGAATGGATGTGGGGCAGAGGCAGCACCTGCATCCTTCGTGCTGGGCTGAGCTGCTGCTGATCAAATCCTGCTGGGCAGATCCCCCAGAGCAGGGTCAATGACACAAACTGCAGCCAGCCTGTGTTTCTCACTTGAAGAGAGCTGAGAATAAGTGAGGTCTGCCCAGCTTCCTCTTTGATTTCATCTGAATTCCATCAAAATTCTACAGAACACAGTTCAGGCCTGCAGCTTCCACTGGGGCTTTGACCAGGAAACTTTCCTGGGGGATGTGTGCTGGAGGAGAGCATCCTCTGCCCAGCAGGTGTTTCAGCTCCAGGTGTCACCCTGAGAATGGTTCAGACAGAGGGTGACTCTTGGGACACCTCAGTGACAGAACCCGGGAAATGGAAGAAGAAATTAACTTATTAAAGATGCAATGAGAAGACACAAGAAGGATGAGGTGTTTTGCAGCAGGCTGAGACTGACCTGCACAAGCCAGCCTTGTGCCTGGCAGTCCAGCAGGATGCTGGAATTCCAGGGAACAGGATCCCTGTGGAGCCCAGAGGCTCAGCCCTCTCCTCTGCCAGCACCCCAAAACGCACTGTCACCGCTGCCACGCCGGCTCTGACTCTTGGGACTGACTTTGTGTCCTCTGTGCCTGGCCCTGTTTCTGCTCTCGATGACACATGGGAATCTTTGGAACAATTCCTTTGGAGCCAAGGAGATTGCTGTGGGCTCAGGCCAAAGGCATCAAAGTGTGGCTCGTGACCGCTGACGGAGGAAACGCAGCCGCGACGTCAGACCCGCTATCGCCTTCCCTGGCACGTGGCTCATTCTGCGTTTTTGGTCACTTCTCAAGGGCTCAGAGGACCCATCGAGGGAGCCAAGAGCCACCATTTCACAGCATCATCATCCCCCTCAGAAGCAGCTTCAAGGGCTAAACTGCATTAATTTGAACACAAAAACAGCCAGAGCCTTCCAGACTCGCAGAAGCTGCCATAAGAACCAGCACACACAGCTGGGAGCACCCAGAACTGGTTACAGGGCTGGCCAGAATTGCTCCCTCACAGGGCTCCAGCCCCACAAACTCTTCTCCCTGCTGTCCTTTGGCAGCCATGGATGACAAAATTAAAATCATAAACCTGTGGCTTGAATGCAACTCCCAGATCCCCCCAAGGTTTATCAGCACAGCTCTGTTTGGACTCTCATGAGTGGAGAATTTGAAGGGCAGAGCCCTACACTGCATGAGCTTCACCCTCTGTGGGTCCCTGCCACATGTTTTGCTCCTCCACTCCACACCAAATTCCAAATTCCCCTCCACTCCACACCAAATTCCAAATTCCCCTCCACTCCACACCAAATTCCAAATTCCCCTCCACTCCACACCAAATTCCCCTGGTGCAGGCAGAAGCTCTAAGTGGAGACAAAAAAGATCTTTACAGCACAGAGGGGCAAGAGATCCCAAGTGAACCCTTCACCTAAAATCCCCACCATCACAAGTGTCATTTTTACCTGATTTGTGATTTTAGACTGCAGCATGACCACAGGCTCGTGTACTAAAACTCACATCCCTCTATGCATTTTCCTTTCTTTTTAATGTTTTTTGGGTGGTTTTCTCTAATCAATAAAATAAAAAACTGAATCTCACGCTCAGAAACTTGAAAACTTTGAAAAACCTCTTCTTCCCCAAGCGCCCATCCCACCAAAGAAGCTGCTGAAGGCACCTCTTGTGCTTCAGGAAAGAAAGGCAGAGGGAGGAAAAGGAACATTCCCTGGAATTGGGATCTCTCTGGAGCTCGTGGCTCCTCTTTTTCAGTGAAACCATCAGCTGCTGAAAGGCTTCACACCACTCCTGAACAAAGCTCTACCTGGACAGAATTATTAACTTTTTTTCCTGGGAAATAAGAGGAAAAATCCAACATGGGAGGCCTTGGAAAGGAGAAAGCTGTGGAGAGGGATGGACTCGAAGCCATGGTGAATGTCAGGTGACCAGTTTCTGGCACAAAAGGCTGTGCACTGTTATAAAAATGTGGGGGGTTTCCAGCTACTTTTCCCATAATGAAGGAATAGCACCAAAAATACCCCCCCCTCTCTATTCTCCAAGGGCTTAAATGGACATAATTCCCCTAAAACCAGGACAAACTGACTGGTCCATCACTGGAAAACAACGTCATAAACATAAATTTATATATTAAAATATAGAATATATAAATTTAATTACATTTTAATATATATTTATATGTTAAATCTATATAAACCCACAAAAGGCAGGGCATAGTTCTGCAAAATTCTCGATCCTGAATGGTTCTTTATCTCATAGACACAACCTATTTTTTATAGCTACAATTTATTTATATATATAACTGATTTTATATATGGTTTTATATATTTTCATATATAATTTTGGATATATTCATATATCGACATAAAAAAACCACATATTTGCAACCTTGAATGGGCCTTTATTTTACTATAATCATCTTATCCTGCTCACCCTTAAAAAAAATGCCACCTTTGTAAAGGCACACAGCCATTCCTCTGCTGAGTTATTAAAATGAACATCACAAATTATCCTGTAAAGGCAACGATTTTAACCCTTCCAGCCCTGAGAGGGTGTATTTATATATTCCAAGTGTTCCTGTTCCCTGGATCATCGACCGCAGCCCCTGCATAAAAATGCCAAGCAATTTTTAGCACGGGCTCAGCGTGGCTCGATGCCACACTCTGCACATGGCACCGGGCCCTTCCTAAGAGCCCTCCCTGTTCCACCTCCTCCCTCCTGCTCCAAAAACCCCACCGTGAATCCAAACCTTCAAATCTTTCCACTGGCTGTAATGAAAGGGTGGTTTGGCAGCAAAATTCGGGGTGGGTGGGTGGTGAGTGGGGAGACATCATCACTCAGGTTCCAGTGGAAGCTGGGAGACTGGCACGGGGTGGGGGGAGCTATTTCAAGTGGCAGTGCTGCCATAAATAAATAAATATTGACAGATCCTGCCAGGAGCTGTTGGAAAGGGCAGGTAGGGAACACAGGGCACATTCAGGGGGGACGGTTTAGAAGGAGCAGATCAAGTGTCACCTATACCTTTTTTATACGTATATCTTGGCTTTTCTGGGGCTGAGCCTGAGCCTGGTTGTTCACAGGAGGGCATTTGCCCAGTTTCAGGTGGGTTCTGGGCGTGTTTGCAGGAATTGTTTGGTGCCTGACACCAAATTTTCCTGGCTATGGAGAACCAGGAGCATCAGGTCATCAACTCCAGCAACCAGAAGTGACCACCTACAGCTGGCTCTTGGGTGGGCAGTGGGAAAAACCCTCCCATCAGAAGGTCCCACTGCAGGTCCCAGAGAATAAAAGATCTGAGTTGCTCCTCCCCTCCTGGAAAATGCTCCAGTGAGAATCTCCATCTGTCTTAGTTAGAACCATGGGTATGGCACCATTCCTGCAAAACATTTGCACCAGGAAGCAGCTTGACACATGGAGAAAGTTCCAAGTGGAGGGAAAAGCATGAAGTTAATTACCAGCAGGACCTGACATTTAGAAAAGGACATTAAACAGGATTTTCAAACAAGATTCAGGCTTGGTTTTCAGCTTAAGTACTTGCAGCCAAACCTGAGATTCGAAAAGGTCTCCCCAGCCACCTGGCCCTGGAGATCCCGACGTTTTCTAACCTTTCCTTCTTCAGCCTGACACCACCACACCTCTGCTCCTGCTCTGCACATCCAGAACCCAGCAGGCAAACACTGCCCTCCTGCCAAAACCCCTCAGATCCAGCAGCAACAGAACACAGGACTCTCCACAGCATCTCCAGAGGCAGCTGGAGCACACCACACAGACCTACTCCCAAAACAAGGCTGCGAGCTTTGCCTTTAAAGCTCTGTCACCTGGGAGGAAAGAACATTCAGGAATTCTTCCACAGGAGCCTGGTGGCCAGAGCTTCTCCCAGCTTTTAATGGGTCTAAGCCCATGTGCAGCCTCAGAGATGAGAGTTTAGCACAAAGCTAAAGCTTGTTCTGGATGGGGACACATCTAAAAGAAATGCAAAGTCCCTGTGGCCAAGAGAGCATCCCACAAGCGAGGTCCTGCCTCTGCCACCCAAGACAGCCTCCCACAAGTGAGGTCCTGCCTCTGCCTTAAGAATTAAGGAATTCCCCTGGGAGCAGAAGGTGCAGGATTTTGGCCCCATGTCCTGGGAGTATTCAACAACCCGATGTAAAACACCCGTGTGGACGCCCAGGCAGGGAGTGGCAGCAGATCCTGGCTCAGGCCAGGCCAGCAGGGACGTGCCAAGCAGAGCCCAGGTGTCTCTGGTGGCCCGGGAGGGTGCCCAGGAGGGTGCCCAGGAGGGTGCCCAGGAGGGTGCCCAGGGTACCTCTGCATCCTGGACATCCTGTGGAGCTCCATGTCGTCGCTGCCGCGGAAGCCTTTGGCGAAGGGGTTGTTCTCGATCTTCAGCTGCGTGATCTGGAAGGGAGCAAGGCAGCGGGGTCACAGAGGGTGTGGAACCCCAGGCAGGCGGGGTGGGAGGGAAAATACAGCTGGCAGGGAGTCCCCTCATCCCTCAGCTCAGGCACGGACCACTCCAGGTGGGCCTTTCCCTGGAATGCCCCACGGGAATATCTCTGCTGTCAACAGCCCCTCGCTTCCCCCAGGCTGGTCCCACACCTAACACGTGGCACTGCACACACACATTTTTCTCTGGAGAAAACCTGCTCTCTGAGAGTTCTTACTTTCATTTTGCTGTTGGGACAGAGAGGGCTTCACTGCTCAGAGGAGCAGGGATGGAAGTCATCTGGCCTGAACAACTCCCAGCACCTATTTCCTCCTCAGTGCAGAACAAAACCTCACCTCTCAGACCCTGCCCCTCTCCCCAGCCAGTGAACCTCACCCCTTGGCTGTTTCAGACCAGCTAAATGTGCTCCAGGTGCTCTGCATCTGCCATCCCACCCCACACCTCTCAGCACTGCGTGGACTAATTACCCAAATTACTTTGAGGGCAACTTCACCTGTGACCATCAAGCCCTGGAGGATTTTTTGTCTCTCCATTAATTCAGGTTTGCTCACTAAGTGAGCTACCTTGAGAATCAAAGTTTAGCAGGATGAATCCCCTCAGACTCAACTTTGGTCCTATTAAAACATCTAAATTTAACATTTAAAGCAGCTGCTGGACAGAATATGCCCTTACCCAAAGGGACTGTGATGCTCCAAGAGGTTCAATCCCCTCCTGCACTACTTTTCCTGAGGGCTTTGGTGAGCAGGGGTTGTCATTTAAACCAATATTTAATTGTGGACCAGCAACACCCTCAGCTGCCCTGTGGAGCTTGGAAAAATTCACTGTGCCATGCCAAATCTGATGCAAATGCTTTGATGCCTTGGCAGAACAGGGCTGAGCCGGGATCAGGGGCTGCAAAGCCCCAAAATCTGGGCAGAAGAGTGAAAAGTTCCCTTTTTTCTCTGTTCTCCATCGCTGCCTGGCAGCCTGAGCTCTCAGTGAGGAATCAGGAGAGGCACTTGCCCGGGAGGAAAGACAACCCCGAGTCTGGCACTGGAGGAACTCTGCTCTCCCCACGTTTTATGGAAAGCCAGTCCTTCCTTCCTACTGCAAGTTGGCCAAGGGGAAGGAAAGAGCTCAGGATTAAGGGAGGGAGAACAGAGAGAGGTTCATGTTCCCCGAGTCGAGCACAAACAACCGGGCCTGCCTCGCTGCCAAAATCCAGAGAGGAAAATCTGGCTCGCCCAGTGTCAATAGCAAACCTCGCCAGGTGTACGCACAACCAGATTATTTTGCTCTTTTCTTGTCTTTTTGCATATTTTTTTCCAAGGGCCGTTTGTTTATTTGCCATTTTTGCCTCGTTCAGCCCCGAATTTCTCGCAGAGCCCCCCACCACCCTTACCCTTATCTCCACAGGCACTCCCATTAAATCAGGACCATACTCAGCACATAAACAAGCCCTCTGCACTTTCTTTTTTTCGGGTCCCTCATTTCAGATTTCAAAGAGAAGGGTAAACAAACAATCTTTTGGGATCAATTTGCCAGTTGAGCCATTCTCTAGCAATAAAACAGAGGCACATTTTGTAATTAAAAGCCCTGAATTATTACACAACCAGCTGTGTATTTTGCAAAGCAACTGCCTATCGGTTTGAAGGTGGTGACTCTTCTAGAATGAATAATAGGCATTATTCAACATTTTGAATGTTCCTGAAGCCCTGTAAATGTGGGAGTTGTCCTCCCTCGCAGACCCCAATGGCAATATTTGCTCACATAAGTGAAGTCCTTCAGTGAGTGAGGATTTACAGGGTTGGCACCAGCACACAAAGGCACAAAGGGCCGGATTCATCCCAACCTGACCGAAGGCATTTTAACCGAGGCGCCTGCCCTGGGAGCCTCAGCTCCCTGCTGGAATCAAGGCAGGGAGATGGGGACTGCCAGAGGGCCCTGGGGCTCTGGGGTGGGTGGCAGTGCCTTCACAGGTCCCCAGTGCACGCTGGTCACTGGAGGAGGAGCCAGCAGAGCTCCAGCCCTTCGTTTAAGCACCTCTGTTGAATGCCCTGTTTGATTCTTCAAGCTTTTAATCGCCCACAGAATAGCAGCCAAAATATCAAATTGGGACCTCAGTACTATAAATCTGTTGGTTTAGGGGTAGAGAAGTCCCCTAAGCCACATGAGGAACACACTTGCAGGCAAAAGGTGTTGATGCTGGTGGCCAAAAGCCCCAAGAGAATCACAGCCAACTTCAGCCTCCTTAAAATCAGGGATCTGCTGGATTGAAGGTGTCTGAAAACCAGGGACTACAGGTTCAGAATTAATTCTCAGACCTTTGGTGTACCTCAGATGGATTGGAGCTTCCAGAGCAAAGTTTCCCTAGGTGACAACTCTCGGCACCAGCCACCACAAAGCCAGCAGAGCCCAGGCCAGATTTAACAAAACTGTGCACAACAAACCAGAAAACAGAGAAAAAGTTGGTGAATCCCTGCTTTAGCAAACAACCTGTGGAAGATATTTTGTTTGGCCACTCTTTGCCTGACTTCCAAACTATTTCAAGGGTGGAAAAGCAAACGTGGGGGTGGAAATAACCTTGTTCTGGATCAGCTTTGCCACAGCAAAACTGGGTTTAATTGACTATAACTCATGGGGTGGGGGGGAGCAGGGGGGAAGAAAAGCTGTCAGAAAGTCAGATGACAATTACCTCATGAAAAATAAACCAAAATACAACGTCCTGCGAGGTCATTAAGACAGAGTGCCCAGGGCTGAATTACACAGCACAGGTTCAATAAAACTGAAGGGCTTTGTTTGTGTATTTGTTACTGACAGAAACCCACGGCAAAGCCTCCCTGATTCCTGGAGCTGCCACACTCCCTTGGAGACGAGAGCTTTGCAGGGTGAAGCCTCCCAGATTCCCACTTTTCAGGGCTTGTCTGACCTATGGGTTCATCTTTGCTTTAATGGGAAGTGACAGTTCCCAGTGGGATTGGGGATCCCAATGGAATCACTGGGCTGCTCCCCTGCACTCCTTTCTCTGGGTTAATTGGCCACAAAGCTGAGACCTTCCCAACAGCATCTTTAGCTCCAGCACGATAAAATTTAGCTTTGCATCGAGTTAGGTGGAGGAAAGATGCTTTACTTGTTTTTTCCTTTTCCACAAACATGTATTTACATGGGATTTGTGCCTAAGGGCTCACAAATATTGTTATGGCTAAAATCAAAACTACTTTTTTGTATTATTTTTTGTCAAGAACTTGCCATGATAAGATTGTTCTCAACTGCTTCTCACTTTGGAACAAAGTTCAAACTTTGTTAGGAATGATGTGCTCCACACCAGCTGCCCTGAGCTCTGTTTTATTTACTTATTTTGCTAACAACTTCTCTTTTTTTAAGCACTCAAGGGAAAACACTACACCCTGATCCCTTTGGGCTCTTCTGACTCTCAGAAAGGTTGGGCATTCTGAAAAAGGATTTCATGTTCTGCAAGGAATATGGACCCTTAATTTCTGACTTCTCTCTCAGATCTCTGCCACTTAGAGAACTTAAAACTGATTGAGGGGAAAACAAAATCACCATCTAGTGATGAAGAGGGCCAGGTGATCACCTTTGAGAGGTGCAGAGCACTCACAGACCTCCCCACTCCATGGGGATCCGTGCTCTCCCTGCCCTGCAGGTGGCCAAGGTCCTGCTCAGGTGGCAGGGAGGGACCAGGACCACCCGTGCCAGCAGTGGAGCTGCTCCAGGCCCTGGCCCTGGAGAGCACAGAGACTTTTCCTCCCACACTCTCACACAGCCCAGGGGAAACTGAGTCAGGATGGAGGAGAAGCCAAAGCAGAGGAGTGGGAAGGAGAGGAAGAGATGGAGAGGAGGTTCCTGCTGAGCCCACGGACATCTGGGCCAAGCACAGGAGCTGGATGGGCAGCTGGGGCTCAGAGCCCAGGGTGAAGGCCAGGAGAAGGGAGGAGAGGAGGGAGGTGCTGGCAGAGGGGAGAAGATGGCAACCCAAAGCCAGTGAAGGAAATGGGAGGGACTGGGGGGCTGGTTGGAGGTACTGGGGTGGGACAGAGGGGCTCCCTGAGGAAGCTGCTGGCTGAACTGGGGCACGAGGATGGAGGATGGGAAGAGACAGACCTGGTTTGGGGGCAGGGGATGAGTCTGCAGGTGGGAATGATGCTGGATGCCTGTGGGCTGTCTGCCAAGGCTGAGGAGAGGGGCTGCTCTGAGCACCCCGTCCCAGGGCTGGCAGGGACAAGGCTGGGGACAGAAGGAGACAAGGCTGGGGACAGAAGGAGACAAGGCTGGCTCAGCCACAGCTGTGAAGGACACAAGAGCTCTGGGAGGAGCTCTCTCCCCCCGAGGCCTGGAGCAGCACTGAGGATGTGAGAGCAGAGATGTGAGAGCCCCAGAGAGGGCCAGGCCCAGAGGAGCTGCTCTCTGTCCCCCTCGGGTGCCCCAGGGCTGGTGCTGAGGAGCAGCTCTGTGCTCTCACCTCGCTGAGCCCCAGGGAGCCCTGTCCCTCTCAGCCCCTGGGGACCCCTCTTGGGAGGAGAGTCTGCCCTGGGTGAGGAGAGGGGCTGTCCCCTCCTGCCAACGAGATGGAGAAACACAGGGACAATGAGCCCAGGGCGGGCAGGGAGAGCCTGGGGGGCTGGACAGAGGAGCCCCATGAGATGCCAGCCAGGCCACCACACTGGTGGCCTCTGCTGAATGATGGAGGTGGCCACAGGCAGCCAAAGACAAGGAAAACTGAACTCTCAGGGGAAAACACCCCGAGCCCAAGGAGCTGCACACCCCCAGCCCTCAGACACAGGACAGGAACGTGCTCAGAGGGGACAGGCAGCTCTCCAGAATCCCCCAGGATGGAGCACCAGCAGCAGGATTTTAGCACTGGGTCCTTTAAGGGGAAGGCTGGAGCTCTGTATTCAGAAATCCCACCCGAAATCTGGGAGAGAACCCAGCCTTCAGCCCTGCCCTGCCCTGCTCCTCTGCCTCACCCTGGTGCACACAGCATTTCTGGGTGCCTGCAGCATCCCACCTGGGGCTAACGTTTCCTTAAGAGAATTCTGCCTCCCAAGAATGTTAAATAACTTAGGGTGAGGGAAAAAATATCAGCATAAAACCGGATATCCTGAGGGGGGGAACCAATATAAAGCCCAAGTCCAGCTAAGGGGGAAAGTAGGTTGTAAAAATTAATGAGAATAATTGTTGTGAATTCTTGCTTTTGAAAGAACCCTCATGAGGGCAGAACCTTAATTATTTCTGTCTATTAGGGTTCATTTCCTGGTCCTAAGCAGAGAGCTCATACCTAATAAATACGAGCCAAGGAACACAATGATTTAAGCTACAGCAAAACGGTGCTTAACTGCAGGGGAAGTTAATATTTGGGAATCAACCTGATTGCAGGCACCCATTGTGTAAATGGCAAGGAAATGAAATGTGCATGTGACCTTTTTTAACACCTCGATATTTCTGGGGTATTTTTAAGGGTAGCAGAGAGGGGGGAAGTGGTCAAGGGAGCTGCTGACAACCACCCTGAAAACTCCACCAAAACCCTCTTCATAACTTAAGCCTCTTTTTGGGGAGTAGGGCTGAGGAGAGGGAGATCCCAGGGTGCTTAAATATCTTTTCAGGCTGTCTAAAATACCAGGGGAAATAAGCACAAGCTCTACATTGGGATTGCAGCTGTGCTCTTGGAATAAATTGACCTATCTGGAAGCAGGCAGGTATTTCCATAAGCTGTGTAAGCATGGACTCAAATGCGTTTTGGGGTGAGTCACACAATTAATTCTGTAACAGAATTCAGCTCTAACAGAGCTCTTGAAACCTAAACCACGTGCAGGGATGGATTTGTGTGTGTGTAAAATGCATGGGTGTACAAAACTGTGTAAAACCTGGCAGAGGCTGGTGGGGTGGATGGGAAAGATTGCATGAGGGGTGAGCTAGAGGTGAGGGGTGAAGGTGAGAGAGAAAAAATGGGAGAAAATAAGCAGTGCACTGACTGGGGATGCCCCACACCTCGGGGGGCTGCCATCCTTCATGGCAGGGGAAATGTGTTGCAAGAGGAAAATCTGGTTTTCCAAGCAAGCTCTCAGCTGTGAAAGCTGAGCTCAGGTTTGTGTTGGTGGAAAAGACCCCACTCATCACCCAGCTCAGCTGGAGGATGTCTCTCCTCAGCATCTGCATCAACCCCAATATCAACCCCCATCTGCACTGGGGCAGGACACAAACTTTACTCCCTTCCCTGCAGGGAGATGCCACTTAGGGGAGCCCATCCCCTGCTTTATTTCTAGGACTCCATCTTTCCCAAGTGGGACTTTATCTCGGGGCACAGCCTCCCTTCCTCTGTGCCCCCCATTCCAAGCAGCAGGGGAGGAATGTGTGTGGTAGGGGGGAGAGGGGTGTCAGAGCCTGTAAAATGTGAGATGTGTGCTGGGTGCAAGTGTCTGCTGGGCTGGGGGTGTGTCTGTGGGGATTCCTGCCCTTGTCAGACACACAGATGTCATTTCTTATCACACAGATGTTGCTGATTTACAATCAAATATCCCTGCTCCTCCTAACATGGCAGTTTTCCCAAACTACTGTGCTTACATGTTCCTGCTTTGCTTTTGCTTTATTTGCATGATCATTTCTTTTCCTATAAAACAGCCCTATTTTTCTTCAAAGGAGAGCAGTTCCATTCATGTCTGTTTTCTCCTTGGGAAATGCCTTTAAAGCAGGCAGTGTGTCCTGTTTTATTAACTCCCACTTCTATTAATATTATATTCTTTCTCCAAATCCATCAAGCAGAAGTTAAACTTGATTTTATAGCATCCACAGTGGAGTTATAATTTAAGGCATAATTTGGCAAGGACTCAATTTGGATTGGGTTTGCTTGTCCCAGCCGTGCCAGCAGCTCCTATTTTAAAGGGCAGGGAAGTATTTTCCTTTCTCCCTAGTTATGGTGGAACACTCTCTCTTCTCCAGCCCAGCTCTGCTCTCTTGCTGGTCAGCTGGTGGATGGAGGAAAGGCAGCTGTTTCCCACAGGTTTAGGAACCTGCATTTCCAGGAGAGCATCCAGGATCTCTTTGGGGTGCTAAATGACTTTTCTCTGTTTGAGAAACAATTATGGTATCGGGTACAAAGGAGCCATCCCACCTGCCTGCAAGTGCAAGTTTATAGTAAGTGCTTTTTATGTGATTAACAGAGGAATTTGCTTTTGTGCTGAAAGAAATTGAGTTTTCGTGGGGCTGTGCCCTAGACAAGACATCCCTAATCCATCTGTGGAGAAGCACCCTGCCCTCAGCCTTCCTCCTCCTCCTCCTCCTCCTCCCCTGCTGGGTGTGGAAGCCCAAAAACCAAGCAGGGAAGGAGAGGGAGCAGCGAGCTCCTCAGAGGGGCAGCGACAGCGCGCCAAGAAAACCTTCACTGCAGCCAACCCTTTCCTCTTGCAGCAGGAGACAAACCTAGGCCGGTATTTTCGTGCTTTGTTTGCCTGACGTCGGGAGCTGAGCCTCCCTTTCCTGCCCGGGCCTCCCGGCTGCCGAGCCCGCAGCCCCCCGTGGGCAGCCGGGTTATCAGCGCCCGGCCGAGGAGGGGAGCGCCCGGCTCCCTCCTCCAGATTAGGAGCCTTTGACCCACGGGCAGGGGGGAGATAAAGCCAACTTCCTCGGTTGGTCGTCTCCATGTGAGCAAAGCGTCCTGGTGAGCTCATTCCCCCTCCCCGGCTCGCCCCGAGCCTGTCTTTGGATGCTTTGTGTGGGCAGGAATAACAGAGGGGATGGGATGGGGATGGGGTGGGGTGGGATGGGAGGAGAGGGAGAAAAGGGACAAGGAAGGGGAAAGGGCATGAAGAAAGGACAAGGGGGAAAGGAGAGGGAAAATAAGGGGACAAGGAGAGGGAAAATAAGGGGACAAGGAGAGGGAAAATAAGGGGACAAGGAGAGGGAAAAGAAGGGGACAAGGAGAGGGAAAAGGAGAATGAAGGAAGGGAAAAGGAGAATGAAGGAAGGGAAAAGGACAGGGAGTGGAGAGGAGAAGAAGAAAGGACAAGGGGAAAAGGAGAAGAAAAAGAAGAGTACAAGGAGAAGAAAAAGGAGACAAGGAAAAGAAAAAGAAGAGGACAAGGAAGAGAAGAAGGAAGGAAAGAAAAAGGAGAAGGAAGGAGTGGAAAGAAAAAGAAATGGTGGAAGAAGAAGTGGGGAGGGAAG
The DNA here is from genome assembly GCA_013398075.1 of Notiomystis cincta. Lineage (NCBI taxonomy): Eukaryota > Metazoa > Chordata > Aves > Passeriformes > Notiomystidae > Notiomystis > Notiomystis cincta. The sequence continues at coordinate 28,413 of VZRX01001018.1, forward strand.
AGGGGCTGAGGCCCTCAGGAGGAGCAGCGGGGAGAGGGAAGGAGCGGGACGCGGTTCGCCGGGCGGGGCCGGCCCAGCCCCTCACCTTGTGGTTCTGGTAGGAGGTGACGGCGATGAAGGCGGTCTCCGGGAAGACGTGGGTGCAGAAGGCGGTGTTCTTGGAGCCGAAGCCGTTGTTCTCGTCCGCTTTCACGATGTGGAGCCGGGGCTGGTACTTGTGCATGGAGTTCAGGATGATCTGGGCAAGGGGAGAAGGAGAGGACATCCCGTGGGAATGGAGGGGGCACAGCACGGCGCATTCCCCCTCCTCCCCAGAGAGCAGAGGGACAGAGAGCAGCAGGAACCACATCCCCTTCCCCAAATCCCTGCCCTCTCCCGGACTCCCGCAGAGGGGCAGATTGNGGAGAGGGAGAAAAGGGACAAGGAAGGGGAAAGGGCATGAAGAAAGGACAAGGGGGAAAGGAGAGGGAAAATAAGGGGACAAGGAGAGGGAAAATAAGGGGACAAGGAGAGGGAAAATAAGGGGACAAGGAGAGGGAAAAGAAGGGGACAAGGAGAGGGAAAAG
>VZRX01001019.1:0-59956 GCA_013398075.1 Notiomystis cincta
CTGCTAACAGCTTTTTAGCAGTGGCAGCTTAGCATATTTAAGATCTGCAATTTATAGAATAAATATTGGAGGATGGATTCATTATTTTTCATCTTCCGAGTAAGAGTAAGAATGGAATACAGGCTTTTAATTTCTACAGACAAAGGCATAACAAAATCTACTGTGGAAAGTGGAACTTAAATAAGCTTAGCCTGCAAAAGGTGATATTATGTAGAAGGTAAGCAACAGAGTGATATCATGGCTTGGAGTCTTTGAAAAGAGATTAGATATTTCTCTTAATATCTTATTTTTAATTTTGCCTCTGACATGTGCACAAGGTAGATTCTCTAAAAGCATAAAGTATGCATGCATGAGGTGGTTGTAAACAGCCCCATCTGTTTGTGTCTGCATCTCCAGACAGAAATAAAAGTGTGGTAGAGAACAATTTGCTGGAAGTGTTCTCACAGAGAATGGATTTTTGCTGCTTCACTCAAATTCATTAAGGGACTTCCGCAGGATAACTTTTGGGCAGAGTGAGCTGGATAAGAGAAAGGAAACTGCATTCTCTTTAGGAAAGAACTTGGTACAATTATAATGCTGCCATCAAACCAGAAGGATAATAATGAAACACAAATACCCATGTAATTAAAAAGGGTATAGAAGAGGTTCCTGTAAATTAGAAATAATGTATTTTTCTAGTAAATCAGATTTTATAAAATAAATGTCTGGAAAAATAAAATCTCTTTTTACACTTAAATCAGTTACATGCTAAATTAAGGTAAAGTAGAACAGTAATACAGATAATTTCAAGGAGGAGGCATGCTGTTGCTATGCCCTTGGAAACCTTCACTTTGTAAAGCACTGGCAGAGATTCTCTGCTAAGCTGTAATGTGGTGGAAGTCAGTATCACTGTTTCTGATTTTCTCCTTGGCTCCTGGTCAGTTCCAGCTCTAGGGAAATGTGACCTTTGTAGTTACATTGGGATCAGTGCTCTTGTAAAGAGCACTCTTGGCTCAGCAGTCATCCAGTCTTCCCTTATAGCAGCAAATGATCTCAGTATGGCAACATTGTGGAAATTAGTTTTTGATATCTTTCATTCAGATCCGTGGAGAAATCTCAGCTGAGCTGTGAAAAAGACTGTTTGTCAGGGCCAGGGCTGGGACTGCCTGCTCAAGTTTGTAGTAACTGAGCCTGTCAGTGCTGCACAGGTCAGATGGACTCCAGTCTTTTAGAGCCTGGGTGGTGCTTCTGCTTGGAGGAGGGAAAGGGGATGGAAGGGTATCAAAACAGGGTATAAATGGCTGTCAACCTAGATGAATGCATAGCCATTTCAAAACTTGGGCAACATTGCAGGGAATCATGGGAAAAAATCAAAAATAAGAATGCAAGAAATATACTGAAAGTAGGCAACACTTGAATATTGCAGGAGAATGAATGATGCTGCAGAATCTATTTAATAATTTTAATTTCCATCAGAATAACTAAGTAGTAAATATAATGTTGCTGACTCTGCCCTAATCCATGTCCTTAATGCAGGGCAGGTCTCCTGCCAAGGTTCTTTCTTTATTCTCATACACCTGAAGAAATACCTACTAATACTAGCAACCTGCCCAGCTTTGCTGTGTAGCATATATGAAGCTGTAATGAGTTGTTCTTTAACAGTCTTTGAATACAACTGGGTCAAGATTTCAACTGAAATGTAAGGTGTCATGTGTATATGAAACCTGAATTAATGGCAATTGGAAAAATGCTACAGTGCCTGTATTTTGGTCTTTCAAATCCAATATATAGTATTTAGTAGATGTTGTAAAGTGCAAGGGTGGACTAGTGATTTACTACACTAAGAAAAATTGTGGTAGAACTGCTGCTTTTGTTGTACCTAGGGTTAAGATCTTACACTTTCACAGCCCAAACTAAGAACAAATTAGCTAACTTGCACTGAAGGGAGAGCTGTTTCAAGATACCTGACTTTTGCACCAGGGTAAGAATATGTTTGTAAGTTATTGGCTCCATGTGACACCTTGCAAGTACATGGTCTTATTTATTGTGCTGTAGCTTGTGCTTATGCCTTACCTCAAAAGACTGTGTGACCTTCATGAAAAAGTCAAACTGTTTAAAATGCTTGCCACACATCAAAAATTTATTCTGGCTACTTTTGTTAAATGATACATTAAGTTGCATTAATTACTCTTCCTTTGTCGGGCACTTCTTGAAATTTGGTTTTGCTTCCCTGCATACTTCCATCTATCACAATGACAGACTTTTACAGGAAATAGCCTGGGGTGGGCTTTACAGAAGGAAAACACACTTTTACAGGAACTTAAAAACAGCACTTGCCCTAAGATGTTTACTGTGTTAATAACTCAACTGTTGCTTTAAATAAAAAGCCTTTATTTTATCTTTGTAAAGTTGCCAATTATGTTCTTATATGCCTCTCTGTGTTAGCACCTCACAGTGACACTTAATCATGGATAAACAGTCTTCTGGTGTGGCTCACAGCTCACCTACTTTTAGGCTGATGTGCAGGCTTTTAAGTGTTAAAATTGCAGCAATAAAAATGTTGTTTGGCTCCTTTAACCATTCTTTGAATACCCTCCAGTACTTAAAATACTTTGAGATGAACCAAAAATAGATGTTGCTATTGACAGATGCACTTTGGATTAGCCCTTGCAGAAGGTGAAATTCATAACACAACTTGGTTTTACAACTTAGTTTGATTTAAAAAGCAGCTGCTGTTTAGATATTGCTGCACAGATGCAAGAAGCACTGGTCTTAAAAACGATATTTCTCTTCAGGCTGGAATGAATTTTCTCCTTTCTTTTGCAGAAATTACTTTTGCAGGTAAAGTAGTAGTTTCCATGAGAAATTTATTCTTTTCTTGCTCAGTCTTTCACTTCCATCACCAAGCCCTTGCAGTACTGATTTCAAGTTATGAGGCATCGATAGGGAAAATTTGTCTGCAGTCATTCTCATTCTATGTGGAACTTTACACCATACAGTTTGGCACAGTGATTAATCTCTGCTTCAGTAAAATAGAACACTGAGAGAACATGAGTCAGGTTTGAGGTTGATTGGCAGAGAAGCTTGTGCACAGCACCTGCCCATGTTATTCCTGGATCTTGCTGTTGCCAGTGGTATCATTCCATGAGCATTAGATTCCCTCATTAATATAAAAATAACAGATGAGAGCAGTGTCCTCTGAAAACTGTAGTAAGCTCAACCTGCTAAGCAATACAAGAGCTGATCCTAAAATTAGCTGGTTTTTTTCAGTGTGGTTATAGAGATGATCTCGACTTTTTTTCCCCATTATCCACATATATATCATAGAATCAAAGAACAGTTTGAGTTGGAAGGGATTTCAAAGATCCTCTAGTTCCAACCCCACTGCCATGGGCAGAGGCATCTTCCACTAGATCAGGTTGCTCAAAGTCCCATCCATCCTGGCCTTGAACACTTTAAGGATTGTGCATCCACAGCTTCTTTGGACAACCTGTTCCAGAGTCTCACCATCCTCAGAGTAAAGAATTTATTCCTAATATCTCATCTAGACCTTCCCTCTTGCAGTTTAAACCCATTTCCCTTGTTCTATTGCAATATGCCCTTGTAAAAAGTCCCTCTCCAGCTCTCTTACAGGCCCCTCGTAGGTACTGGAAGGCCACAAGAAGGCTACCCCAGAGCCTTCTCCAGGCTGAACAGCCCTAACTTTCTCAGCCTGTCTTCATAGCAGAGGTGTTCCAGCCCTGTGATCATCTTCATGTGCCCCCTCTGGACCTGCCCTGACAGGTCGGTGTCCTGCTTGGACACCCCCGAGCTGGATGCTGTGCTCCAGGTGGGACCTCACCAGAGTGATGACCTGCTGGCCATGCTTCTTTGGATGCAGCTCTGGACAGAGTTGGCTTTCTGAGCTGTGAGTGCACATTACTGGGACACACTGAGTGTCTGTTCAACCAACACCCCCAAGTATTTCCCCTCAGGACAGCTCTCAGTCCATTTCTGCCCAGCCTTGTGCTTGAGATTGTCCCAGTCCAAGTGCAGGAGTTTGCACTTGGCCTTGTCGAACTTCATAAGGTTCACACAGTCCCACCTCTCAAGCCTGCCAAGATGCTTCTGGATGATATCCCTCCAGCATGTCCTCTGCACTGCACAGCTTGGTGTCAGCAAACTTGCTGAGGACACGCTCAATCCCACGGTCCATGTTGCTGACAAAGGTGTTGCGCAGCGCCAGCCCAAATGCCGACCCCACTGACTGGAACTCTGAGTGCGACTTTCTGTATGAATAGATCATTTTAAGTTGGAGAAAAGTTCAGTAGCTTTGAATCTATCTGCTGAGACAAAGCACTCTTATACCAGAGAACTAAAGGCATGTACTTTACACTGATTCTGAGCATTGTCTCCTTTTCTACAGAGGAGTAAGTGATTTTGTTATCATTTTCATTCTCTTCCCATCACAACCAAAAAAGGGTTGATTTTTGAAGAATTGGACTTTCTTTCTTCTCACAATACTTGAGGTTTGAATCCTGCCTTGGTCTCATGGGATGGGATAATAGAATTAATGCTTGGGGAAAACAAGCTGCTTATTGTTGTTCGTTTCTATTTTATTCTTTTTATTTCCTTGAGGTTTTGTATTGCAGTAAGGAAGAAAATGAGTTCAAGAAGTGTTTGGACAATACTTTCAGGAACATGGTGTGACTCTTGGGGATGGTCCTGTGCAGAGCTAGGAGTGGGACTTGATGATCCTCGTGAGTCCCTTCCAACTCAGCATATTCTGTGTTTCTGTGAAATACTGAGGGAAGAAGGAATGTGACAAACATCACAGTTTTAGTGCTTGCCACAGTATGGCAGACACCTGCTCTCTTGCAGGGGGGAGATAAGCTTTGAGCCACTTTTTTCAGAGTTCACAGGAAGGAGGTTGAAGGCTTTGGCTCTGATCTCATGTAGTGTTTTGGCACCGAGGCACCAGTCTCACTCTGGAGAACATCAGCAAAATCACAGTGACAACTATGACAGCATTGGCAGTTTGCCTGTGTGAATGTAGTTATCTTACATCTTTGGCATGTGGTTGTTACAAACACCACAGTATTCTGCCATTACCTCTTCTAATTGGAGGTCAGTGAAGAAACTGAAAATAGTGCTCTAGTTTAAAGGCCCTTGTAGTTCTTGAAAGCCAAGAGATTGTATATTAAATATGTTACATATTTGCAGCCACATTACACTCATTTTTAAGAGAGGAAATGGTCAGAATCAAGGACTTTATGTCTAGATAGAGTATCAAGAGGTGGATTTCCTATGCTGACCGTAAATGCTCTTGAAATCCATATGCCAGAGTAGCAGAGTAGCACTTGGCTCTACATCCATTATAATTTAAGTAGCCCCATCCAATGCAGTTCAGATATTCCTTAGGTATCTGAAGTAGGAACCACATCTCTCTATTCCAAGTAAGAGGATGAAGTGATAGTCTTTGCATTGGTTTCTTCAGCAATCCAGTTCAAATCCTGTTTTAAGGTCTAAATGTCTGGATGTGCTCTGTCCCCTTCTTATGTACCACAGGGGATTGATGCATAGTTTAGGAAGCTGGGAGCTTTTGTTCAGCAGAATGCAGAACAATGGAAATGTGGTTTGGGATGGAGGGGAGTGCAGAACTGCTCTTAGGAAGAATTAGCACAGTATTGAGCACACGATGTGGAGAATAATACTAAAATATAAAAAAACTACTCTCTGTATTCCTTTGTATTGTCATATAGGCTGTGTGATTCACTAGTTCCAAGCTTTAATTAGTAAATTGTTTATTTTTCTGCTGAGTGTGCAGGGAGTTGGAGAGCTTCTTACAATGGAAACATCTGTAGAACCTTCATGCTCTAGACTTTATAAAAACATTCATTTGTTTCAAGCCTACAAGAGAAGTGATTCCTTAGTAGTTTAACTAAAACTCATTATGAAACACTGTTACACTTACTCAGTAGAACTTTTGTTCGAACTTGCAGTCGTTTGTTTCCCACTTTTCTAGTGAAGGGAGATGTTAGTTGGTTTCTTAATCCCAAGCTGCATTCCACGCTCCATTTGTTTCTCAGAATTCCTTAAAACAAGGTGAAGTAGGACAGACTGAAACAGACCTGTAACCATTAAATATAGTGTAGTAAATTCCTTTTTACACGCAGGAGTTTTAAACTTTAAAGAGCTTAAGCAATTGAAGTGGAGCTTGAAGGATTGCCTCATGTCTTAAATGATTGCATTGTTCATTGTAAATAAAAATAGTTTTGATTTTTACAGTAAATAGGAAAATACCTTTTGCCATCAAAAAGATTTGAAAAGTTATTCACTCAGACGCCTTAAATGAATATGTGTGTTGAAGTCTTCAGGAACTTCAGTAGGTAGATTCTTTGCTGATATAGAGATATGAAAATGATAATGTTGTAGTAAAGATACTTGGGGTTTGTCAACTTTCTAAACAAGTCACTGAAGAATTTCTTCCCTTTTATTTTTCCAACTTTCATATTCACTCCTCTGATAGAACTCACCTCCAGTAATTAAGCATGAACACATTGCTATTTTAATTAACTCTCTTACTCACAAGATAAGTAAGAATTCTATTTAATATTCCTCAGTGGGAATCTACTTCCAGCTTTTCTTCTCCCATTTGTATAGGCTTATCAGTGTTATTTCTCAAAGGTAGTGAATATTATTAACTTCATTCTACAGAAACAGAAACATTCAGAATGAAATTTGTCCGTGGCTTCACATTGATGAGGTGTTGCTCTGGGGATATGGTTTGCTGTTCTAATGGCAGTGGTTTGCTGATCCTCAGAGTTGGGTTTTCAGATGTGAATTGGAAACTTAATCAAGATACTTATTAAAATCTTACACAAATAGCAGTTCAGAGAACTTCAGCATCTTGATATGTCTAATAGGAATAACAGCCTTTTGATCATTATAGTGTTTGTGTGTCTTCTGTAGTGCAGATTGAATGGCCAATACCTTCTGTGATGGAGGGTCAAACACAGAATGCTTCCCCAAGAAAAATGCTCTAAAGCCTGTTCATAGCTGTTTAATTCTTGCTTAAACCAAGTAGTCATAAAACTGGGAAATTTCAGCACAGTCCTCTACTCAAAGAAAAAAGTTGATAGCTGCCCCTTTTCTCACTAAGAAGATAAATGTCAAACTTTGGCATGCCAGCATTGTTCAGAATGAGAATGCTCCTCTGCAAAATGGGAATATTTCTATCCATCTGCCCACCCATTTCTTTGCCTCATGGAGCCTGGCCGGGGAGATGGGGTTTCATTGTGATGATAATGCTGCAATGAGGACAGATTGCTCTGGGACCACAATTATGAGTTTTATTCACACAGCTGGCAAAAGATCATTAGATGATTGCAGTTGTCAGTCACCACTGGTGTGGACCAGTATTTGAGCCACTGACCTAGCAGGGAGACACACTGACTTCCTTTACTAGGTCACCAAGAAAACCAGACTTTCCTGGTTGTATTTTTCAGTACTGTGCTAGCAGTGTCATGTAAGTGCATTTAATAGTCATTAGGTTTCAGAGGAAGGGGATTTCCTTTTAGTAAGAGTTAATGTACACAGGTGTGTATCTGTCTGTGCCACACGACAGTTTTTAAATTCAAACAAATTTCCAGAACAGTAGAAATTATTAATTTGTTAGTGAAGTGATATTACTTTGTAAGTGAATTCATATTACTTGAAAATAAAATGTTGGGCACTCTGTTAATAGGCGTTTGCACATCTATAATATACATATGGGCAAATTTTTAAAATGTTTTCTTTGTTTTTTTCATGTAAATGTTTAATATTTAAATTTTTTAACCATCTTCTCAAGTTTTAACTACTACGTATCTATAATGCAAGTGGTTGATTTTTGAATATATCTCTCACCAGCTGTTCCTGTAGATTTTGTTCTATATGTAAACTTGCCTGGATGGCCTTCACATTTCTCAGTCCTGGTTTTATGAAAGGTAAAAAGGCAGTGTGAAGGGGGCACTAGTTCTGTTTTAGAGTCTGTATTCTCCACTTCTGCTTTTGAAGCTTATCTGCTTGAAATCATATAAAACTTGTATCAGAGCAATCTCAGAAGCTCATCTAATCCATTGAAGTCCCAGGAGGTAGGATAGTGGCTTTTCCTGAAGGGAGAACCAGCTTCTACTGCCCAACAGGTGACTGCAGCTGTGAACAGAAAAACCAGTAGCAGAGCTGCTGTAATAAACAAGGAGCAAAAAGACTGGGAAAAGGAAGAAACTACCATGCCAATGTGTTTAGACTTGGTGATGACGTGGGCATGACTGATCTGTTGTGGGCACCACATCAGGTCACTTCTGCCTGTACCATTCCTGACTGGTTTCTGTCTGTCTTGTGTTTAAAAGCCTTCACACTCCCTAGGCAATCTGTCCCAGGTTCTCACTGAGTTTACTGCTAAAAAGCTTTTGCAGGGAGTAAGGGATACACCACCTAAAGATTTCACCTGAATTCTCTTCTTGAGTTTGAAATGCATTGCTTTGTGACCCTCACTAATTGCTGTGGAAGGCAGTTAGTTCTCTTCTAGTTACAGCCAACTTCTGCATATTTAGAGACTGTCACTGTGTGTGCCTCAGTTTTATTTTCCTTTAGACTAAAAACAATCAAAAGGAAAATCTGCACTCTGTTCAGTTTTTCTAGTGGTTTGTATTTCCTAGGCCTCCTATCACTCTGCTTCCTCTTCCTGGAAGCTGTTTAGATTCTCAGCATATGGTGTGCCCTGGTTTCAGCTGAACACAGCACTCCAGCTGAGGCTTTGCAAATGTGAGTGCAACAGGAGAGCTTACTTCATAACATCTTGTGGATGAGACTTTGGTTTATATGTCTTCATGTAGGGTTTGCCTTTTCTCTAACAATTCATTGTTCAAGTTCAGCTTGGCATGTCTACAACTCCAAGATACTTTCCTAAATTACTTTTTAGTGAGTTGTTCACTATTCTTTATGTGATCGCATCTGTCCGGTTATATAGTATGTTGTATTTCTGGCCTCGTTGGATTGCATTCTACTATCTCAGCTAGTTTTGCCTTCTGTTTGTAAGTCCTTCCAGAAAGCACTCCCTTGTCCCCTCTTTTCTGCAGTGTCTCAGTGTTTCCTGTTAGCAATTAAGCTTCACCACAGCTCCATACTCCCATTTAAATACTTTACAGTGGATGCATCTCTCATTCTGACTCTCTGTCCCTGTAGGCAAATGGGGAACTGGAGTGTTTTCAGAATAAACGTGGCTCTGGCAGAGCTGGGAGTTTTGTGTTTCAGAGTTGCAGGCCTCCAGGCTCACACAAGTTCATAACTAGTTTATGCAGTTATTTACTAGCCTTGGCATGCAACTGTTACAAAGAGGTTTAAGGAGGTAGGGCAGCCTGCAGAGAACAAATTAGAAGGTTGTTGCTTCCTTATTTACTGGGTTATTTCAGGACTTAAGAGTCTTAATCATGGACCACATTCAACAGTGTGCTAGAAATGCAGACCATCACAGGGTCCTTACCAACCACAGCTTGAAGCAGAACAGAGAAGTAAATTACATTTGGAAGATTAATAATGATAGCTATGCATTAGCTACGTAAAGGAGACAAAACCAAATTAGAACTGGTAAAAAATGCAGATAAATTCTTGAGATACATGTGCACACATAATCACTGCAGCCCAGTAAAATGATACTTGCTGTCTTCATCCGGGGTCAAAACTGCTTGGTGGATTAGGGTTTTTGTTGTTGTTAATTTACATTCACCATCGTGGTGGAAAGCAGATTAATAGAGTTGAGGCTGGAAAACAACAATTTCAGATGTTGGTGAGATCTTACATAGACATATGTAAGATGAAAACCTCTGTAAAATGACTGAGTCTGTGTGGCCACTACTTGGAGCAGATTCTGCTATTGAAAGGGGAAAAGGGAAGCAAATAATAGCAAATCTTGTAGCCTAAAGTTACAACTCTTGGATTCACTGTGAACATGATTACCTTAGAAAAGGATGCATATTAACCAGGGTGATCATATAGTAGTTATGACCAGTTCAGTTTATACTGAGGAAATAATTTTTGCTAAATAGTAATGAGAAGATTTTGGAGAACCTCTATTATCAGTGTTCAGTGGCACAATCACACCTCTTAGTAATACGCTGGTGCTGCTGGCCACTGTGAAGGGCATAGTCTCCATTGATACCAAACACAGAAAAAAGTTGCATGAGTAACAGTAAGGCAGAGCTTTAGAAGATTAGTCAATAGCTTTGTCAACAGATTTGGTGGGTTGTTTTTTCTTAAACTGGATTCACTGCTGAAAAGACAAGCTAAGCATAAAGTGCTTTGATAAGTATCCAGAGATGCAAAGTTGTGAACTTGTGTAAGTGGAACACATGAGTGGAATCGTTCTGCAAACCTCTCTTATTTGTCCCCAGTATAAGAAGTGAAATAGTAAAAACTTAAAAATCAGAAAATCTTGGGACATTCTGAAAGAACACTTTTTTGAAGGAAAAGAAAGGAAGATAGTTCTTTTTCAGTTCACTTTCTACGCAGAAACAGTTCAGTCACTAATTTTCTCTGGGCTTTTGTCTGCTTATGATGCAGCGCAAATTCATCATTGTGCAATTTTATTAATGGTAATTTAGTTTGCATCTTCATTTAGCAGTTGATTTGATTTTATCAACACTGCTCAGAAGTACTGATAAAATATTATCTCTCCTTAGATTAATTATTTCTGCTCTGTCCTTGAGTCATCTCCTAGGAGATTTATGGGACAAGTAAAGCCTCTAAAAACTATCATTATTATTCACAGTAACTGGTGTTTCACAACTGTGTAGATGAATGATATAAAGAAAGAGATTATTTCCTTAGTTCAAGCTTCTGTTCTCACAGACAGGGAAAAATTGCTGCATAAATTCTCCCTGACAACTCCCTGAACTGCTTTCTTTTCATCCAATTTGTCAATTATTTTTGAAAGTAACAGTGTACAGAGATCCCTGCTAACAGCTAAAAATAGTCTGGATGCAGAAAAGCTTCGAAGCATAATGGTAGAGTGCCTGAAATCAGGCAGTCATATTTTACCAGTAAAAGCATCCCTGACTTCTTTCTGCTTACTGGTGGTTTTTGAACGGAGAACACTCATTCTAGTTGATCTGGCATCATTAGACATTTGATCTGTTGATTTATTGATACTTGATTATCAGTTGTGGATTACCTAATTGTCTGATACAAGTTTATTGGCTTTTGCTGTCTTGTTCATGTTTTGCCTAAGAAAGGAAAGATTGCTGCAAACTGTCCTTAGTCTATAAAAAAAAGATTTCTCTTTTGTTACTTGTTTTTCTCTGCCCTATTCCAAGAATATTACAAGGGTGCTTCAGCACACTCCTTGGTGTTCCTGGTATGAAGTCCCTTCAAAGTCTTGGTTTTGACATCTGTCTGGAAACTACACCATCAGCTGAAATTTTTACTGGTTTGCTTTGTATTAGATTTGGATTAATTTTTCCCCTAAGTATTGTTACAACAGAGAATGAAAACTCATACTTCTCTTCTGCTTCTTGCTACTCACTGATTTTTCTTCGTTGTACAAATGGCTATTGCAAATCTGAAAACAATAGTACTGTCTCCACAACAAATTGTTGAAATCAATAGCATCTGAACCTTAGAATTACTTTTTCTAAGATAGCACCCCAGATATTTTACAAGACTTTAATTCTTCCTTGACCATTCCCAAGGGATTTCTTTCCCCTTCTGCTACCATTTTGGTGTTTTTTTAATCATGTAGGGGCACAAACAAGTAACTTAAAATTCTAGTTAATCTCAGAAAGTAAGTTATATGTATCTATAATTTGAGTGAGAAAGTGCACATGGAACTGCTTCGCAATACTTTCAATGACCTATTTATTTCAGTAAGTACTTTGGAATAAATATTCACAGAAAAGTGGTTTGGAACTGATTTTGAAATATGCACTGTCTGGTGCAGAAGATCTCTCTTTTCTTTCAAACTAAAAAGCATGAATGAGTTTTGAATATTCTGCTAGGCACGTGCAGAATTTTTGTAGGTGTTTAGTGATTTATAGCACTTCTGAGTTTGGGTAGCCAACTTGACATCTACAAGCATGATATGATTCTCTAAGGAAGAGAGAGCAGAGCCCTCTGAAATTGCCTGGCCTTTGAAAACCATGAACAAAGCTTCTTGGCCATGTAAGCAAATGCATGGATCATCTTGAGGCTTTGACACAAGCTGACGCTTGACATCCCCATTGTCAAGATTGAATTTTCTCTGTGCAAGAATTTTTGGGTATGAGTTTACAGGTGAAATTTGAGCACCTCGAACTGTGTAGAAGGCTGTGCATTAGGGAGAAGATCCAACAGTAGTTGTGTGATTTTCCTGAAGCTTGTAAACACTGAACAGTAAGGCTACGTTCAGATTACCAAGCAAGTCTGAAGCAAGATGGAGTTGAAAACAGAAAAGGCAATTTAGCTAGTTACTAGTGAATGTTAATTAGTTAGCTAGTGACTAGCTAGTTTGAGTGAATGAATGTGTGTCTCTCTCAGCTCAGCAGATTAGGTGTGTGCATCTACCATATCATAAAGCCATAAATAAGAATAGTTATTATGAAGTGGCTTGCAAAAAGTAAGTTCTCCCTCTTGCTTATCCCATAGTAATTTGCCTCTACATTTTTGTTCTTATAGGGTTTCTCATTACAATTTGAATTGATTTCCAGCATGGTAAAAATGAGTCGTGTTTACTTTCTAATGCCTACACACTATTGCAGTGAGTTATCTCTTGTCAGAGCAGTTTACTCAGTGAAATAAAACTTGATTTAATGAAAGAAAATGGACTAGCTAGCAGCTGTTATCTATGATTTTGTTCATAATGGTGTGCTACTTCCATCAAGACATCCCTTTGCTTCTCTCATTCTGTACTACTTCACAGTAGTACATTTCCTGCATAAACACAGAGGTAATTCAGAAGAGACTGTAACCTACAAAGGCCCCTGGGACATTTTTCTGTTTAACATGACTACAGTGTATATTTAAATCAAAAGGTAAATTTATCTATCTCATATCTGTCTGTTTCTACACTATACACTAAGTCATCTTCAAGGCAAATTGTGAGAGAAAAGAAATAACTGTACATGGCAGTTCTAATTATTCTGCTGCAGGAGGCTTTGAGATCACACTGAAAGGGGCAAGGGATAAACAGAAGAGTCAAGAAGCCTCTCTGGTTGCAGAAGTAGAGAGTGTGTGTGGGGCCTCACTGGATCCCATTTACCACTAAGGCTTTATGGAAGGGGGATGATACCTTTTAACTTATATAGAAAAGAACCATTTAAAAGCAATTTCTGCAGTGCAAGTCTTGCAGTATTTCTGCTCTTTCACCTGTATTTTTCTCTTGTCTTCCCCTGCATCCTCCCACCACCCTGTGAGATACCTCCCTGCAGTCAATTGCAGTTAGGCAGCTAAACCATGTAGCAAGGAGACACTTCTTCTAAAAGACCATCTCCTGGCACTTTGCCTCTGTTAGCATGAGTCTGCTTTTTGTGCTGGTGGGTGGGTGGGTGGTGAAACAATTTCTTTTGAGCAGTTTCTTGATTATATTCGTAGTGTTTTGCAAATGTCTGTGGTGGGTGTCTCTTTCTGTGTTTTACCTGCATGAATTTTTACTGTACTGAGTTACTTTGGCCCCTCTCCAGCTCTGTGTTAAGCAAGCTTTGCAACCCACACAGAATTGCTTTGAAGCTAATTTAAGAGGCTTAAAGAAGATTGATGAGGATTCCCCTCTGAAGAAAGGAAACCTCAGATCCTGTGGATTTGCTCTGTAGTGGTAACAGTTCTCTGTTATTTTTCCTGACTTCTGATTCATGTTCTATATAAGAATACGAAAACTGGTGTTTAATAAGAGCTGCTCTTATGGGTGGCCATTGGCTGGCTGCCAGAGCTGCATATGGGGCCACTGCTGATCTTATACTTGGGTCCATGCCACTGCTGCAACAAATAGGGAGTTTTGCTTGTGATGTGCTACAGTCTTTAGCCCCAGACTACTGTCAGGTTTTTTATAAGGTCAGAGGTGATGAGGGATGGAATGAGCTATGGACAGATGGTGTGGAAGGCAGCACATGATTCTGTTTGAATCAGTGAGTTTTCTGCCCTGGCATCTCAAGAGAGGATTTCTGCCTGCCAGTGCTGCAGTGTTCAGACTTGCTTGTGTGAAGGCAGGGTCTTTGTGACTTGCCTTCCTGAAGAGTGTTAGGACTTGTCAGAGGGAGGTGTTGCTATGTGGCATTGTTCAGCCTTGGGCACTTTTATCTCTGTACCTAAACATAGGTTTGAAAACCTTGATGCCACCATCTGTAAAGGAAAACTTTATCTAGGGACTATTCCTTTAAGTTTACTGTTCAGTCACCTTTCAAAGATACTGATACAGGATTTTTAAAACAGGGAACCTTTAACAAAGCGTTTGTGACATTTGGCAAAATGTGGGCAATATTAGGTGGTTACTATGAATTCCTTATTCTTTCTTTCCCCAAATCTCAAAACCCAAATGTTGGTAGAAGTGTGATGAGAAATCTTCACTTAACAAGGGAAGTACTTTATGTGAAACTGGATGTTTGAAACTCAGTTCCAAGAAGTAAAACCTGAAGTAGTCGTTCCCTGTAGCCCCTGTGCCTGGAGTTGCTGGGACTGAACAGGATGTTTTGCCTCTCCAGTGCTATCTGTATCTTTGTGGTGGCTGCAGCAGTGTGTGAGGGCAGCTGCTCTTACCTAGGAGCAGAAAAAAATTACGAAATTTCACAAAACTGCTAAATTGTGTGTTTGTTTCAAAGGAAAAGGAATTGTCTCAGAAAAACTATATAGGAGACATTGGAAAAAATTATTTTCAAAGCATTTTTGTGGTGTTAATAAACCTAAATTATTGAACAGGAATTTTTAATAAGGAGCATCTCAGCTTGATTACTATGCCGTTTTAGTTGCTCTTTGTAAAATTTTTTGGCATTTCACACAATGGATGTCAATCTAATGACAAGTGTAATTCCTACCTGGTTTTGATCAAGCACACATAGACATGGAAACAACTGCTATTTCTGGTATGTAACAGCTAATCTTGAAAGAGAGTTTGGGAGAGACATTATTAGAATAACTACTGGCTTCCTAAGAATAATTAGCCTACTGTGACTTAGGGGGTGTTTTCAAGTCTAAGAAATCAAAGTTTCTTTTCATGTATAAAATTCATGTTTTATCTACAGGAAATAACTCTCCGACAAGACAAACTAATCACTTTTTAACTGGATTTTAATGCTTTGCCATTAATGAGCAAGTCAGGCAAATGATAAAAGATTTCTGAACATTCAGAACAGTTCAAAAAATATACACATTTATATACATATGGACAAGATTATTTTGGATTTGTGTTTTACAGCAGTATTTCAAAACTTGTGTTGAATCTTACCTTAGAAGGTTAATTTTAAATGTGTAAAAGTTTAGGATTGGTTTCATGTAGAAGGATTTTAGGTTTTGTAAAAGCAAGATGATTTCAGGTGCACTTTTCTTACCCAAACAATTATAATTACACACATCTTTTAATCTCTCCATTATATAAACAGAGAAAATAGTTGTGAAAGGGAGGAAAAGTGAAATTAAATACTCAGTAGTTGCTGAGGTTTTTAATTTTTAAAAATTGAAGTTTCTATTCAGCATCAGTAATTTTAGGTATTTTTAGTTATGTGGCACAATGTGAATATGCAGACATTAGTTTTATTTATTTGTTGGGATGATTGTGTCACTTTCTTTAATATTGAAAGATACTGATTTCATATTTACACACAAGAGAAGAGCATATTGGATGATTGGATGATTTTAGTTCTGTGTGTAAGTATCAATGTCTGGCTATATTATCTCTGTAGATAAAGAAAAAACTTTGTCTGCAGCCTCTGTTTTTCAAACCTTTTGCTTTTCTAAATACTTAGTTTTGTCTCCTGGTGACTTGAGATGGAGAGGATGCTTCTTGTCATTGCAGAGGCAGAGGTGGATAAATATAGAGCCTTTCTGAATTTAGGTCTGCTCTACAATGCCAGCTGATAGTTCCCCTCTTCCCTAAGATTCACCTAACATAAATACTGCACATTTAAAGAAGATAATAATTAGGAGGACAAAGACCTCCCTGGAATGAATGTACAGAACTTTTTTATCCTGCTTAACCCCTAAGTAAATTTACAAGCCAGATTACAGAGCTATTAACTGTATTTGCTTGTAAAACTTACTCTGTAAACTGTCTTTGACATAAACATCCATTGACTTTTTCAGGTGAAAATGGAGTGTAAATTACTTTCAAGTGCTAAGTTTAAAAACCAAAAGAAAATAGCCAACCACTCTATAAATATATATGTATGCACTAAAGAAGAATGATTAAGATTGGGCTCTGTTTGGTTTATATAGCTGAATCTCACAGCAATGACTAACTGTGCAAACAGTGTTGCTTTCTCCTGGAGTCACAAGAAGTAGACTGGAGGGTGTAAATGTGTGCCTTGGCTTCTGCCATCTGAATTGAAGGTGTTTCTGGCACTGAGACCCCAGTGCCATGTGACACAGGGACAAAGTGAGCTATGGTTATTCCAGGGCTGCTCTACTGCTCCAGCACTATGGTCCTAGAATAGCACCAAGGGTTGCATGCAGCAGGAGTGCCCTGTCAACCACACAGCATTGCTGTTGCATTCCTAAAGGCTGAAGATACTTATTTTTAGCATGTCCCTCTTTGAATGGTGAGTTTCAGCATTCATAATAATATTTTTGAAGTGGTTTTGTCCATTCTTTTCCCTTCAAATTTATTTTCCTAACTTGTCCTCTTCTTATATATGTTGACTTTAGTGACATGAGACCTGTATTTCATATACTGAAAAATATATGAACAATGAGTAATATAATCTGACTGGCACAAGTGGATCGCTCCTATCCGTGATAAAGCAGAAAAAGGTAGTACCCTTTTATGAGCATTTACCATTGTAAAAGCTGACAGCATCTAAAATTAGGCATGAAACATCATCTTGGGAAATCCTTTTTAGGGCTTGCCCTTGGCAGTTTACCTTAATCTTTGAGATAGAAGCAGGTCCCTTTATTGGTTACATAAATAAACCATTTCACTTGCTTCAGAGATAACGGCTAATTTAAAGGTGAGATTGAATCAGTTGTTGAAAATAGTCTATTTGGAGAAGCTTAAATAGCTTCACATATCTTAATGTCTCACTGAATTGATTTCCATCCCCCCCTCTCATGTGTTCATCTTGGAGGGAGAGGTAATAATTATTTTGGCAAAGATAGGGCTGAAAACCCTTAAATTGCAAATGTCAGCTTGACGTGCATCTTTTTTTTCTGTTGAGATTTCATTTAATAGTATGTTATTTTATCTTAACTGATGACAGTAAAAGCCCTACAGAAGTCAGTTTTCAGGGAGTTGTTATAAAAAATTAAAGTCCTCTTTCAGAAAGCAGCAGTAAAATTAGTGGTATACTTTAATCATCAGGAAAGGACTGGCCAACAGCAATAAGTTTCTGGAAATGCGGAAAGGCCAGGTGCTCGCTTCCCAAGAACTGCCAGCAACAGCTGGAGTTGATGGATGTTGTTTTAGGGAAGAGTCTCTGGAACTCCTCATCATCAGGCTCAGCAGTCCTGTTCATCAGTTATTGTATTTGTTCCTAGGGTTCAAGAAATTATTTAGAGTGAAAATTCTTTATACTCTGCCGTTCTGACGAGCACTTTGTCAGTTAAGATACAGTTATGGCAGCAGTTGGAAACTGATTTCATCTGTGTAAAAAGGCCCTGAGGCTTTTGTTTTTATTTTATTTTCCATCTACTGGGCACTATGAAATAATGAATTTTTATCTGAAATGTGTCTAGAAGTTTTGGTAAAGCCTTTAGAGGTAGATGTGATTTCATTTGAAATTTCTCACATTTCCTTAGCAATAATTAAACTAAAATTAAATGTGATTACTTTTTTCAGCGTGCCATGGGGATTTACATGTTTCACATTACAGGCAATGCTCAGAATAAATGTGTTGCATAGGTTCATATTACTGGTGAGATTCATGTCTTGTAAAAATAGAACCTGTTGATCTTGTGCCTTATAAATCACAGTAGGACTATTTCCTTTAAAAACAGAGATTGTAAACATGCAACTAAACTGTAAGAAAGTGTATTAGAGTATTATAAGAATTCTAATTAGAGTAGAAGCTGCAATGATGTTAAAGCAAGGCAGTGAAAAGGAATCAACCAGAATTTTAAGACAAGCAGTAAACTGCATTCACAGCCACATGTTTTGCTTGACTGGCAAAGTGTGACACAGTGGATCCCAAATTAGAGTATGCAGGCAGAGACATGCATCAAGACAAGAAGATGTGGGAACTGTGTTAAGCAATTACAGTCTGTGTTTGTGTACATGGAGTTCAGCTTTTAAATTCACACAGTGCTGTGGCAGCAGTAGAAAGACATATGAAAGCATGTGATATGTGGATACTTGGTGTTTTGGGAACTGGTTTCTTGAAAGCAAGTAGGCAGTTCAGTTGTCTTATTTGCTGGACTGGGGATTCTGCAAGGTTGGGTCTCCTTGTTCTAGTTGCTACCTAATGTCTGAAAATGCACCAAGTGCTACAAAAGTTTCTGACATGGCTTGTGTTACAACCCTGATGAGGTGAAGTGTCCCTGAGATAACCTTGAAAGACTTGGGCAATGCTTAGTACACTTTTGCTGGATACAGACTTGTCTTGGTGAACTCATCTGTGCAGGAAATCTGGTTTTAGTTCTCTTTGTTCTCTGTGCCAGCTCAGTCCTTGCTCCTTTTACATGTGATGGACCATGCAGCCCTTGTGTTTTCACAGTCTTCCCCTGAAGAGAACTGTATTCTTTTTGTAACATTTTCTTAAACTCTCTTGTATGTAGAATGGATGGATAAGATACCTAAATGTGAAACTCTTTGTATTGTCTAATTTTGATACATTTTCCAGAGCTGTTAAGCAAGCAAATGGGTGGTGCCCATTACTAACCCTGACTTGGGCAATTGGTGCAAGTTGCTTGGAAGGTTTTACCCATCAGACACCACTGAAATGATCACCCCTGATTCTTGTTAACAGCACTAAGAGCATTTCATATTTCTTTTTCTCTTGTCCTAGGTTTTCTACCCTAGCAAAGATGGCACTAAGATCCCAATGTTTATTATTCACAAGAAAGGAATTAAATTAGATGGTTCTCATCCTGCCTTCTTGTATGGATATGGAGGCTTCAACATATCGATTACACCGAGCTACAGGTAAGCAGGGTGATTCACACCTTCTCCTGAAGTGCCTGGTGTTAACAGCTGTCCCAGACTGTGGGCAGGGTGAACAACGAATTTGACAGAATGCATTTCAGGTCCCTGAAAAGTAAGATGGAGGCAATAAGGGCTGCACATCAGTGCCCAGGCATCATTTGTCTGCTTTGTTAGTTCTGAATGCAAGGGTTTTGCCCAGGCTCATGGAAGAAATTATGTCAGAACAGAGAAGTGCTCTGCTGAAGTTTATAACAGTCACCCTGCCCTTAGGATTATACCTTAACCTCTTCCTACTCTGTCACTGGGCTCAACAGAAAAACATGGACATATGTATTAAGGAAATATTTGATCCCTTTGCTGAACTAATAACATAGGAAGTTTTCTTTTTCCCAAGTTAAAACAACTACCTATGTCTATATATTATAGAAAATCAAATGTTTGGCTAAATTAATGTAAATAACATTTGGCTGCATTTTCATATTATACTTTGGAGGTTACATCACAAACAAAATCCTTCTGTGTCCCATATGATCAGGAAAGAGGATTGTGTCTTAAGACACAAATGATACTGTCTCCACAAACACAAAGCAACACATTGTAAACCAAAAATGCTGTGTGCAGAACAGGCTTTGTATCTTTCAAAAGCCATAAGCTTTATTGTATAGATGATCTCTTTAAAGAAAAGGCTTATTTCATAAGCAAGGCAATTTGAACAGATTTGCCAAGAGGCAGTGTTTGAATACCTAAGAAATGCTCTTAGGTGAGGCAGAGGAAAACAGAAATAGAAAGGGCTGAATAAAGAACAGTTTTTCAGGTAGCAGAAGAGCAACTCACCACAGAAAAGTAATGTATTATGAAACATTAAGTTTAGCTGCTACCAGTCTTGCTTTAAAGTTAGCACATTTCAAGAAACCTTTTGTAGTGCTTGCCTTTCTTTTTTTCTGTGATTGTATTTCTGAATAGCATTTACAGTTTCTTGTCCTTTTTCGCAAATACCGTATCTAACAATGGACCCCCCATCTTGTGCTTTAACATTGTAAATAAAGCTACACTTTTAATTTCCTGTGGTTCTTGAGAGACACAATTATATAACTAGCATAGTTCTAAAATTCCTTTTAATTAGGTTCAACCACTGATCTATCACAGATGATTGTAGATGCTGAAAACTGTGATAAAATTTACTATGTTTTCTTTCTTAAAGAATGTAAAATAAATATTAGGTATCTGTTGATTTAGGGTAAAATTTCCCATACTGCAGAGCTGACACGAGCTGGTTGTTGGCAAGAGGAGAAGGTATTTCACAGTGCCTACTTCCACCTCCCATCCATTGGCCCTGGTGCTTGCTGGAGCCTTTGCTAAGCTGATTTACCTCGCAAGAATGACAGAAAACTATCCCAGCAAAACGGAGTGGGTGGTTTTCTGCCATTTTGGCAAGCTAAAAATTGATTCTCGTGGGAGTCCAGCAAACAGCAGCAAGAGGGTGCAGCTGACATTTAGAAGATAAGAAGATGGGAGGTAGGAGCAGTGACCTATATTTTCCTGAACCCTATGAAACCTTCATTATACAGTTCATAAATTAAGAATATGAATCTGTAATAGTCCCTTAAAAGTAAATGCACAGAGAACTATCAGTGACCTCCAGATCAAAATATATTATCCCTCTGACAATGTAAATAAAACAGGATTGGCCACACCTCCCTCCTTATTCTCTCCCTGTAATATCAAGATATGATTTCTCAGCTTTCTCTTTCTAAACGAAAAANAAAAGAAAAGCCAAAGCTTTCAAATACATGTTTTTGACTAATAACTTGAGAATTGAGTACTTGGTGAGGGAATGTGTTCCAAAAGTAGGCAGGCAAAGTCAGGGAAAGGAAATTGTAAGAGAATTTATGCCAGAAAGGTGAGATGTCCAGTTCACCCTTTACCTGACAAATTCCACTTATGTTTTACTCCATCCCTGTTACTATAGACTGTAATACTCCACGAGGAGTTCCCAAGCCCAAATGCTGTTCCAGCCACAGCCCCAACACCACAATTTGGTCTTTTGTTTGGTTTTTTTTGGTGACCACAGGCACGAGTGCTTGAAAGCAGCTATGGGATGGCCAGGGCTGAGGATTGCCACACCGTTCCCCTGATCCTGAGTTGAGATGTAGCTATGGAAATGTAACCAAGTAGTAGCCTTTACCTTTAAAAAAACAAAGAAAAAAATTCTGGCTAAATACTCCTGGGATTTTTAGTGAAACTTAAGGCTCTTAGAACTTTCTGCAAAGCACTCCATCTTCTCCTTTCCAGTGGTTCAATTCTGTCCAGTCTGTCTTCCAGACAGTACAATATTTTCTTACTTGTATTTCACACCCATTAGTGTGAGCCAGCTCTCTGGTTTGGGGAGCTTACTTCTGCTTAATTCACAAACTTGTGTTCCTTTTCACATCAAAAATGAAAAAATCTTTTTTACTGGAAGCAATAGAAACAAACCCAACAGGTTACAGGATCCAGAAATAAGTGCAGGAATGATAGGCCAAAGTCATTAAGTCAGTTACAGTAGTAGTTTATTTTTGAATGCAAGTGTGCATCTTTCATATGCTTCTCTGGACTGGAGAGCTGCATTTGGTGGCATTTTGAGATGGTGCTTGCTAGAGCACTGTCATTAATTATACAGCCCACATAGCAAGTGCAAGTGAAGGCTGATGGAACCAGTGGCTTGGCAGAGTTGCTGGGGAAATGCCATCACAAACCCACCACTAATGCCTCAGGTTTGGCTAACTGCACTGTAGGAACCAACATATTTCCCTTCACTGTTCTGTGTGTGCCTGCGTGGGTACAGGAGAAGCAATTTCTAACTCATCCTGGAATACAGCTGGTTGTGCAGCAGACTGTGAAATTGCATTTCACTGCCAGGTTGTTCCCAGCCTTTAAGCAAAGAGGTGATTTAGGGAAGAGAGACTGTGAGCCTGGAGAAAGGTCAAGCAACAGAGCAGCCCTCAGTGCAGAGTGGAGGATTACTCCTTTTGCTTATTCTGTTACAGTTCCCTTCAGCTCCACAAAAGCCAAGAAAGCAGCCGAGTTCCAGTGACTCAGGACTTCTTCCACATCATCTGTGCACTAGCCTGCATTTTTTTGTCAGCTCTGAACAGCTGATCAGTCATTCTGGGAAAATGTTCTTGCTCTGTGAAGCACAGCTCCTCACATTGTTCTCTGCAGTAAAAAACAATACCTGATTTATTATTTTCTGTGTTATGCTCCTTAAGAATGATTAGAGGGACTGGAAGGAGCTCTCCAGGGCGGGAACTATCTTCTGACTCCACTGACTCCATCCTGACCCTGTTGCCCTTTCCTTCACCCTGCTTCCAGGAGAGAAGGAAAAGCAGGGATAGTGAGCAAAAGCCTACAGAGACTGCTGGGAAGAGCAGGGAGCCAGACTTTGCTTTGCAGAATGAGACATTTCATAGCCATGCAGGTCAACTGGGCAGTTTGCTGTGACTCAGACACCGAGCTGACTTGAAATCAAATCTGGAAGCAAGAATCCACCTAGAAAAAGACCTGAGGCAGTAGTATGGTTGTGTGTGAAACTTGAGCTTTGTACTGTCTGATTACTTTGAATTTTCACTTTTTAAAAAAGTAATAAGTTCAGATTCTATACTTATAAAACCTGGTTTCTTGAACTTAGAAGTACCTTTGAGAAAGTTTGTTACAAGCTCAAGGCATCTGCCTCAAAGTATTGGTCAAGTTAGGGTCCTGACTCACCATGATCCTTCAGACAGGCAGTTTCTTTCAGCACATGGAAGAGGACAGACAGTTGTGGAATATTTTATTTTT
This sequence comes from Notiomystis cincta, assembly GCA_013398075.1. NCBI lineage: Eukaryota > Metazoa > Chordata > Aves > Passeriformes > Notiomystidae > Notiomystis > Notiomystis cincta. The sequence goes on from VZRX01001019.1 coordinate 23,069, forward strand.
TAAAGTATTCTCAGGCAGTATATTTGGGAAGCAAGCTCTTACCTTACCTGTAATTCTTACACTTGCTACTTCTTTTTATAGGGAATGAAGTAAATTTGGACCAAGAGGTCCACAGTTTGAGACGGACAGGGAAAAGAAGTGCAGAATATTTTGGCAGGTTTTGTGACTCTATGTACCAAAAATTAAGAAGCCACAATCTCATAAAGCAACCTACTGTCAGGCTACTCCACCTTAGCTGCGTAGCAACCTTTTGAAATTGAGTCCTGGAGTTTGACAGAGTAATGCTCTCTGACCTTTGCACAGTGTGCTTATAGAATATCAATTTTGCATTTGATCAGCATGTCATAGCAAGCTAAGGAAAATACAATTCACAGTGATGGTCTTAAGAATTGATTTTACAGAAGCTGAGATAATTCATGCCATCTGATGGCTGGATAACCAGCCTAGGTGGAAAGGTTTTCCTTTGATGGTTATGAAAATACAGAATTCTCCTACCAGTTATTCTTGTGCACTTTTTTTATTTCCTTACTCATTGATAATTCTTACTCTCAAGAACATGTGCCAGTACAAAGGTAATCTCTTTAAGAGGTATGAAAACTTCACCTGTTGTGATACTACACCCACATGAGACACATTGTAGGACTACCATTTTTCAAGCCATTTCTGATAAGCAGTAATGGGACTTAAAGGTAAAAAGATCCAATCCTTGCCCTTGTGGTTGAACAAATTTAGTTTCTGCAGACAGTGGTTTCTGGATGAGCAAAGAATTCAAGTAAATAAGAAATTTAAACCTCCTAGAGGAGAAAAAAAAAGACCTGTTGAGGTTAAATTTTAATATTTTATTTATCTCCTTGGCATATGCACAGTTGGCCTTCTGCAGCTTCTGCTGTGTTAAGCTACTGCCTCAACAGATCAACAAGTACATTTTTTTAATTGTTAAATATAATAGAAATTACTTCAGACCATTTGAAAAAAAGATAGTAATACCTTTGATACTTTTGCAATTTGGCATTTTAAAAGAAAATATATTTTAGCTTTCAGACAGGTTTGGGAAATAGTAGGAGAGGCAGAACCTTTAATTTTATGTTATGCAATTTGGTTTGTATTTAGCAATGCAAGAGGAAAATGAGTAAGAATGGGATTGGCCAGCACTTGACTGCTGACCATGGCACAAAAGAATGGTAGACACAGAATTTTTCCTTGCAAACACAGTATTACAAAGGTCCAAAAGAGGTATATTAAGCAGAAGTTAGGTTAAAAATGCCTGCTCATAAACAAAGATCAAGTGCTGATCTTAAGTCTTAGTTCTTTACTTTCTTCCTTTGGGCTAAGTCTTCCTTTCCTGTCTGAAGAAGTGGAGGTCCCATGAAAGAGGAAGAGTTCAGAAAGCTATGAAGGTCCAGTGGAACTGCATAACTCTAGTCTGCAGAAAAATGGCTTTGAAGATAGTTTTAGTAAATGGTGACACATCCTGAGTGGTCATCTGTTAGACCAAACCCCTGGCCACTCTCCTTCGAAGAGCAGAACTAAGGGAAGAAGAGCAGACCAGTACTGGTTCTTTCTTCTCCCAAAGCTGCTGGGAGTTCTATTTCCATGGATAACCATTGAAAAAAGTCTAACTACTCCGGTTGGCCATCAAGAGGGACTTCATTCACAATTTCACCATTGATTTTGGGAGAGATCTTTCCTTCAAAGTATTTTTGCAGAGGTGGTAGGTGTATAAAAACTAAAATAAAAATAATCCTCCATCTGTTTGCTTTTTCAGTGTGTCAAGACTTATCTTTGTGCGACACCTGGGGGGAGTTCTAGCAGTGGCGAACATCAGGGGCGGGGGTGAATATGGAGAGACCTGGCACAAAGGTAAGAGGAAGCACTCAAAGCAGAGGAACAAAACTGCAGGCTTAGCAATGACAGCTGCAGCATTTGCTTTTCACTCCCTCTTCCATGCTCTCGTCTCCTTTTGCATTTTAGTTATCCTGCAAAAAAGTAGATTTTTTTCCTTACTTACATGGTAGATCTGTACATTATCCACTGTTAATATGATGGTTTTCATTAGATTATTTTAATTTTTTCAGCCTACTTAAAAACAGTTTTGTACAAAGACAGTATTTTCCAAGAAAATCATTGTGTTTTTTTAAGGAAGATCAAGACTTAAACACTGGAAAATGCAGCTATATATCTTGAACTGATCTTACAAAAAATGTCTGTCTGTATTGCAAAAGACCTGAGTTGCTTTCACATACCTCTTTCATTATTGCAGGTACACAATTTTAAATCTCCAAAACAACGACTATTTAGACTCTCTTGGTATCACACACACACACAAAAAAAATCATTTGCAGAACTTCACAGGTGTGAACTCCTGAGTTCAGAATAACTCTTCCAAATTGTTTTTGCATAATTTATGAACAGACCTTTTTTTTTTTTTAATATTTGATGAATGTGACTGGAAAAATGTCTTCACTGAAAGGTTGTCAAGCACTGGAACAGGGTGCCCAGGGTAGTGGTTGAGTGACCATCCCTGAAGGTATTTAAAAGACACATAGGTGTGTCTTAGGGACATGGCAGTGCTGAGTTAACAGTTGAACTTGATGATCTTAAAGGTCTTTTCCAACCTAAACGGTTCTGTGATTCTGTGATTGAAGTTCATATGAAAACCATGAACTCCAGAAGTGCATTCACATCATACCCTCCACACTCTTGGAGGATCCAACTTGTAGGCAACCCTTTGATCTTTTGGGTTGTTTTAAGCTGTCTTTCATGCCACAGGGAAATACAGTCAAACACTGCAAAGCTCTGTCAATCTCTTTTCCCGTTTTCTTAACACTTCTGATGTATTTTTGTCCATGTTTTTCCCACCTAGTCCTTGTCTTAATAATTTAATTGTCTTTGTCCATTTGCCTTATTTCTGACAACTATTCACATTCCTCCACCAGGGGAAAAAGTCCTTGTCTCAAGAACATACCCATCCTTATTTAATGGTGAAACTTTACTCATATTCCAAGAATCTGGTGCATCAGTTGCTGGGAATGTTGTCAGCAAGGCAAATGTACCAAAACAGTGGTGCTTATGATCTAGCAATTTGCCATGGCAGTAATCCATAATATCTTTTTATCAGACAAAATGGTATTTCCAGATCATTGCATCTCGATTTTACTGTTTCATCTGTGGTAACTATTTGTCTGGATCATTTCCTCACAATTGAGTTAATTATGTAATAGTTTCATAAATAGAAGCTTATGTGCTTGCACATACAGGATATTATTGCTGAAGATGAAGTATCCATCATTAATTTTAATTTTCAGATTGACTTGTAATAGATTTTAATAAAATTTATCTTAATATGATAATGCTTCTTTGATCCACCTGTTTCCTGCTTGATTTTGACCCAAGTCTTTTATTGCAGTTTGAAATAAAATATGTATCTGTTCTTTGTTAATTCCAGAAGCAATTACAGAAGTTTTTTTGGTTAAGTCTCATTGTATGGATAGGATTCTGACCTCACACTAGCCTGGTACTTTGAGCAAAGAGTAAGATTTGTTTCCCCTTTATTGCCACATATTTTGAAGACTTTTTTGTTGTCCAAGTGTGTCTCTCTTCAATGGTCTTATTAATACAAGAATTATGTGTATTTGTTAAAAAGGAAAGACAATTTAAAATGTACTGGGTTTAATTCTACAAGATCTTTATGACTAAATGTCAGACTTACCTTGCTAAACTTCTGTGACATAGAAACAAAGGAACTATTGTGAACTGGTTGTCTAGGATCACTTGATGGAGAATGGAGATAAAGAGACACCTCCAGACTGTAGCTCATCTCACTTATTTTAGGGTAAAATTAATTGTCCTGGAAGTTCCTGGATCATAAGGAGAACCTTAGGCAATCAGCTTGGAATGAACATCCAGCTTTTAAAGAAAGTAGAAGACACTAGACTTTGATTTCTGCATCCTTTAAGCCCCACTTGCCTGGCTGGGCCACTGGCTTTGCTACAGGAATGCAAGGATTTTCTTTCTAGTTTCCATTTCTTACTAGAATTTAATTGCCTGAGATTACCATGGTCTTTAGGTAGCATAACCTTTGAGGACAAGCTAGTTTTAGTCTCTTGCCAAACAAGCAAGATTTGGATACCTATGAGTTCTCTAAGCTGACATTCTGCTATTAAAATAATGGAAAGATTGTAGGGAAAACCATCCTTTTCCTTCCCTATCCCACCTGCAATTTTTTGTTCAGACCTGAAAGTTCTATCAATGATGTCATCTAGACCCATATTTTCTGTCATTATTTATTCCCTTAAACATCTGATGACATTTGGAATTCTGTTCAACATGATGGTAGTATCTTAAGCATTTCCATATTGAAAGTAAATTAATAAAATTTCAAAGCAAGATGCAACTCTGAAGTCCCTTGTTGACCATAGCTATATATCATCTGGTTTGAAAACAACTAATAGAAAAAAAGTAAATTACCAGCCACATATTATATATCCAGGAAATTAGAAGTGCTTCTTTTATATAGCTTATTTTATAAGCTTAATCTTTTATTGCCTTAAGAAACTGTCACTGAGTTTAATGATGTTAAAGCCCCATTAGCAGAAACCTCAAGTGGTTTGTATGTGGTCATTTTGCATATATTTCGCTGTGCAAAGCTTTTAGCTTTCCTTTCACTGGTTAGGAACATTACCTGGCACTCACTCCATGGTATAGGTATGTATTATTCAGAGTTTCTGAAAGCATCAGAGTTACTGACAGAACCATCTTATAGCCTCTCTGTCTTGACAGAACCTTTCATTTTTGTTGTTTTTCTGAGCTGCATCAATTACTAAAATGTTCATGAAACTGGAATTGTTCCCAGGTATTTTTGCACACACGTTTTTCTGAAGAGATGGTATCAAAAGGATTTTATGGTATCAACTGATTTGTTTTGTTTCTGTGCTAGGTGGTATCTTGGCCAACAAACAAAATTGCTTTGATGACTTTCAGTGTGCTGCCAAATACCTCATCAAGGAAGGCTACACATCCCCAAAGAAGCTGACTATTAATGGAGGCTCAAACGGAGGCCTCTTAGTTGGTAAGAACTGCTTGTCTATTTCCCAGATCTGGTGCTGGGATTATTAAAGTAACCAGACAAAAACTGGTGAGATCTGCCTGTCAAAAGTTGCCAGAATGCCACTGCATTAATGTCTGCCAGGTGTTAAATAGGTACAGTAGTACTTCATTTGCTGTTTACACAGGACACTGGAATTCTGCAGTCTCTGGCAAAGGCTGACTGTTAAAAGCCACACAGTCTTGTGTGGTAAGAGCTAACCCTGTGGTAGAATCACACAGAAAGTAAGAATAGTTTAGAAAACATGGGTGGTTTTTTGTTGGTTTTTTTTTCTTTCTTTCTTAAGGTTAACAATTACAAAATAACTACTGAACTATTAATTTCTTATGTAGCATTGGGAAACTGTGTGTGGTCTGTTATAAATGCATCTTGTTCACTTAAAATTCACTGCTATGTTCTTAAATTCAAACAAATTAATAGCCTCCTCTTAAACAGAAGTCTTGTCACAGAAAGATCTCGTATTCTGAGCAGTCTAAGAGCTACAAAATTTATTTCTGATAAGATCCCTATCTGAAAGTGTCTGAAAGTAGCAGAAGAAAAAAGAAGGTGATTTTTTCTGTGCAATTTTGAAAGGAAAAGAAGACACAAAGTAATAGTATCAGGGTCTGTTCGCCGTTTTTTAAGGAGCACGAAAGGTGACAGTATGACAGATTTGAGCTACTTATGTGAGAAGGGGGTAAAAAAGGCACCTCAAGTTCATAAACCACTGAATTTCAGCAAATGAGCAGTTTTACTAGGCCCACTCTGCTTGCTCTTCTTTTTGTATTTGTCTGCTGCTGTATACTGACTGTTACTGGTTTTACTCTATTTTTCAGTGAATTAACATCCAGCATAAGAAACAGGATTTGGAATTATACAGATCTTTGGTCTAAGCTATCTTGGCTAGACCTGCATTATTATTTTTAAAAAGCAGTTGTTTTAAAGATCAAGTAACAAGTACGTGTGAAGTTGTATTTTGGTTTCTGCTTATGTGCTTCTCAATAACAAGTGGCAGAAAGTGTTTGTGCATTGAAAATAGAAATGGGTGAATATGATAAAGGATTAAAGGGTTTGCACTCCATTTGGGAATAGCAAGAATTGCACAAGTCAATTTTATGTGAGCCTGAATATGTTGGAAATGCAGTTAAACTTTGAATATATTACATAGCTTCTGAAAATACCATTTTATCATTACGTGGACTTCAGCTTCAGTCAGGATGAGGTTCATCCTACTCAGCTTCAGTAATAAAAGCCCCTGGTTTACTGGCTGATTTTCAGCTGGGCTCCTTGTGTCAGTGAGGGGAAGCAAGTGACATCTGCAGGGAATAAGTCGTTCTGGTAGGAGACAGGTGTTAGGAATCCAGACCTTCCTGCTCTAAAAAATCTTGTTAGAATCCTTCCCTTGAATTCACTGGTGGATTACAGTCAAGCAGGATTTCCTTGCTCTTGATGAGCCAGATAGGGATTTTCCTTGACTCGGTAGAATTAAGTGAATTTAGGAAATTCTCCTAAGGTCTTTTTTATCAAAGCAACAATAAATTCTGCAATAGTTGTTGATGAAACACTAGAGATCATAACTCATCCTTTAGGTTCAAGGACCCACTGCTAGATTTTCTCCATTCTTATTTACTGAAGAAAAAGCTGACAAGGAAGAGTATTGTCACTCTTCCAAAATACAGTTTCCTTTCAGTCAGACTAACAGGAGGTGACTCTGAGGACTGCAGAGCCCTGAGCTCTTGCCTCTGCAACCACAAAACAAGACTTCCTTGTCCTGCAGTGTGATCCCCAAGCAGAGCAGAGCAGAGCAGAGCAGAGCAGAGCAGCACAGCTGTGAGCTGAAAACCTTCCTGCAAAAGCAATGTTTGACCTCTCATGTTTGCTCAGACAAAATCAGTTCCAACGTTTGGAGAGCTTATTTTCGTACTGAATTTTAAAGCTCAAAGTTATGTATAGAGGATAAAATTCACAAATAAATTAATGTTCCAGATTACACTTTATTAATGCATATAATTAAGTATTATGGCTAATGAAAAAGGTACAGTGTGTATGGATGATTGTCTCCATAGATGATTTCTTACTGAAGTAACTACTTAAGGAACTAGCAAGGAGTAATTTCTTACAAAATCCTGAGCAACAGACAGTGCTTCAAGAGACACTCTGAAATAAAGACTATTAAAATAAAATGTTATGGTAGTTGTTTTGACTTTTGTTCCTATCACAATACAGTTTATATTCGTAAAAGAAAATAGCTTGAAGAGGAGGGATCTCATCAAAAGCTTCACTTAAAACCTAAAGATCTTTTGTATAGCATCTCTTTAAAGCTCTCTATATTCCTTATGGAAATAACTTCTAAATAATGAAGAGTTAGCATGGTTACATATCAGAGATGACCAGAAGTAAAATTTCATTTTTCAGAAGGTAAAAATCATGTTTAAATGAAGAAAATAGGGTAAAGTGTAAACTCTTGGCAGGGACAGACAGACCACAAGAGACTGATGAGCAAATTGCTTCCAATAGTAAGATTTGCAATGACATTTTTGTATGCACATCAGAGGCAGGAAGCTGGCCAGAAAATCCATAGGACTTACAGGTTAGTGAGATGTAAAAGGAGCATTAAAGAAAAATTAGGGCAAAGCAGAACAGCTAAATGGTCTGTTTGTATTGATGTTCCCTCCTGAGGAGTGTGGGGGGTTCCCTGCACCATGGGGAATATTCTGGGGAGCTGACTCCAGTTGAAGCATCAGCAGGAGAGGTTTTGGAATGAATCAATCCAAGTAAAAGTAGTGTGTTGCCAGGAGCAGATGGTGCACATGCAGTATCCTGAGTGAACTCTGATATGCAATTGCAGGCTACTAAGCCTGAATATCTGAGGAACAGAAGGGGGCAAGTGTAATGCCAAGTTTTAAATGGTTCATGGTGATCCACAAGCTGCAGATGAATAAATCTGACTTCTCTAGTGGGCAAGCTAGTTGAAAACAATAAATAATAGCTGACATAAAAGAAAGAATTCTGCAGGCTGAAGTTGCAGCTTTCAAATGTATTAGAGCTATCAGAAGGAGTCAGGCTGCATATGGGGCTTGTAACAGTGATCTAGGTGAGGAGCTATTCTTGGATTTTCAAAAGCTTCCTCACATAAGGCTGTGAAAGAAAGTCCTTGCTGAGCTGGAAGAAAAGTCATGTCATAGCAATATCATGGTTAGCAGGAGGCAAAGAGTGGCAATAATCAATCTGTTTTCATAGTGGACAAAAATGAGGAGATAAGAATTTGGGAAAGATACCTACAAGTGGATGCACAGTGAATATTTCTGAATTAATTAAGAGATTCTGGCATCCATTGTAGTAGTTATGTGAAAATTTCAGTGCTCTTATTTCTTAAAATTCAAAAAAAGGCAGGGGAATTTGTAAAATCACCAGGGAAAAGGTTTAAATCAAGAAACAGGAATTGGAATTGAAGAACTTACTGCTGCAGGATATGATGAACACTGGATGAATAAACATTAAGAGAGGAAGTAGTCATATTTACAAGTTTTTTGATGGCTTTTTTATAGAATGGCTGGAGATAACTCCAACACAGAGAAAACTGAAATAACTAGTTCGTCAGATAATAATTTACAGGAGAGATCTCCCAGTTGCCACTCTTACAAACTGAACACTGAGCTTGATGGGCCTACTGCAGTTGTTTTGAAAATATATGAGGCAAGCATTATTCTTAAAGAAATTGTCCCTTCCGGTTGTAGGAAGATAAACATTGTAAATCCAAGAAAATACAGCAGTAATTCACTTTGTTAATTTGAGGTTATTCCACTGATTTTGTAACAGTCTGCTTTTATCAAAACTCCTTTCCTGTGGGTTTACATAGTAATTATAGAAGACAATTTTCATCAGTAAATGGAGGGCTTTTGATCCTTAATGGCCTTTTGTTTTTGAGACTAATATTAAAAGTTTAAACAGTGAATGGTTTAGGTACCTTCAGTTCAGTAGTTCAAAATGTCACATGATTTAAAAGTTCATTTCTCCTTCAGACTCAGTTTGGTGGTTTGAAAGACAGTTTTCACAGAACAACATGTTTGGTGTCTGAAGAGCACAGAAATGGCTCTTAAGTTCTTTTGAACACACCATCTTTCAGAGTTATGTTTTTTATCCATTTCTGTATTTGCTTACAGTTTTGCTTGAAAGTCTACTTGACTTCATATTCACTGACTGCCTACTCCAGTACGATTCGTTAGTGAAGCTTTTACTGTTGAACTGAATTCTTTAAGGTGTGAATAGTAATGGAATTGTTTTCCTGTTGAAGCTGCCTGTGCCAATCAGCGCCCTGACCTATTTGGTTGTGCTATTGCCCAAGTGGGAGTGATGGACATGCTGAAATTCCACAAGTACACCATCGGCCATGCTTGGACCACTGACTACGGGTGCTCCGACTGTAAAGAGCAGTTCGAATGGCTGTGCAAGTAAGTGCCTTTAAAGGCTTTCTGTGGTTGTTAAAATGCAGAGTCAGCTCAACAGTTTCCAGTTGTCATGATCAATATCTATTCTAATGATTACTTCATCCTTTCCCACACTGAATTTGGGGAGTTCAGCATTTCCTTGCAAGTCAGTTTTGAATAGAAGACTATCTTCAAAGTGTTGTTGATCAAATGGTTGTATTTTCAAAGACCTTGTTCTCCTAGCAGCTTTTAACAGCTCATAGGTTTTTTTTTTCTGAATAATGACTCCTCTAGGCTATTAGAAGAAATATTCTCAAGTGGACCACTACATAAGTTGTATTTTTTACCATGAGAGAGAGAGACAGTCACCACTGTAAATTGTATTATACAATGTGGGTGGGATTTATTTGTAGGAATTGAATGGCACTACACCATAACAGGATCTTAATTAATGTCTTAGCTTCTGTTGAGAGTCTCAATTTCCCTGTTTCCAGCAGGATGGGTCCTGCTATGGACTTGACAGTTTTTGCTGCAGTTTCCGTGCTGGCCACTCCTGATATTTTGGATATTTCTGTGAGATGTACACGTCTCTCTGAACCTAAAGACATGTACTTGCAGAGCCACATATCTGTGGCTGCTGCTGTGTGTCAGTTGCCATTAGTGCAAATCTGATTAATGTAACTGAGAACTGTTCTATTCTGAGTGCTGACAAATGCCACTGCGACGATTTCAGTAGGAAAAGACCTTCTTGTTGTGTCTCGAGCAAAAAGATACAGAAACATTTGGGTGTTTTTCTCAGGTACTCTCCACTCCACAATGTCAAGCTACCAGAAGAAGATGGCATCCAGTATCCCTCCACACTGCTTCTCACAGCAGACCACGATGACCGTGTGGTCCCTCTGCATTCGCTGAAGTTCATCGCTACCCTGCAGTACATCGTGGGCCGAAGCAGTAAACAAACCAATCCACTTCTCATCCATGTTGACACCAAAGCTGGGCATGGAGCAGGAAAGCCAACTGCTAAAGTTATAGAAGAAGTGTCAGATATGTTTGCTTTTATAGCACGATGTCTAAATCTTGAGTGGATTGAATAGGCAAAATGCTTATTACTGTCTCCTTTAGAAAACAAGGGCTTTAACATTTAAGAACAGCCACACTACTACTTGGTGTAGTACTTACATTTAAGAACTGCAGTTTAATATTTTATTGATCCAACCTGCTATGGAGTTTTGATCTTCTGTGCTTCCCTCTTTATGGCATTTATTTGATTTTTTTTCTACTGCATTCCAAATTCCATTTTGAAAAGCATGTTCAGAAAAATAGCTGAGCTACTCTCAGTACTGTTGTGAAAATTTAGATTTCAAAATTAGTGCTAGATGAGCTTATTTCCTGTAAACAATTTTAATGTATTTCACCTCTAAACATATCCAGATCATTTGTAATTAAATGTAAGTACTGTTCACATACAAGAACTCTGAGCATATTTTATTTACACAGTAATTTATTTAAGAATGTAAATTGAAGGTGTTCAGTGATAACCACAAAAAACTGAAGAGACAGTAATCCAGTTACATCAAATATTATTAAAAAGCCTATATTTAATTCTGTTCATAAACGTGTTACAGTCTATAATAATGATGTTGCTAAATGGTTCTTTCTTTCCAAAGAGACTTCAAAATGTCACCAGTTTTCTCTTCTGCCATTTATTTCCGTACAGAACAGAAAATTGGAGGCTGAAAAACTTGAAAAAATCTTAGCTTCTCATTGTAATCTCAGTCAAGCTATACAGATACTCTCCAACAACCCATACGAAGTTATTTAACTGTTTCTCAAGAGTAGACTAGGCACTGATATAAATAAACAAAATATCAACTAACACAAAACAAAACAAAAAAACCCAACCCAAAGCCACAGCTTCGTCCAGATTGTTCAGGTTCAGGTTTTTTCTGGTGCTTCTGACAGAACATTCTCTAACAAGGCAAAATCTGAACATGCATATATAACCTAGTTTTGGCTGCAAAACAAGAGCTCATAGTCAGACTCCCTAATGATTTGACACAGGCACATTATTTGAACTGCCATTTTCCCCATCTAGGCTGTAGAGCTATAAAGTAGATGTGAGTATTTGCCTACTGTCTAATCTCTGTTGCACTGCAGCAATTAGAGTTTGATTCTGCAGAGAAAAAAAGTACTCTATCAACTATTATTAATCTTGTTGACCCTCCGGAAAACATCACTCTTTCTCATTTTTGGATGAACTGATACAATCTTCCAGAAACATACTTGTCATTACATTCATACTTAGACCCTAAGGTCTGTGTTTTAACTCTGGGCTCAGGAGTTTTATCTCTAAACAAACAATGTCTTGGTGAAGGAAGAGGAGGGAGTGATATTTAAAAGAGAGGGCGATGCTCTAAACAGCAGCAGAAATAAAAATAAATTTGTACCGGAGTCACTCTGTGTTTCCCTTGTGATCTGGACTTCTTTTGATTCTCTCTGGAGTCCAGGAAAGATCATCCTCTCTAGGCCCTTTTTATGCATGGCTAATTTGATTTTAGGAGAAAATAAAAAATTACTTCTGCTTTCATATGAAATGCCACACCAAAAACCTGCCTGTGATCTGAGATTCCTTTGGGATCCACGAGCATTACAGTTGTTCACAAGATGCTCTGTAGATTTTTGCATTCTGATCACAGCATTGATTTAAACAATCAGAATAGGGAGTTGAGAGAGGAGATTTTTTTTTCCTTCTAAGCTGTGAAAACAGGGTGCAGGTTCAGCACCCCTCTTTTCCCAGAGGTATATGAACTGCTTTCATTAATCCTCTGGAAATTTTCAACAGCTTCCCCATGTGGCAGAAACAAAGCACATAAAGCTCTGCCATCTCCATTTGTAATATTCATAGTTGTGGCATATGGCCTTCTATTGAATTTATAGTTACTGTCAAGAGGGCAGAGCTTCACCTCTAATACAGAGCTTTGCAGGACAGGGTGTGTGGAAACATGGTCCTCAGATATTCAAGAAGTAGAGCTGAACTGTGTCAGTGCGTTGAATTGCAAATGCTTGGGTACAGCCACCTCAGTCATCTCTAGGTCTGTTCCTAAACATTCCTTTCCTTGTTCTCCAATGGCTCAAGCACAAAACTTCTGGCATAGGTTAAAAGTAACTCCTTTTCCTTCTGAAGCCTTCTATTGAAGCTGAGTTCCCTGAATGACTCAGTGTCATGACAGATGACCCATAGTCCGGGGAGTACGGAAACAAACATTTCTCTTGGAGCAGCAATCAATAGTACTGAAGGTACTTGCTGGACACACCACTCACAAAGTAAGTGTTCCAGAGTGTCCCTTGTAGAATGCTGGTGTCACTACTGGGAAGGCATTGTGTTTATGTAACAGGGTCATCATGTCAACATTTATTTGATCTTAATCAGCTGTGCCAAGTTCAGGATTCGGGTGCCAAAAAAATGATGTCGCAAAGCTGTCCTGTTACCGGAGTTGCTGCTTTTGAGGCAGACAGGGTCATACTCCAGGTGGAATCTGTAATTAAGTCTGAGCAACTAATGCTCTTGTAATATAGTGGGATTTAAACCTTCAGGGTTTTGATTAAATAGACCTGGAGCCAAACCATTCCTGCTGTATAAAACATAATGAAATTTCTGTTAGTCTAGTTTCGAGGATAAGTTCTCTGTAGTGGAAATGCTGGTTTATGAAGATAGTTTTGTGTTTTGCAGCTTCTGTTTGAGCATTTGAAGCAAAATTCACAACTATCTGCTTTTTCAAAACCAAGTTAGAAAAATAGATAATGATGTTTTGCACCAAGATCCAATCCCCCAAAAAAGTCCTGTAAGAGACTTATGCTACATGAAGAAAAATCTGGTTTTATGTGGAAATGAATGAACTTTTTACATATTTCTCCTAATAGTCTTCACAACTGATGCAGAGAAGTCTTAGTTGTCTTTCCTCCCGTGAGTGTACATTTGCATTTGAGTTGATTTACGTGAAAAAGGTCAGAAGTGTTTTTAAAAGCTGAGAGTCTTCATATTATTTACAGAGAGAGTTTTGAATTCCTTTGCATTGGAGTTAATTTACATTTTGGTAGCTGAAAAAAAAAATTTTTAAATGTACATATGTACTGATTTCAGTGGGAACTGCACTCTAGGGATGGAAGAAGGCAGCTGGCCTGTGGATATGTAAGACTAAAGGGCACTCAAGACAGAGTTTGGAGGTACCTGTTCTGGCACCTAGGGCTTCTTGACCAAGATTTTCTTGACTTGGCTCTACTTTGCCATCTGTCTGTAGGAAGGCAGAAACATGAGCAGCAGGGCTTTGGGATTCAATGTGGCAAGCAGCAGCTTTCAAAGATCAGTGTTGCCAGGTCATTTATTTATTTTTAGTCTTGAGGTTGCCCCTCAGGATTGCCTAAAGATCTGCTTATAGACTACCTGACAGTCTCTTCTGTGAGAGGGGTTTTCCAAGCTGAATAGGATTTAGGGGGAAGGCCAAGGGAGGGACTTGGAAGCCAGGCTAATAAACAACCACACAACTTCCTGCCAAGCTCTTCTACTTTGAAAATCTTTAGTAGACCACTTCTGTGTAATTGTCTCCTTGTCCAGACCTCTCAGAATTTGGATAGGTCATACTGGTTTGAACAGCCAGTTTTGGCAACTTTGTTCATTTTTCCATCTGTTAATTACTTCTGCCTTCATATATGGCATGCCAGGAAAAAAAAATTCTCAGGCTATTTTTAGCTTGCTCTTGCAGAAGAGTGATGTGGGGTAGCCTTCCAATTCTCATGTCCCTGAAGATAACTATAGTGTGTCCTCAAGACAACATTATTCATGAATGGAAAATTCTGAATAAGCTCATGGCTTCAGTTTATTCATGGCAGAGCAATCCTAGTGATGGAGTCCCTCAATGGAAGCTGGACTAGCTACTGGCACAGAAATTAACTGAAATTCTGGACTAGGAGGACTGTAATTTGACTGTTTCTCCTAATTTTCCTTGAGAATAACTGAAAATTCAACATTTAAAACCAAAGCTAAGCTGTAACCTATAAGTGAGAACTTCTTTTCTGTAGACATCCCTCTGCATTGTTACCAGGAGTAACAGAGGCAAGGAACAAACTTGTGCTCATGCCTTTACCCGTTGCAGTTAAAGTTTAATGCTCAAAGTCTGAATAGCAAGAGTCAGTGTGTGGTGACTTCACTAAACTTTTCCAGCTCCCACAGCAGATGCAGCATGACAGCTGGAGTCAATGGATGACATCCCTTCAAATGTGACATTACCAGCTGGCCACCTACTGCTCAGAAAACTGTAATTTGTGCTTGTGTACTGCTCTCAGTGCCTCTCGGGCCTTCTGTGTGCAAAAAGGAAGGAACTACTATTCTTGAAGCCCCTCAGGTGTGGGGCTGTTTTAGACAAGATATGTACTAGGTAGATATCTTTGTAGTGCTGAGCTAAATTTGATACTTCTCTATAACCTATACAGGGCATTATTAGGCCCTAAATTGGTATCTATAATTTTTATCTCAGCCTCACTCTTAAAGTACTGGGAAAATAATCAGAAAAGCAGAAGTTCAGCAGTAGCACCTGAACTAACAGGAGGTGGTAATTTCATTTAGTTCTTAGCACCATGGTTTTTATGCTGCTTTTCTTTCCCTGTGAAGAGCTGTCCTTAACCTCTGACATCTTCTCAGCAGAAGAACAGATGAATATGAAGATACATTGCATTTCAGTGATGCCATCAAATATATTCTGCTGTGGGACATTGAACGTGTCAGAAGACAAGAGCAGCAGAAAAGAAGAGTTTGCTTTGCAGTTACTGAACAACCATAAACATAGTAAATAACAGAGGAGTTTATTCATTAGTTAGTTTTAACCAGTTAATGAAACATTTTAGAAGTTGGGAGGGTGCTTAGCTAGTGAAAAACTCTTACCCATGCTGATTTATTCATTTAGGCCATTTGTGGTGTGCATCAACAGCATTTCATTGTGACAGCAAGTGACAAAATGCTGTGACTTGGCCTGTTGTTTCCTTCCTGAGGAAGAAACTGAATAAAGGGCTTGGTCACTTTGCTATTCAGAATCCTTTGGAACAGTAACAGAAGCAGATAAACAATACTTATTGTCTTCTGATTGTTTCAAATGAAACAGTGTCATTTCTCAACATTTCTGGTAGCACTGCTATTTCAGAGGAAGCTCTGCTGTAGCAGAATGAGCTTTGTGATGTAGGTATGTGCAGGTATCTCTTTCAGTAGCTGGGCCAAGCTGTTAAATATTTCCTACTTCATATATTTAGTGTTCATAATTAACATTCTGCTGCTGAAACTGCTTTTTGGTTTAGTTTAAAGCTTCTCAGCATTAAAACCATGTTTTCATCATAAATGGCATAAAGCTGTAGACATAAGACCGTAGGGGACCCAAGTGTCAGCTCCTGAATGGTTTACCTTTCATTTTGTGTTTCACTGGGTAGACATAGGTAGAATCATAGAATGGTTTGGATTGAAGGGACCTTAAAAGATGATCTAGTTCCAACTGCTCTGCCCTGGGCAGGGACACCTTCCACTAGACCAGAGTGCTAAGGGTCCCATCCAACACGGTCATGAATGCTTAAGGAATGGGCCATCCACAGCTTTTCTGGACGACCTGTTCCAGTGCCTCACCACCCTCAGAGTGAAGAGTTTATTCCTAATATCTAATCTAAACCTGCCCTCTTTCATTTTGAAGCCATTTCCCCTTGTCCTGTCTCTACACACCCTGTAAAAAGACTCTCTCCATCTTTCTTGTAGGCTTCCTACATGTAGGGTACTGAAAGGCCACAATTAGATCAGCCTAAAGCCACCCTTTTTCCTGACTGAACTAGAAAAACTTCAAATTACAGTAAAAAAGTGAAATAACCATAGATCACTGCCCATAAATGAAGAGCTTGAGAAACCCTATGGCTGACTGTATGTAAACAAGCCTCCAGCTGTGTTTTGAAATTAAAGGGATTACTTTTCCTAATTAGAGATGCTCAGACCTTCTTGAGCTTCAAGGACAGATCAAATCTGAACTTCATAAGAGCACACATCACTCAAAATGCCTAAAAGCAAAAGCATTTCTTGAAATTCCCTGTCTTTGCAATGTGGTTATCCTTCAGCAAAGCTTTGGCTGCCAAGGACAAACTGGAAAACATCCTCCTCTCACAGATGATAGTCACTCGCACAACAACCCAGTCATTAAATTGTTTGCTGCTGTGGGCCTGCTGCCCATTCTCTCTCTCTTCCAGGGCCACTGCGATTGCCAGAGGAAGTCAAATGAGGGGGAGGGGTATCAAAGTTACAAAATTGCTTCCAGCTAATGGGTTAGACAGTTACTGAGAATATTTCTTTGGAGATTTTGGACTGCTTTCATTATTTTTGATACTTGTTCCCTGTTAGGATCCAATTAGAGGGAGATGCTGCTCCTTGAATTAAGGTTCACAAAGAAGTCTGGTGTTAATCATTTTTGCCTGGCTGCCATGGTAAAATGCAGAGGTTGTTACCTCAGGCTGTGCCTGGGGAGGTTCAAATTGGGCATCAGGAAGAATTTCTTCACAGAAAGGGTTGTTATGTGTTGGAACAGACTGCCCAGGGAAGTGTTGGAGTAACCATCCCTGGAGATGTTCAAGAAACAACTGGACTTCAATTCTATGGTGTAGTTGACAAGGTGGAGATCAGTCAAAGGTTAGAGGTCTTCTCCAACCTAAGTGATTCCAAGTGCTTGATTTGGTGGGGAGAAAAATGAGTCTTGGCTAGGGAGAAAAATGGGCTTACACAGGAATTTGGGAAATAAATTTGAATTTGAAGTCTCTAGAGCCACCTGCCCTGCCTCAGCAGAGGGCTCAAATGCTACCAAATTACAGAGGCGACCTTTTTCTTCCCTTAAACTGCTGCACTCAAAGCTATTTTTTTCCAAGTTTATTAGCCTGCTCATCTCATTTGTGGGTTTTCTCCACTGTTCAGGATGACAGCAGACATCAAGGGGAGCTAATTACTCCTCTGTCAAGCCCTAGAAGGCTGTACAAGCCTTCTGGGAGAACATGTCATCTTTATCTCCAGCACAGATTTTGATGAAAATACCAGCTTAGCTTAGAATCCAGCTTCCCAGGGGTCTTCCTGCAACAGAAGCTGATCTCCCTGGCTTGCCAACCCAGGACCCACAACACCTAGAGACTGAAGGCAAGGAGACCCCTTGAACCAGCAAGAGCAGCCAAGGCAAAGCTGGGGAGCCCCAGTTCCTCCAGGGCTTACCAAAATTCTACCACTGGCTCATTTGTTTCATCTGTCCTGCTGTCCTGTAAAGCATGAGGCTGGCAGGAAACTAAGCCTGGCCTGTCATTCAGTGCAGAGGAGAAGTCCTGCTCAGGTCAGGCCTTTGGCACAGCAGAGACCTTCAGCTACCAAGAGAGATTTCTGACCTGCATGAGAGGTATTTTTGGAGAGAAGCAATGAATGGACAGGGTTTCTGAATGACAGCTTCAGACTTAAAAACTTAAAGCCTGTCTGACAGAGATCCTCCTACTGACTCTGAGCCCTTGATACTCTGAGTATCTTACAGCAACAGCTTTGTCCTTCTCATTCTCCAATCCCACTCTCTCTACACTGTTTTGCATGTTACAGAAATACCGAATTTTCTTTACCTTTGAGCTCCAAAAGGTGTTCTCATCTTTCCTAATCACATTTCACCTGATCATTTTTCATTCTTCTTGCTTTTTAACTTTGTCTACTATTTGAACTACCTGGAGCTTCAGCACATGAGAATGTCTACAAAAGCCTATGGCAAAACAAACAAGCTGCAGGCTAACACACACATATGCAGAGACCTTTCCTTGGGGTTTTGCTTCATTTTCTTTTTGCTTCGTTCCAGATCACTTACTAGAAATTCAGAAATCCCTTGAGCCAGTTTCTGAAGACTAGCTGTTCTCCTTGGGTGACATATGGTTCCCACATACGTGGCCTTCCTGAGGAGTGTTTCACTCAAATCTTCGTTCTGGGATGCAACAGGGACTGCAACAGCGTGCTTATTATCCACAGATGACTGAATCTCACCCATCAGGAATGTTTGGTACTAGCATTACAATTCCTGTTTTGCCCTCTGATTGTAATCCCTGCTTTCACTGTGCTTTCACCATCTGTTGCAAGCTCCAGCTGTTGGCTTTTAAAGAAACACTTTTGGAACATTAGTTGTGGCTCTGAAAAACCTTCTCTCCAGTTGCTTCTGTGAGAATTGGATGTCCTTAGTTAACAAACAAGTAATGCCCAAGACGTACTGCTGCTCTGAACTTCCTCCTGGTCTGTTTAATTAGCTCCTCTAGCTGGAACTAGCTGTGGTTCAGCTTCTGTTGTTTCTTCCTTTCCCTCCCAGGGCAAGCTGTCCCCACAGACTGCTGCCACCTCTTGAGCATCTCCTCCATCTCATTCCTTGAAATTGCTAATGAAGAGATGTTGCCTGGATATGCTTTCTCCACTGGAAGATGGGCAGCTTGCAGAGCTTTCAGCCCTGATGGTGATTTTGCCTCTACAGCAGCCACTTGTCCCAGTAACTGTCTGAGAGACACAGGCCCCCCAAGACAATGTGGGCTTCTCCTCCTGCAAACTCCATGCTGTTTTCATTACAGCATCTCCTGCAGACACACAAAGAGTATGTCTGGCACTGCATTTCTCTATTCGTATTTCAGGAAATCACAGCCAGCAAGGTCTAAATCAAACAAAATCCAACAGAACGGAGGAGTTTGGGAATTCCTCAAAGTGAAACACCATCCCCCCAACATAAGGTTTTCAGTACTGGAAGCTGAAAAATGACTGGCAGCAGAAGGCAGTCCTCATCCAAAGCACAACAATCCGTATGAATCTTCCCATTTTGGCAATGAACTTTCAGATCAGACCCAAAAACAGCAGGGAAATGTTCACACTAGTGTAATTGTGAAGTTGCAGCATAGATGGTACAAAAGAGCCCTCAAATACCTGTTGAGATATTTCAGTATACCTCACTAGAGTAATTCTGCCACTGCTAATTTTGTGCCTATATTTAACTGAGTCCTTGAACAATCTGGGAACTGCAGGTCATTGATTATCACAGCCACCCTCAGTGACAGGGCAGGTGAGAACACATGTTAGAGAATGGCCAGCAAAGGAACAAAGACAGGGAGCTCTGCCCTATCCCCAGGAAGCTCCCCACCTGGTTCCATGCCAGCAGCTCACCCTAGGGAGCCCTGCAGGCTTTCCTAACAGCATCTCCCTCTCAGCCCTGCCCCTGGGGGAGGCTCAGCATCAGAAAAGTGTCAGCCTGAGACCCTGCTGCACCTGCTCACTTCGAGTCCTGAGAATTCTGAACCTTACTACAAAAGTGTGGACAAATCCCCTCTGAACAGGAGCAAATAATTTTTATGTACAGTTTACTGTTGAAATAGAAGGGGGGAAAAAAACCCAAGCATGAGGGTTCTCAAATCTCCATGACACATCCTGAAAATTGTTCATGCTAGAGAGATGGTGGGAGAAAAGTGAGGAAGTGGTTGTAAAAAGGAAACATTTTCTTTCATTCTTAAACTCTTTCCAGCTCTTAGAGTCTGAAGCCATTTAAGATATAAAAAGGAATAAGATTATAAAGACTAAGATCACACATTCTCTGAATGTGACACCCCATCACTGCTGAAGTTTTTCATCCAAGGAAATGCACTTCTGTACTCAATCCTTGTGTGTCTTCATCACCTGTGATGATCTGAGGTGACTTTGCTGGCCTGTGGGAAGGTTGAGCACAGTGTTTTGAAAGAGAGAAACAGGTGAAATGCTCAGAGATGGTTTTATGCAAAGGACCATGTATGTACCTGTGTATTACTGCTCCCTTACTACTTGGATTCATGCAAGGGTTATCAAGGAGTTTCCTGAGCTCTTTGCTTTCTGATCAAAACAGAACTAACCTTCTGGTGCCAGCTTGTTACTAGAAATGCCTTTAAATACCTACACATCCTTTGCTTTACTCACACTTCATTTTAAGCTGGCTTGACAACTGACAATTAACTTGATTTCCTTTCATGCTTTTTCCTTCTCTCTTCTAACTTAACTGACTGTGCTGTAGATGCTGACGCTGATGCCAGTGGTCTCTGCCTTTTTGCTTCTATTTTCCCTCTCTGCTTTTTGTGCTAAATGTGGTTTTCAGTTTTCTGGTCAAACTCATACATAGTAAGTTCAATGTCTTGCTGTTTGGTTTCTTTTCTCACTGAAACACATGTCCCAAAATTCATGTTTAATTGCAGAAAATTTGTCATTTGTCCAAGAAAAAAAAAATAAAGCACATCTATCACAAAAGGGAGGCAATTTGAAAATGAAATTACTTGATTTTGCCAACATTTTGTGAGACTCTTTTCCAGCAATTCACTGAATGTGTCATGAACACATCACTGTGTGGTCCTAAGATATGGAGTCCTATTTGAGCATATTGTTGTTCACTGTCCTTCATGCTCTAAATAATCCTACATTACCATAAGACTCCTATGCTTCTTCTAAAGCATTTATAAGCCTGTGAGAGATTTTTGGTGTGGTTCCACCTTTATCTTTATAAGGTTACTTCAAATAACAGGTCTGCTGCTGCTCCTCTGGTTTTTTTCTGCCAAATTGCTGCTAAAAACATATAAGCTCTCAACAGGAGCCAGAGCACAATAGCATTAATCAGTGCCTCCTGACAAATTCTTGCCAGTTCAAAACAGCACTTGGGGGATTATTTCTCAGCCTCCATTCATAATCAGTGACCTCTTGCTTATTATTTTAACTGCAGTGACAGCTCTGCTGGATCGAGAGACTTCCCCATGCGTCCTCTGTTGGATTTGTAGCAGTTACATTTTAGTATTCCTAAATTCATATAATTTTACCCTGTTCTAACTCTCATCTTCAAATGCTTCTGCCCAGTGGATGGGCACGCTCACTTTTCCCCTTTCTGTGTGCTTTGGTTTCCTTTTCTCTTACAGTCTCAGATGGAGGCAGCAGGGAAAACTCCAGTCCTTGAGGACAGGTCTGAAGCAGTAGTGAGAAATTGTGGGTTTCAGCCTCCATCATCATTTCCATTTTTCAGGAGACAAAGCCTGGCTCACAGTGACACAGCAGGGTGGCACAGGAGCCACCAGCCTCCCCAGGGCTCTCTGGTCCCCCCGCGGCAGCTCAGTCCTGCCTGCTCAGGCATCTCCGAGCCTGGGTACCTCACCTTCACTTTCCAATAGGGGCCACCCGACCTCTTCAAGCAAGGGCTGCCTTTCCTGTCAGGAAGCCTGGCGATGCTGCAGGTGCCATGGATGTGCAGGGAAAGGCAGGAGTGATTCCAGCAGTAAAATGGACAGTGGGATGCTGTTACTGCCATGCTGTGTTTCCCAGTAACTTTACTGGGAGCCATGTGTGTGCTCCGAGCTCAGTTTAAAGATGGTCAAGGCAAAGTTATGAGGAGCTTACTGGAAGATTTCTCTTGAGCCCTTCAGACAATTCAGGTTATACCATCGCATTTTTAGTTCATTCTCGCCCTCTTATAGTGCTACGATGAATCTCATAGACACATCTTTGGAGGGAAATGGAAAATATCTTTTCGTTTGCCAGTTGCAAAAAAAAAAAAGTTAGGATTAACGGCTGCTGTCAGCTCTGTTAACAATTTCTTTTGCAGATTTGTCCAATCTTGGTATTATTTTCATGCACAGTGAATTATTAGCTATTGTCTCTGTCAAAAGCAAAAAATTCCATTTCTTTAGCAATGTGTTAAAACCTGAAAAAGAAAAATTGTGCTTCATAATTCCTGACAGGATTCCATTATGCTGAAAGGAAAATGTTTTTTTTTTCTATTTTACGTACCCAAAAAAATGATCTCTTAAAGGCTGTGATGCCTCTGTTACACAAAGAATATTTTTCCACATCAATACAGTTACTCTTAGACCACACATCCATTACTGCCCTCCAAGTCTTTATTTCATCTAATATAGGAGTGTGTTCTGTGGAAGATACAGGTTGACTTTCATATCACATCAGAATTAATCAAAATATCACCAATACCCTCTTTTTTCCTCAAAATATTTAAACCTAATAAATTCTGAACAGAAATCTGTAATTTATAATGAACAGATAAATCATAACCATCTGAATAAACTACACAATACTGTTTCATCATATAAGTTTGCACCTCTCAGGTTTTACAGCAAAGCTAGCTGGAGAAACCCATGACAATAGAAGATGAAAAGAAGATGAAAACTATTTCTTTCATAAATAGTACAGAGGGAATGGGAATAGTAGAAGGTAGGATTATGGATAAACAAATCAGAGAATGGAGATTTCATGAAATCTTCTAGGGCACCCTGTTGAAATATAATTCAGCTAGCAAGTGTGTGTGCTTTATAGTTCTGTGATGCACCAAAAAAAAAAATTAAAAGAGAAGACAACAAAAATCCCCACAAATACACATTTTAAAAAGATCTTTAGAAAAGTACCCTGTTAAGTCTGGCATAGCCCTTGAGTCAGATGAGCTCATGTGTGATTGCCAAGAAGAGCCTGATCAATGGTGTGTCACTAGGGGAGCAGTTTGGTTGCCCACACATGTCTGGTGACACTTGAGGTGCTCTTGAGCATTGCCTCAGCCTGCAGGGGCTCTCCCAAAGGGTGCAGGTTTCCCAGGCCTTGGGAGATGTGTGCCAGCCCTGCAGAGACATCACAAACAACCCCTGGGTATCTCAAACTGAACAACCTTCTTACATTGGGACCATAAGGGGATCCTTATCTAAGCTCACCATAAGTGCAGTGTAGGTCCACAACATGGACAGTAAGGCTGAGACACTTCTGAAGGAATCTTGAGTCACCCAAGAATTAGCCACCCTCAAAAAAAACTTATTTATTTTTACCTTCTTTGCCAGAGCAGGGCTTGAAAGAGGATGCCCAGTCACATCTCTGACACCAATATCCCTGTTCTGAGGAGATTACTCATAACTTTACAACCCAAGTGTTTATGTTTTGATACTACTGTACTGCCAAAAATATACAATTTATACTCTACTCAGTCACTTGGTTTCAAAAATAGAAACTGTCCCACAACTACAAATATGAATACAGTCTTTATTGGGTGGCATTTTGTTATTTTCAAATGGTTTTTCTCCTGAGATGACAATGAGTTAAAGTGGGATACCAACTTAACTTTTTTCAAGGGCAAGGTCTCAGCAGCTGAAGTTTTGTACTGTAAAGCTTTCTGGTTACTGGTGTGAGTTTGGACTTCATGGTGGTTTAGAAGTTACTTCAAAGGCTGGCAGCTTAGTTCAACTGTTCTCTGCTGTCAGAGTTTATTTCATATGCCCATTTTTCAGTACAAACCATCTGTGTATGCTATGAAGACCTGAAATTTGAAGTTGCTGTAAATTGGCTTCCAAGTGATAACTGGCTTGAGTTTTTGGACTCATGTTTTCTGCATTCATCTGTTGAATAAAGAAAATATTTTTCACTGGATTAGAAGTAAAGATCTCATCCTATGCCTGGTTAAAAGTCTCATGTACTCACTCCACACCTGCTCTGATGTGCCCCAGAAAGCCACAAAAGGCATTTGGGCACCAAGCTTTGTCTCTGCAGATCCTCCAAATGCAATGCTTACATAGACTGGAAATCTTTACTTGGATTACTTCCAATTCTATCATATAAGCATCTGGATTTAAAAGCACAAACTTCTTAAACATCATCTTTTGGACATGCAAATGCATGTTCTGAGTTTAGCCCAAACCTAAACTGCTGTGTCTTACAAGCCAACCCCTCTAAGCCTTGCATGAAAACACACCTGGGACATGGTGCCACAGCAGACACCTGCCCTGTCCCAGGTGTAACATGGGTGAAGGCAGCTTCCCAGCCACATGCCAGGCTTGCCAGCATGGCATACACAACTGTGATCCCAAAGAAGGCTTTCTGACTGTTTTCAAAGAGATTGTTTCACAGAGGAGTCATTATTCTTTTTAACAAATAGTGCAAAGAGCATATAGTCTATACAGTAAAAAAAAACCCAAGGAGCTAATTATAAACAATTTCATAATATCTTCTATTCCAAATTTCTGTAATTTCTTCTCTGATTTAATTTCATTCTAGTATTTTTCTCAGAGAACTGATATCTTTGCTCTAAGTCCTCATTTGCTCTTGCTTGTCATAATTTAGAAGCTAATAATCCTCTTCATGACATCACACACACTCAGTGAAACTCATTATGTCAAGGACAAAATATGACAGTCTTGGGCATGGGGAGTAGGAATAACAGATGAGAAACAGCAACAGATGTAAATTAACTGCTAAAACCAAAGAATTATATTGTACTTTTCCACAGGAAAACTCTGGGAGGAAGGCAAACATCTCAGCAGGACTCTCTGTACCCTGGGGATGCTTTCCAAAATCCCTCACCCATCCTTAGTAGCAAAGGAATTGATCAGACTGAAGCTTCTCCTTCGCAAAGGAAATGTAGTGGGCTAACAAATGGCAGCTAAAACACAATGTTAAACACAGCCTAGCACTTAGTCTAACCAGCTCATGGTTA
This sequence comes from Notiomystis cincta, assembly GCA_013398075.1. Lineage (NCBI taxonomy): Eukaryota > Metazoa > Chordata > Aves > Passeriformes > Notiomystidae > Notiomystis > Notiomystis cincta. Next base: position 48,118 of record VZRX01001019.1, read on the forward strand.
GCCTTAGGCTGCTTTTAGTTCTGTGTTAAAGCATGACTTTACTCCAGTTTACAGTGCTACCTGTTTTCCTGTGCAGCTTAAAATCATGCTCAGTAGTTTTTACACGATTGTATTTTCCTTAATATTTTCTTAGGGATAGGTAGCACTGTGAGCTGAGCTGGGTAGGAGTGCTACAAATGATTGGGACAGTTTGATAGCTCCCAAGCTGATTCATGTTTAATGTGGGTTTGGCCAAAGGAGTCCCCCCTTCATTGAAAAACCGAAGGCTTTTAATAACATTGCATTGTACTACAGTCGAGTGGTGGAAACAAGTTCAGGGACCACAGTGGCCACAAACGGGGCTTTTACTCAAACAAGGGGTTCCCCATGAGCCCTCTCTGCTACAGACAAGGAAGAAAAGTGAGTTGGAAGGGTGCAACACCAGGCTCTAATGTAAAGGGTCAAACACCATTTGTCTTTTCACTGTAGGTTTCTGTTTCCAAATTTCAGATCAAGAATCGCTTCTCCTAAGCAAAAAGAAAAAGTTCTGGTTTTCTTTTTCTTTTTTTTTTTTTCAACATTTAAAGCTGCTGATTGCAACATAAGACCAGAAAGGTTCTTAAGGTGGTGCCTTGTCTCCAGCAGTGACGGCAAGAGACTCACAGCATCCTGTAATTCTCAGCAAAGCTCTTTTCCATGAGTGTGTCCTGTGCCCCTTGACTACATGCAAACTTTGGAAAAAAACCTCTGGTGCTATCAGCTGAACCTGTTTCCTACTACTTCCATCTGCCAGTGCCCCATTCCTCTACCAGAAGTGTTCTGTTGATCCCCTCATTCAATGCTTTTCAGGACTTCATTAACTTCTGTGCTGGCTCCCTTCTGTGCTATTTCATTGACTCTTTTCCAGACTGTTTTGCTCCCTTCCTCTTGTTGTTACTCATACAGAAGCAGTTTCATGCTTTTGATCATCCTTGTTGCCCTTTTCTGAAACTTTTCAGCATCTCTACACCTTTTTGAGGAAGAAAGACCCAAACTGCAGGCGGAATAGAATGAATGAGAAATCATGGACATATAAGTGGCATGATGATATCCAGTTTTCTTTCTTTCCTGGCAATTGTTAATACTTGTTTTTCCTTAGATTGCATACTGATAACAAACATGAATAGTTTTCATCTGTCATAGCCCAGAGCTTTTGCTGTTGAGAGAAGCAGTCAACCCATCTTTTTATATATCTGAAAACAGGTTTGGTTTTCCCCCACCTTCATATTTGTCTACATCAAATTTCATCTGTCATTTTATTGCCCACTCAATCTAGCAGGCTCCTTCTGCAAGTCTGCATAATCATCTTTGCTATCCAGAATAAATTATTAACTTCATATTATCAGCAAACCCCACTCCTCACCCTGCTTGTTTCCACGTCCTGTATAGCAGTGTTGAAAAGCACAAGAAAAGGCAGTAAGAATTTTTTGCAGGACTCCCCTTACAATCTCAGATCACCATGAAGAATGACCATTTTCTCCTACCCTTTGGTTTCTTTCTTTTAATAAATTATTTATCCACACATGAACTTTCCCTTTTGCCACACAGCTGCTTTGCTTCCTTAAAAGCTTCTGGTGAAGGACCTTGCTGAAAGCCCTTTGGAAATTACAGTAGACAGCACAGCCAGCTTTTTCTTATTCAATTGTTGTTGACATTTTCAAAGAACTGAAGGTCTGAGAAGGTGATGTTCATCTAAAAAAGCTATAACAATTATTCTCTAACAAAACGGATTGCTGTTTTTCCAGCCAAGAAAACTTCCTTGGTGAAATGATAATGCAGGTAATCTATCACTGAGGAAATGGACGATTTTCCATATGACTTATTATCCAGCACTCATTTCCAGTGGAAATCACCCACATCAAGAAGTCAGCAAGATTCCAAAGAAGGTTTGGCAACCACAATTGAAGTTCTTCTGCTTGTTTTCCACTAGTATAGGAAGGGATATGAAAACCCATGAATGAGGCATTAAATTATTATCTTAATATAAGAGATCAGGATGAAATCTAACATTGTAGGTGATCCTGTTATTTCTGGATACTCCTTCCTGTGAGCCTCAAATGACACAGAGGAGCACAGAGCTTACGGGGTGGGTTAGCAGGGGAATCAGCTGCTCCCCAGGCACGGAGCTGCAGGCTGTGGAGCTGAACAGAGGAACTGCTTCCTGCTGATCACCAGGCTGCAGCACTGCTTGCTTGGCCTGCACATGAGGGTAAAGACTGAGACTAGATTATCTGCAAATGTTTTCAACTGCTTATTGATCTTCATTTTAATGCTGATGCTTGGGTTATAATGTAAGCTGCCTGAGATCTCAAAATCTTAATTTAAATGACAAAATATCCTGTTTATAATGCTCGTAAAATAACTTGCAGCTCTTTAAATCCAGCCTAATGTTTGTGCTTTGCATGTTTTTCACATTAGTTTGCTCTTCCCTCCCTTTCTCTTCCCTTCCTAGCAATTTGCAGCAGGATGAGATTCTCACACTGTTCAAGTTGGATCTTGTGTTATTCGGTGTATTACAGCTAGTGCTACAGTATTGTTTAATGATAAACATGATCTGATAAGCACATTGGGAAATATTTTGGAGCTCTGCAGCCATATCACTCTCTTGAGATTGTTTTTTAGTTTGTTGTTGCTTTACTCCACAGACCATTTGGTAAAATGTAGTATAGTAAATTGTGTTTCTGCTTCTTATTTTTCCTGTGCAATGCTTTGTAAGCAGTGCAAATAATAACCAAAAAAAAGTAGAATATTAACCCCCTAGGTTCCATCTTGCTTCTTGGAAACTTCTGGACATGATTTCTAGTGCATGTATGTGCCTGCAGGACTAAGCAAGCACAGACAGCTCTGAGTTAGCTTTGCACTAAACCAGGTACACCTACTTTACAGCTGTTGCACAGAAACAACATAGCACAGTAAATTAGCATGCTCAGAGGGCTGTGATTCGAAAATTAACTCAGATAAATCTCTGATACGTATCTGTCCCCACATGTTTGCTTCAGAAAGTAAAGCTCTGAAGCAGGAAAGAAAAAAGAATAGCACAGTATTTTTTATTTATTCCCCTTTGATTTCCATATGCTGCAAATCACTCTAGTATTTGAGCACATCATCCATGCTCAGATACTCTTACAGATATAATTTTCTCTGTGTGTAGTAACTGCAAAAGCAGTGCAGATTTTAGTAGCATTTATTAATTTTATTTGGGCAGTGATACACAGACTGTTGGCATTATGGCAGGCAAACCACGTTAATAAGCAGAATGACCTTCCCAAATTTCCAGCCTTCAGGAGCACAATGCTGTTGCCACTTTCATAACTATTTCTGAACAGCTTCATTTTTGAGAGCAATCCCAATGAAGTTACATTTTAGCCTATATGTCTGCAATTAAATCTGTCTAGGTTGCTCTTTTGGCTGAATGTGTTTAGCCAAAGCATACACTGCAAATTGTAAAGATAACGCCAGAAAAGACTAAAGAAAAAAATTTCTCAGTTGCTACAAGTAAGTGCAGGCAAACATGTCTGACAACAGATTATGAGAAGAGTAATTGAGATAGTCTTTTAAAGTAATTAAGCAACAAGGAGAGTTAACTCAATTGAAAGACAATATCCTTATTAAGGGAGAACAAGATAAAGGAATATGTTGAAGTGGATGACACTTTCCAAAAAAAATAAGCCATGAAGTCCCTAGATTGAATTTCACTTGTTATCCATTTTCTTATCTAAGCTTGTGTATGTGTGCCTGGTATGAGTGGATATATTCTGAACTCCATTCTCCCTTAATGTATCCATTTCCCCCCCACTGGGCTGTCTCAGTAATATATTTGTACAGCTACCACACACACTGCAGAGGTGCTTCACGGACATGCTGCTCATGAGAACAGCAGCACCTTCCTCTTTGGGGAGAACAAGTCCCCAAGCCCTGACGAACCAGTACTCACTAATTTTCATATTCTGTTGCACTTGTGCCTTCCTGCTGCTTCCCACGGCACAGAGATCTGCCTCTGTAGTCACAACGGAGATCATTAACACGGTAATTGCTTCTTCTCTGCCTGTTTCCCGTGGTCGGTCTGGTCCTGCATATGGGCACAGTCTGGGCGAGCATCTGGAGGTGAGGAGGAGGCAGTGACCTGCGGCAATGTCCAGGAGCCAGATGCTCTCTGGTGCCACGGAAGCCCTGGGTTAGTTTATCCGAGGAAGCAGCAGCTGTGCTGATACCACACCACACAGACAATGGGCTGGCTCGCCGGTGCTTGTATCGTTTTTTATCTGTACCTGAACGAATGAGGAAGGCACAAGCGCATTCATGTTTCAGGCAGCTGGTCACAGATGCTACTTCAGGCTAATGAGCCTGGCTAGCCAGGCGCTTCCTGGCAGTATCGGGGAAAAACAGATTTTGCCAGAAATGGCCGAGTAGCTCTTGCAAGGGCTTCTCTGCCCAAGCGAGCTAGGGCGATGGTACCGGGTCAGGGCGCGGCAGCAGGAGGAGACGGCTGCTCCGCTGCACCAGCACCTCTGCCCGCCCTCTGCCCCTACACAGCGCTGAGGCACCGCCCGCAGCTCTGCCCAGACAGGATAACCCAGCAGACTGCAAGGACAGAGCCTTCACTTGGCTTTTCCCTCGGTCCCGCCCTGCCACACATCCTGCAGGACTTGCTCCCCACCATGGAGGCCTGCGAGGCACCCACTGTCCTGCCACCCGTGGGCAGAGCCTGCCTTGCCCGGGCTGGCCAGGCTGGAAGGGTCAAAGTCAGCACAAACGGGACGCGGTTCTGCCCCCTGTGATCTTCAACACTAGGACCTACCCCAAATCCTTCCTCAACCAGAGCTACCCCTAAACTCCCCTGAACTCAGCAAGAGTCTCCTTTCCATAATGGATTTGGAGAGAGGTCATCCAGAAGGCTACTAACTAAAGTCAGTGAGAAGCATGTGCAGAAACAAAGGCAGGATTGAAATAAGAAAGAAGAATGTTAATAGGTGAAGGAAATTGTGTTCTTCTTTGCTGTGTTGTTTCTTGGGGTTTTTTTAATGTCATTTTCCGTACATGTAATTGTTGCACTTCGAAGAAAAAGAGCACTAGCAAATGCTGTGGTTCAGGCACTCTGCCTGTTCTTTGTCATCCAAAGCATTTACAAAATACTTACATTTTAAAAACCTTTACTTTCTTCTTCTTTAAGTTACCAATTTTGTTTTGCTTCAGCCCATTTACAAGGTAACTCTGAGCATTTTTTTACTAAAATTTCACTTGAATCAAATATTTTTAATACAGAGAGCACATTAAAGATGGCTTTTTTATGTCTGGATATTCTTCATATGGCCTAATTGTATTTTGGTTTTTCTTTTAACTTTCATTGATTTTAGCTAAACCATATACCTTGAAAGTATTACATCCCACAGCCACACGTGGTATATTCCTAGTTAATACCACCCTCCCTCATTTCCTGTCACTGTAAATTGGTCACTTTGCATTATGCAAGACAGACCATACTAAATGAATTCTCCAGTGCTCCTTTCTTTCCATGTAATTGCAGATGTTGATTTACTAGATTAAAGTAACCTGCTTACTGACATCTAAGTAGTTGGGCAGCATAAGAAACAACATTATTAATTATTTTCACTGATATGAAGCCCACCAGTGCCAAGGACAGCTGGCAGTCAAGGTTTACCTTGTGTCTTGTGCTAAGAAGCCAAAGAGGAATATCTAAGCTCTGGACTGGTTTATTTAAATTCAGTACAAAAGCATTTATCTCTGCCATGACCACTTTCATTAAATGAATCCTAATCTTCCAACAATGAGGTGAATGCCATTATGCAAATAAGCAACTGCTTTTCAGCCTTGCAGAACGATGTCACTCACCTACACAAAGGTTTCTGAGGCTCTTTCACAGTGGCAGTCGCTGAACTTCACAAATACCAATTTGTAAGTATTGCACTCAGTGATAATGATTTTTTCTGTGAGACTGGCCACTTCTAAAGCTGAATCTTGAAGCTGAGAACTAATGAAATGTTTAATAATCTGGAATAATTCACCTCTGTGCATCAGAATTCTGTAAAAAGGCTCCCATCTGATGATGCCTGCAGCTGGCACGGTACGCTCTGTATTTATCACAGTGCTCCAGATAATATTAGTATTTAATGACTGTGCACTGATAAGCTGAAACTGGATGAATAGACTGTCTTTCATCTCATTCTGCTTAAGGTGACATGAACTTTCATTTATGTCACAGCCACTTGCAGCTGTTCAGATGTACTCTAAAGACACTGAAAGGAATACTCTATCAATCCACAGCCAAATGAATGACCATAAGAATGAGCCTGTTGTCTTACTGCCGTTGCATTGCTTTAATAAAAGCATTTGTATTCCAGGAAGGAGGCAAGAACATAATTAATCATTGACACAACTGAGTAGGCACATTGTGTAAGTGATTCATTAGGAAGCAATTTCAAGAATATTTATTTTGATGATATACATTTTATAATTCATTAGAAACATAATAAAGTGAATGCTCGATTCCTATTTTTATACCTTTGAATTAAACATAGCTGCATCCTTGCTATCTGTGGCTCTCTGCAAAGCTTTGTGCTTGAAGCAGAAGGTAAGAACAGTGATCATAATGGAGATAGTAAATCATAGGGAGAACTTGTTACTTGTTTACAGGGTTGGAGTCCTCTTTGTATCCATGACCATTATCGTTGGAATATTTAGGTTGGAAAAGACCTTTAAGATTATTGAGTTCAGCTGTTCAGATCAGAAATACAGAATGTGTGGTGGAATTCAGCCCACATCTCAGTATTACTGATAATCCCTTGGCAGGTAAGTCTACAACTAAATAGTGCAACCACATTCAAGAACAGATATTTACAATGATTTTTCCATATTCCAGCTGCACTTCAGTGGGTCATGTCACTCTCCTGTACCTACATAGAGCTTGGTGTGCTACATGATTTTTCTCTCTTCGAATACTTCAAGATAAAAAGTTTGGTTTGAAGAGGAGGCTTTTTGATAAATATTTGAGTAGCATTTCTTAAATTTCATAAGCTTTCATGACAAGCCTGCCCACTAGGGTTCACCTCAGTTTTGTTCACTGCTAGGGCTCAGTGACTTCTGTTACCCAGAGTTTCCACCTGCAATTAATGTAACACATTTTTGTAGATGCACCTTCATAACACAGTGCTACAGTGGATGAAACAAGAGGTAAATGACATTGTATGTGTGTCAAGTGAAACTGGTGCAACTCTAAGCTAGTCTGAACTTGGTTTTAACAAGAACACAGGCTCCCCCAGGCAAACAGATCTCTTGCATTAGCACATCTGGTCATCTTGATCTTTCAAAGTAAAGATAATAATTTATTTAAAAGATCTTTATCTATTGTTAATGACAATGCTTGTGAATGACTGGTAAGGACTGAGGCAGAAGGCTTCTGGGAATAGATGAAGGGTAAGCCAGAAGAAGGTAAAAAACCAAAGTGAGCAGTGAGAGTGTAGAGTTAAAAATAAGAAGTGTAAATCTAACAAGTATTGAAAACTTTATGTAACTACTGAAATATCTGACATGCAAGCTTAGGCTGGGAATTAAAGGTTTCCTTCCTTTTTCCAGCAACATCTAGTAGGAGGTTGATGACAGCTCAGAACTTCAGCAAGAGAGAGTATCAGATACTGCTAACAGAAATAATCCCCATTCCTGAAGTCCTTAAACATTTGTGATGGAAAGTACCTGCTTTATTTGCCTGCCTATAATATAACTTTTTCATTTTCACAGTTGCTATCTTCCATAGTTACATAATGCTTTGAACAGCTTTTAGGTTTACACTCTGTATTTTTAACGTTACATTCTCACTCCTGAGCAGACACCTTTCTCGGGGGATGAACTGAACCGCAGCTCTGCAGCGATGCCAACAAACATCAGCCCAGTGAAGCAGCTCGTCTCACAGAGCCATGATTCAGCCACATCCCCAACAGACTCATGGTTAACACCCATCCAGGCAGCTCGAGGTCTAGAGCAATTCAAATCTAAATCACTCTTTTGCCATAGAAGCACTTGCTGTGTGCTCTGTTTGCCAGCTTCTGAGCACCCTAATCCTCACCTGGGCATCCTCAGTGTCTGTGGGAGGTACCTGAATGAGGCAGCCATGCCATGGGGCAGTGGCTTTGGCACACAGTCCAGCTTTAGTGCTGGCTTCCAGACTTGGTTCTGTAACTTGGCATTAAACCATATTACCTGCAAAGTGGAAACAATCTTGAAAAAATGCAGGTCTTTGCCACACTGCGTGTTTGAACACTGGGCCTTCAACATACCCCTGGTTTTTGCACTCTTCTTTTTGTCCAAGAATTCTTGGAGCCTTCTTTTGTTCCTGCATTTAACAAAATTTTTGCAGGACTCTAATTTTTGAGGGCAAGAGAAGAAGGCTCTGACCCAAACCCTGTTTCTGCTGTGGTCCAGCCCAGCAAGGGCTTTGTGGAAAGTGCCCTGAGCAGAGTGACTCTGGCCACATACAGAAACCACAGAGGGCCCTTCACAAACCTAAACCCAAAAAAAGCACTCACTAGGTGAATTTAAACATCTCCTCCAGCAGCAGCCACTGACTGGGATTTGTGTATTTTTGATACAGCTAAGTCCTACACTGGGTACTTCTTCCACCTCTTCTAGAGCATGGTGCTTGAAATGAGCTCAGGATGGGAAGAGACAGTGTCCAGAAGGAGAAATCTCTGTGGTCAGGCTGCTTCAAGGCATGAGGCCACTTGGACAGTGAGCTATATCTCCCACACCCTTCCTTATGGAAAACTGGGTGAAGAAGCAGCTAAGGATCTCCACCTTAACTTCAGCTGAGGGTACAGAGATACTCCATTCCAAGTCCATTATCTGAAAGCCTTTACATGTGGAAAGATAAAAACTTAAATGTACTATTTAGCATTTTATTTTACGGATGTGTAAAAAAAAAATTAAAAAGAAAGAAAAAAAATGCCTTTTATTTAAATTTAAACTATAAATTAAAACTTTTTTATCATTACCTGGCAGGGAATGTTGTTAGTTGAATGACATTTTAAAAAAGGCTTCCAGTGTGAATTCTGCTCAGTTCTGCAGGCTGGATATGATGTGAATTACAGTATTACATTGTGTTATGACACAACTTGATGATGTCTTGATTGTGTTAGTAACAAAAACTACTTCACTATAAAAATGCAAACCTGATTCTATTTACTTCATTACTCACAAATAAAGGGAGGAGGAGTTTCATTAGAACTCAACTATACATAAGTCTGCTAAAACCTTTTCAAAGTATGCAGAGAGTTTAATTCTCTTTCCAAAATGACTAAGAGCTCCTACAGAAGAGCCCTCTTACGACTGCCTGGGAAGAACATTACATGCATAGTGGAAAAGAACATCGCTTCTTAAAGAGGTAATTCACCATGCCACCTGCTGCCATGTCCCCCTGCTTCATAACTTCTTTTTATTGACCAAGGACAATGCAGGGAAAGAAAAATGCAGCAGAGATGTATTAAACATTTTAAAAGTCTAAGAAAATAGAAAAAAATCTTCCCATTAAACAGTTATGGATAACCTCTCCTCTTAGAGGGCAGCATGATGTAGGGAAGACCATTTACTTTACTTCAGAGATAATGCAGAAGGCAGCTATCTGATGCTGTAAGTCAGTCCCTCCTGAAGCAGCTGCTGAGGAAATAGATGGGGCTGTTTCCTAGACAGTGAAATCATAGACTGAACTTTCTTTTTCCTCTCTCTGGGGGAAGTTGCCAGCACACCCAAGGGAAGGTCTGGTGCCAGCTCGTGGGGGCACTTTTGGATGCCTGCTTGGGTAACTCTGCCTTGGCTGCAGCACCAGTACAAGAGGCATCTGGAGACAGGACAGTGGAGGAGCCAACAGCAAGGCTTTCTGCATGTTTTGTAGAGCTGACAGGCTTCCTGTAGCATGAATCATGTCCAGGTATAGATGTGCCTAAGGTACTGCCATAAATCCAGTAGCAGGTGTGAGAAGAGAGAGCTGTTTACCAACAGCCAGAAGCTCACGATGCCGTTTGGTGGCTGAGCAGTGGGACTGGCCCAAAGATGCCTGCTCAAGTGTTCACCTTCCTGTCCAGCCCAACTGCAACTAATCTTGCTTTTCTGCTACACATTCCCAGCTGGCACTTGAGGCCCCTTGGCCAGCTGCCTTCCCACCCTCTGTGCAGAGCACTTGCCACAGCTGGGCCTCTCTCTTGACCCAGGGCCACAAACTCTCCTACAGCTTCTTAAGTCTGATATTGGATTTCTAAGTTTTACCACAGGCTCCCTTGTAAGTCTACCTTTAAATATGACCTTTACACCTTGCCATAGTGCTGCAAAGAATAATATTGGCTATAACTAGCTTTACATTTACTAGATTATCTGATTATATTTTCTTTCTTCTTTTATGATGATTAGAAGGAACATATTTTAATTGATGTAACAGTTGTTTATTGGAGTAATGGAATCTCAGTAGATACACAGATCAAATAAAACACTTCAACATTCTTCTTTTATTATGTATTTCCTGATCCCTTTGTTATCATTCCAGTGAAGAGTAAATATAACGGGCAAATTTATGCCTAATGCAACTGGGGAATAAATCTGGGTAAGTGCTTTCAACTCCACCCAAGTAAAAAGAACAAAAAGGGAAAAAAACCATGAATCAGTACTGCCTCAGTTTTGCCAGTATAGAAGTCTCTCAAATTATACTGCTAAAATTAAACTAGTAGTGAAATAGCATAAACTCGTTGTGAAAAAGCATGCCTGAAAGTAAGTATTGGAGCTACACTGCAAACCCCTCTAAATGTTTCACTAACTACAAGAACCTTAACACATACTTTAATAGAAAAATACTTTTCCACCTCAAAAATAATAAATATAAAAATAAGCACTGCAATCAGATAATGAAGATTTGAATATATGTAACTCAGGACAGCTTAAAGTGTTCTGGCTCATTGCTTTCTCAAGTTTTAAGAGAATCAATTATTCCAAAAATATACACATCTTCCTCCCCAGCAAAAATGGAGCTAAAAAATCTTTGAAAAATATAGAACCCCCTCGGGAAAGCAAGTTCACAGAAGTGTTGGTCCCTTTACTAGAGCAGGACATGCTCTGTCCCTTAACTGCTGGAGAAGGTCCTGTCAGTGCCCTGCCCTGCATCATCACTCAGCCCCACGAGGGTGCCAGCCTGGCCACCGGCACACACACAGCTTTCTCCTCGCTTACTACTCACAACCTATTATTGCTTATGCTCCAGTTAGCTTCTGTAGTAACAGGACTTGCACATTTAATAGGCTGTGATTTTTTCTCTCTTAACAACTTGTAAATCTGCCTCCTCCTCGTCCTCCTCCCCCGTCAATAAACTCTCTCTCCCCGAGACACAAAGTGATGACCACGACAAGTGCGTAGCTAGTAGACTGAAAGCGCACGGACACCTCTGTGTTCTTGGGGAGGCATTCGCTTCTTCCGAAACGAAGTAACAGAAAACCAGGTATGAACGGCGTGCCAGCCTTGTGATGAAAGCGACCCTGAAGGCGTGCATCTCCCTTCTGAAGAAACGTCTTGCTGGCGTGAGTAGGTGTAAGAGAAAAGAACTGTAATTTCATTTATTCCAAACCAGCAGCTGCAGACAGTTTAACCCCAGACAGCCGTGCCACGAGCGGCAGGTTTTGCGTGCCCGTCCAGCCCGGCACCAGGGCTGCGCCCGCGGCGGGTTTCAGGGTGCCCAAGTTTCGGGCTCTGCCGCCCCCGAGGGCTCCCCGCCGCCGGCACCACGGCCTTCCCCGTCCTCCCCGACACCTTCGGCGCCCACCGGCGGCGCGGGAGC
>VZRX01001019.1:60167-83834 GCA_013398075.1 Notiomystis cincta
GGGCGGCGGCGGGGAGCGGCGGTCCAGGGAGGGCTGCCCGCGCCGAGGACTCGGCGGCGCCCTGAGCGGGGTGACAGGGCTCACTGCCCGGGAGGGAAGCCCCCCCTCCCTGCGCGCCCGGCGGGGGTAACCGGAGCTCCCGAGTCAGCCCTGCCTGGAAGTTGGAGAGCTTTGCCGTGTCCTTTTTAGCTGCCCAGCGCGTCCCCTCGCCAGGGGGGACTGCCTGGAGCGGGACCCTTCGCTGTGTGTCTCGGGTTAGGGTTTGTCCCGTAGGACCGCGGGGTTGCTGGTTCTGCCCGGGTGCAGCTGCTGCCGCTCACTGACAGAAGAGCTGGCTCGGAGAGTATCTCTACTGTCACAAAACCACCTCGGGATCCGGGGATTTCTTCCTCCGGCTGGGGGTTTGCCTCGTAGGCTGGCGTTATTTGATTCTTCTCCCTCTCCATCAACTAATGGTAAGAGCAGATGAACCCTGAAATTGCATTTACACTTGCTCCTTTCCAAAGATACAACGAGCACCACAAAGCACTTCTCTTCCCCAAACTATAATTTTTTTGCCAGACACGTTCTTCCAAACTGTAATATTTTATCATCTTTTCTTCATCTTTTCTGTAAAGCTTAGTGTGCATTTAGACTGCCAATCACTTTATGGGCAAACATTTTATATAGCAGTATTAGAAGCTAATACTGAATCACGAGCCACTCGATAGTGTTTCAGAGGTGTCACTGATGAAACCTGTGTCGCAGAACTGAGGCTTCTTGCTACTTTGTTGTCTAAGGGGAATATGATTGTATACATACAAGTTAAAATACCTTCACTGACTGCAGCAAAACAAGAGATGGTTTCCACTTCTGCAGAACTGGTCCTGTTCAAGTTTTCCACAGAGTTCCATGTGTTGCCAAATAATGAAGTAGCTTAAAATGTCAAGTTTTAAAGAAATGCCTTGCCTGCAAAATAGTAAGTACACTGCAAGTTCTCTGGTGAGGAGATTAGATACTGAAAGAGAAGAAAATGGTAACTGTGGTCAGTTGTGGTTCCTGACACAAACTTTGTGTTTTTACAAATGACTCTGAAGGCAAAGTTTGTATCAGGTAAAGCTTTTATGATGAAAGTTGAAAACAGACAGACGATTAAGGATTCAATAAAAGGGTTGATAGCTGAAGCTACATTTGATCTTTTTATTAAGTGTGTGGGTTCTCCAGAGAGGAGATTTTATTTTATCATTTTAGTGTGATCCCCTACGTTGCAAAGAAGAGCTCTGATCAGTGTGTCTAGATGCTGAGGGTTTATATGTTTGGACACATGGCTCATGGCACATCCCTGTAAGCCAGTTATACCTGTAGGTATGGTGTGCTCAACCTAGCCTATTTTTTGGGAAATAAATTTCATGTCAGGTGGTTGGTTTCATGGGAATACATTCCCATTGGAAATCTCTCCTGCACCATACAAACGAATTTAAGTGGAATTCTGCAGGGTTCAGCCATAGTTCACTAACCCAGTTTTAAAGCACTTATGAAATGTGCATAGTGGCTGCTTTCTCCACTATTAATTCAAAAGTTGAACTGGAGAGAAGCTTGAACTTGTACTTCCTTTCAAGTTTTATTCTAAAGCACAATGAAACAGACCCCCTGATTCGTTTTTGGTAATGCCATTCATTATACAAGACACTTGCTCAAATGTATCCAAGTGCTGGCAATCTAGTTAGTTTAAAAAAACCGTCTGCAATTTCCTCGTCATGTTTCTATGAGCAAAAGAACTTTAAAAAAGGAGAGAGGGGATTATACTTCTTAATTTGGTGGGAATATCACATCTACTTATGGTTCATTAATTCTGATTCAAGTTGCAAGAAATATGTAAATTTTTTTCATTTCAGACACTGTCTAGATGATAAAATAGCATCTTCAACATTGGCTTTGCAACCACAGAAAGTTGCATTATATATTTTACAGTGATAAATGAAGAATTGTTGAAGTATTGGAAGATGTGTATGGTTAGCTGGTCTTTAAATAATTAAAGACTAAATAACACCAGCTTTACTATATGCAGTTCTCCTAATGAACATTAAACAGTTCCTTCTGTATTACTGTGGGTTTTCTTTTTCTCTCAAGGCCTCCCCTTGCCCAGCTTTTTTCCACTTCTTAAAAAGATTAATGGGAATTTAAGCAAATTATAGGCAGAATCAGGCTTTCCCAGCTGCACCCAAACAAGCTCAATGAGTGGAAAGTCCCATGAAATATTTCCTTGTTGAAGAGCTGTGCTTTGGAGACAGCAGCTCTGCATGGGCTGCAGCAGGGAGATGGGAGACAGGCCCAGCTTGGCGAGGAGCACAGCCAGTCACTGGCCATTTGGTGGGTCCTTCGTGTGGAGCAGTGACCTCAGGGTAGAGGTGGCACTGGGGTGTCCCCAGGGCTGGGCAGCAGCTGGCTGTAGGGGCTGCTTGGTTGAACAAATTCTGCCTGACCAGAGCAGGGCTTTGGCCCTGGAAAGTCCTGCTTGGCTGGTGGTGGTGTCTCAGAGCTGCCCTGAAGGCAGTGAAGCACCACTGGTGCTGGACATGCTCCAGCTGCCTGTTTTGCATCTCTGCATTCCCAGAAGGATTCCTGTCTGGGAAGGTATCACGTCACATGGCTGATCTCAGTGTGGCAGGTCCAGTTTGGGAATTGCAGCCCAGGGGTACTGGAAGGACTAGGAAGAGATGGTTTGACTGCTATTCCCAAGGCCTGAGACACTTCACCTTCCATGTGACAGCCTCCACTCAGAGCACTGACCCAGTGGGTGAGACAGCGATGAGACGTGAATGGGACACGGGATGTCCCTCAGCCCAAGGGAGCGCTCATCCATCATCCCTGCTCCCAGTGACTCACTTGGACTTGCTGCCCTTCTTGTTGCAGCTGTGATGTTGTGCAGAAGGGACACAGACCTGCGCTGCAGCCCCTCTTCCTTCTGCAGTAGGGATGCTCACCCAGGGACTGGGATCCTGAGGCCTGGTTGCTGGGGGTGCAGACAGGCTCCATGGCAAAGCATTCACATCCCTTTCTTTGAAAACCATTCACAGGAAGGGATGCTGGCTCCACGTGGATGAAGGTTCCATCTGTAATGTCTACAGGAGGAATAATTTCAGAGATACACCTGTCTTCAGTGTTTTCTGTTGTCTAAAGTGGCTCTTAGTTGGGATCTGAGATAGGCTTCTGGATTTCTCTGGGAAGACCAGCTCCAGAACCTTCTAGGTATATACAACTTTTTTACGTCAAGTAACTTCAGACAAAAGTTCAGGAGACATTGTTGCCATCATCTAATGTGATTTCCTGTAGCATAAAAAATAGAATCATAGTAAATCAATTTTTTAATAATACTATACTCTGATTTATTTTGGGGACCAGACAGCATCTTGACTTCTTTAGTTCCCAGCAAAGGAAATCTTTAAAACCATCCTAGTTATTAATTACCTTTGCTATGTATGCTTCTGTGTCTTTGAAATCTGAATATGTCTAGTTTTCTAGTGACTGATTATCTTGATACTGTTGTCTTTTAGATTGGGTAGTCCTTTTCTGCCTCATCTTCCTTCCACCCTCCTGCAGGCTGCATTTTGTTGGGGAAACCTTGTGTTTCCCAGTATTGTAGTCACAGCTTTCTCTAGGATAGTCTCAAGAAGTTTAAGGTAATGTAGCTTGTGTTGTTAGTTACTGTCCTTATTGCTGCCTGCATGTTCTCAGCCTGAAGTGGGTCCAGGGACAGTTTATCACCAAATCCAGGTGGTTTGCCCACCCATGCCTGCACGTGGCCATAGCCCTCTGTAGGTGCAGAGCTCCTCCGTGCCCTGAGTTAGAGCTGCATTGCACTGGAGAGTTCGGTTCTCCCGGTCCCTGTGGTGTCCAGCCTCACTGCAGAAGGAAAGAAGCTTGGGGAATAAATAAACATAAACAGGGGTTGGTATCAGGAGAGGCCACAGAGAGGGCCCAGAGGTGAAGGGGCAAGGGAAGGAAGGGGTATCTTAGTCGACATATGCCTTTACACTGCATGTGAAATTACTTGATGAAAGTGAGGAGCAATTTCTTCTTATAATCTAAATGATTGCTAGACCAGATTTAATTTGTGAGCCTAGAGGGGATGCTTGGAGCTCATCCCTCTGGAAGTGGGGGGTGTCAAGGCCAGGAGGACCCCTCCTGGCTGGAGGGACTGCCTTGCTCCTGGTGGAGTTGCTGGAGTGTCAGCCAGGCTATGACCCCCAGCTCATGTATAAACATACACACTGTAGTGGCTAAAACCAGTGAGACAAATCCTGCTAAATCCAGCATAATCTCATTTTGTGCAAAGAAGTGTATATGCTGTAAAGGAAAATCTTTCCTTTTGCTTCCAAACCTGTAGCAAACAATTCACCCAGGCTGGTTACATGATTAGCATGTACAGCTCTATAGCCTGTTAACATGTACAGTGTGAAAGTGCTGAGGGCTTTCTTTTGGACTACTTGGGTTAAGGCAACTAAGGAATGGACTATTCAAACTCTGAATGGCTTTACTTTTGACATAATTAAAAAGGCCCAAGAGAGAACTGCTGGTGGCCTCAGGGCTTTTAGGGTTTTTTGCAGGAATTTTTGTGATCCAGACACAGTAACTAGCACTCAGAGCTTCTCAGAGTTGATTTTGACTCATCAGTGACAAAAATGAGGTAAAGTACACAGTTCTTGAGCAAATTGAAAATGTACATAATGTGTAATTCTTTGTGTGAATACTGCAATGTGTGTGGGAAACAACCATTTGAGGAGGGCAAGGTTGTAATGTGCAAATTCTTTCTGTTTTGACTGGTTTAATGTACTGTTTATATGGAGTTTTAAGTTGCCGTCAGGTATTTATTTGACAGCATATAAGTGAAATACTCCATTTTCTGCTTTGAAACTCCAGCAAACTCAGTGATTTTAACACTTCCTTATGACAACTTAGCCCCTTCAGCATTGCTGTTTATTTTCAAGAAGTCCATGCCACTGTATATTGCTCACACCTCTAGCCTGGGCTGATTTTTCACATCACTTCATCTGCTCCTGCTGGAGAAGGTGGGATGTGTGGTGGGGCAAGATGCTCTGAAGCATGTCAGCAATTCAGCCTGTGTTGCTGGCAGGGCACATCTCCTTGCTGAGCTGGGAGGACTCATCTTGCCTGAAGCTCTGGTTTTGGCAGCCTCCAGAAGGCAATGTGTGTCACTGTGACTACAGCAGTCCCATGGCAGGGAGTGTGCTGCGCATGGGCTGCTGCTCCACAGGCAGGGGATGGTGTGGAAAGTACTCAGTGTTTGCTTGGGAAGACACAGTTCTTCAGCTCTGTCAGCCAAGGCACGTGCTTTAAATGCAGTTTCCTGCTTGCTGCATCATCACCATCAGGTGAACTTGTAGCAATAACTTTGCCACAGCCAGGGCAATGGAAGCAGGACATCAAACAAAGCAGAAGGCCACCTCAGTGACAGGATGGTGGCCCCTCCAGGTGCTTACAAATGGTAATGTTGTGCTACTACAGAGGATGACTCAGTTGATATCACTGCTGTTTGGTTTTTTTGTTTGGGGGATTTTTCTCCCCCACAACTTCACTTGCAGTAGATGAATGGCCTAATTAGAGTGACTGTTCCTATGCCTTCAAGAGTTCAAATTTTGGACTTGTAGAGAAAGGTGTTTCTTTCTATAAAGAAAAATGTTAAAGGCCTTTTCTAGCACTAAACACCCTTCAAAACAGGCAATTTTACTATGCTTAGGCCTGTACCTATTATTGTCTCTGCTCTATTTACAACTGCCATCAATTTTTAGCTCCCAAATATTAGAATAATTTCTTATTTGAGAAAAGCTGCATTCTCTCTTTCTGCCTGCAGTTCACTGGCAGCAAGCATGCCTGCTATTCACCACAGCCCTGAGAAATCAGTCCCATTTAGGAGCAGGCTTTGTCAGTATTTCCAGAGGGTTTGGTTTTGCCTGCACACCTTGTGTAGCTCAGGAGAGTGCTGTGTTGGAAAGGCTGTGCCCTGGGCTGGCACTGACCTCCCTCCTTTGCCCTTCCTCTTGCCTGGAAGGAGAGAGGCCCTCTCCAGTCTGGGAGATGCTGCAGCACAGTAAAAGTTCTCATTGCGTAGAACTAATGGAGTAAGTGGGAGTTTTCCACACATGGTTTTGGAAGACAAGCCCCATTCTGAAAATGAACAGTTACAAATGCAGAACTGTTTTCTCAGGACTCTGTTTTGGTGTATGATGACCCAATACCTGTGTCCTAGTGGTGTGCTCTTCCTTCCAAAATATTTTGGCCCATCTTGTCATTAAGAGATGCTTTAGAGAAATGCTGTGAGCTGTAGTGTGGGCAGACTGAGAAAGCAGTAAGTGGATAAAAATTGAATGTACATTTTGTGAAATTGCTATTATGTCATGTCAATTTATTGCAATGTGTGACCTTACATGACGAAAAGATGTTGGTAATGTGAAGTAAATTACTGATCCACCCTGGTTTTGTTTGTGGCATGCATACAGTTTCCAGTGTAACTCCTCAGTCATGGTTCCCTTCAAAACACTGATTTTTATTATTTTCTTTTAAAAATTAGGGTCTTCAGTAAAACTGCTTAGAGCAAAATGTTGGCAGGAGAGTAGAAGTATTACCAATAATCCAAAATCACTGTTATCAATTATTCTGTTTTAAACAAACAATCAGTCAAACAAAAAAAAATCTGTCACTGATTTTTGACTGTGTAATGGAAATTCTGACTGGATTCAGAACACAAGGTCTGGGAACTGCATGTTCCAGTTTTATTTTATTTTGATTCAAAAATCTTATCCCTTGATAACAGAAGTACCACCTAAAATTCCTCATGATCTTACCATACCTAGGTAACTTCCTTATAGCTGATGCAGTTTCCAACTCCCAGTCTCCAAGGGATAAATCCTACATTTGAGGGGAATCCTGTACCAGAGGAGAGCATTTGGATAAAGAAACAAACTGAAAAGGTCATAGTTGTAAACTGCCTTATTCCTGTAATGCTGGTTCTTACACTGCAGGAAGATATTGAGCCTTGTAATTTTGAGAAGTTCTGTGCTCTTTAGCACCTCTTTAGAGGTTCTGTGGTATTTTTATGGGCCAGTGACTTTCCTGTCACCACTCCCAGGGAGGGAGAGTCTCCTCCTAACTTGTTCTTCTTAGCATGGCTGCTCAGTTGCTTAGGATTTTATGTCTTTGTTTAGCACAAGTGTTATTCAATCACAGAATTAATGTTGGGGTTTGAATGAACTTTAAAGAAGTAATGCTCTTGTGGCCAGGAAATACAATACAAATTTTCTTTATTAATTTCTTAGACCTGTCACTGTAAAAGAAGCACCACTGAAAGCCTTGATGAATGATGTTGGATGCTTCACTGCAACAGCAGTGCTTTTAAGGTATTGACTTCTGTGGCTCTTGTGAGGGGAAAAAAACCCAAACTACCTTGATATTCTAGAGAATCTAACAATTTTGATAGCAAGATAGTTCTTAATTTCCTTGCTGTTCTACCAGGAAAAGAACCAGACAGTAAGGATTTGGAAGGTTTCGATTCTGAATACACCACTGCCTTTGCAATTTCTACCATGTATAATCTCACACTGAAATATGTATTTTTATTTTAAAAGACAGATATGGAAAGCTGGTTTTGATTTTTTTTTTATTATTTTTTTTATATTTACTTTCATGGTTCTTGATCCTGTGTTTTCCTTTTAAAACTCTTAGGAATCCATCACCATACGAAAACGAAGAGCATGTTTCACACTTTAGAGTGCTGAACAATCAAATTATGTGGTCCATGGCATGAAATTCTATGATGTAGAACTTCTAATGTTATAAAATTGCTTTGTAAATGTCCCTTGAGTAGTATTTTGTGGGACTATTTACTTCATGTTCTAATAATGTACTCAGTATCAAGATGCCTTTAAGCTTTTTAGTCTTACTTACATATGACAGGTTTTTTGCCTGTTATCCTTGAAGTAGAAAGGACCATCCCCTGTGACACTTAGGTTTCTCTTGTTGTGGTGTTTGGGGATGGGGTTTGTTGTCTCCAGGAACAGAGAGCAGCTTTGCTCAACACATTAATGAGAATGATGTGAGGTGGAGGAGCTGAACAAGGAAGAAGAGTTCACTGTCTCTTCTTGTTAAAGAGCTGGGTAGGACATTAAAGAAGACTCTCGGGGAGCAGGGTCTGGAGCAGCAAATCCAACTACCTTCTCAGCAGTGAGGCTGTGCAAAGGCTCATCACAGGATGTTGTGAATGCAACACACAGCTTTACATGGATTCTGTGGCAGTTCAGTGGTTGCTACAGGGATCACAGATACAGAAAACATGATCCTCAGTTGAATGAATAGTAAAGTTTGATCCAGGAAGCACAGAGCTGCAAGGGTAATTGGATTGTAATGCAGTCTTTGGTTTTAGGCAATAAAACTTTGGTAAAATTTAATTGATGAAAATAATTTTGTAAGTAATTCATCTTTTCTTCACTTGTCCAGATCAGATGAAGCTACAGATGACATGACCAAAGTCAAAACAATGCATGAACTGATGAGAAACAGCACTGAGAACATCAGCTGCTTAGTTGCTGGAAATCCTAAGTGCGACTTCACTACCAAAAGAGACCCTGATTTTATGTGATCATTGAGCAGAGTTTACAAGAATGGAAAACCAAAGGAAAACCAAAACTAGCTGCATCTGATAAATAAAAATTTCCAAGATACAGCTGGATCAAAAAATTTTTCCAGCCATGGGAGAAAATGCAAGTTTTTGGGAAAGTTTGATATATGCACATCCTACGTGTACCACCTGGAAGCAAGAGGCAGAGGGATCTATCTACCACCTAGCCAGTATTTTCTTTGTTGTGGGCTTCATGGGTGGAAGTGGATTCTTTGGGCTTCTCTACGTCTTCAGCTTGCTTGGACTGGGCTTTCTCTGCTCCTCTGTTTGGGCTTGGCTGGATGTGTGTGCTGCTGATATATTCTCCTGGAATTTCGTACTGTTCGCCATATGCTTCGTCCAGTTCGTTTATGTTACCTACCAAGTCCGGAGTGTTGCCTTTGACAGAGAATTCCAGGACCTCTACAGTGCTCTCTTCCAGCCTCTGGGGATTTCCCTGACTGTGTACAGGAAGATTGTCTTGTGCTGTGATGCAGAAGTGATCACCCTGGAGAAGGAACATTGTTACGCCATGCAGGGCAAAACACCTATTGATAAACTGTCCTTGCTTGTGTCAGGCAGGTTGGTATTGCTTTGTTCAGGTTTACTGCAAATATCTTTATTTCCCTCTCCTTATCCAAAATGAAAGGAAAAAAGAACAACCAAAAAAGCCTGATTTGTGTATTGTTTGGTTTTTTTCTGGTACAATAGATTAAATATTAATGCAAGTAATATAAATATTAATAGGTTAAACTTCTCTAGGATAGCATTAGCATAAAAACACTAAGCACAGAATCTGTAATAGCATAAAGAAAAGAATCTGGAGTCATGCTTTTCCAGGCTGCTGTACCATAGGATTTAACAGGTTAGGCAGATACAGGGAATAAATGTGGGTTTTCAGTGTTCAGGTTATGGCTTGCTATCTATCTACTGCCTAGCTGATGAGCACAGCACCTGTCCTATTTTTCTTTACTAGTATCACCTGAATGAGACAAAAAGTTAGTTACAAAACTGAATATACTGAGGTGAACTCTGTTTAATAGAGATCTTGACTTGGATACAGATTGTATTTGGTTGCTTTCAAGGGGGTGGGGGAAGAGTATCAGTAAGGAAGGGCAAAAGACTTAAAAGTGCCCTTTCATTGCAAGGGGACATAGTTGAGCCTTATCAAGACTTGTAGAGCTGGGTCTAGATTTACTGCGTACTGGGGCCCTATGTTAGCCCCTGATGCAGTAAATCCACCTGCTTGTACTCCCTGCTTCCAGGAGAACCTTCTGGCAGCTTTGCTGATGCTTTCCTGGAGGGAAATGCTAGCTTTTGTACTGTATGCAAAGCAGGGTGCAGTAATGGGCCACCACGAGAGTAGGTTGGAAACCCAGGGGTGATGGGCATGGACTGTCCTTGATGGGACATTTTGTGGATGCATTTTGGTAGCCTGCTGCATAGATACATGGAACTGGTAGGCAGCTTGACACTCAGCAGATTTAGGATTAATTGCAATGAACAATATGGATTGGGGGCAGTTTTCCTTAGTGACACCCTGGTTCAGAGCATTCTTGGGAGCTTTCTAGGAAGTACCTCATGGAAGTTTCTTTTGGTCTTACCAAAAGAGAGGTATCCCTCCTTTTACATGCCCAGACAGTTGAAATCCCTCCTTTTACATGCCCAGCCAGTTAGTAATCACCCAGAGTTCCTGCTGCCCTTCAGCATGTGGCACAGAGCTGCTTGTGTGCCTTCAAATTTATATGTTATTCAAAAAGCAGAAAGGAAAGGAATTTTTCTTTGGCATCTTCAGAAGGCCACAGCATTCACACAGAGATCCCATACCTCCAGGCTGTTCTTCTGGCTCCAGACACAGATCTGTGGCCATGTAATTCCTATTAAACATGGAGAGAGGCCTACCTAACCCATGCCACGGGGCACTCTTGCTTCCCAGTCCCAGTTTTTGCCACTTTGTTCCCTCTAAAATGTATATTTGCCAAAACTAGAAGTAAATCCCATGGTTTTCAGGGGAAGCAGACAAATGCTGTTATGGGCATTGGTCTTTCACCTCTCTAGTGCATGCTGGCCTTTTAATAGCAGAGCTTGTGCATCACTGCACAGACCTACCACAGAGAGAATAATGCAGTTTGAATAAGGCCTGGAAAGATTTCCATTTCACTTGCATGATTGTCTTGTATTCTCTTTCAACTGGCCTGAGCAAGTTGGGTTCAAAAATATAATTAGGATAATGTTGGCCATTGATTGCTTTTTCATGCTTTCAAAGCTATATTTAAATTCTTCAGAGAGTAGAAATAACAAATTCTTGTTGTAGTTATTGCTGGTGTACAGGTAGCGCTAACAAATTAATACATCTTATCTTGGTAGGATCAGAGTGACAGTTGATGGGGAGTTTCTACATTATATTTTTCCTCTGCAATTTCTGGACTCTCCTGAATGGGATTCACTGAGGCCCACAGAAGAGGGAATTTTCCAGGTAAAAGTTAAGGAGTTTCTTTTGTTGTTGTTGTTGTTTTTAGTGCTACAGGAAACTGTTCAAGTAGTGTTTGATTTAGAAATAAATCTATTCAGTTGTAAGTTTTGTTTGTGATACTATACAAACAGGTGGCATTCCATTAGTTTGGGGAGGGAAATCCTCTTTATCGTTGGACCGGTTTTGCTGTTTGTATCTTGTTACAACAAACAGGGGTTTTCTTAAAGCAAATCCGGGAGGTCGGCTCTGTTTGCATCCTTTGGCCGCGCTGATATTCAGCCCCGAGAAGCCGGGTGTCTCGGGCTGGGAGGAGGCTGGTGCTGAAGAGGTTTCCCGGTGGGAGCTGAGCCAGGGGCAGACGTGCCTGTGACACAGCTTGGCACGGGGTGAGCGTGGGACACGGCGTCCGCCGGGGCTGCCCCCGCTGTCACTGGCGGGCACGCTGGCTCCTGTCGCTGTCGGACCTGATGTTGCCGTCACGGGGACAAATGGCATTTGCTGAGAGCTTTCTTTAGACCTGCCTTTTCAGCCGAGGCTGCCAGCACTGGAGCAGGGAGCGCAGGGCTGAACCAGGGCATCCTGGCCGTGCGGGCACAGGCGTTGTCACTGAGGCTGACTAGATGTGACCACCGAGTCCATACCCAGTATACCCAGTCACCTTTCTCACCGGGCTTCTGCACACAGAAACCTCCCAGAGCTCTCTGGCTGCGCTAGAAGGCTCTGGCTGCAGACACAGGTGCTGCTGGCTGAGAGAGGGGGCAGCAGCAGCGCCGCCTCGTCACCTGGCTGTTCGCTTCTCTCCTCTCTAGGTGACCCTCACAGCAGAGACAGACTGTCGGTACGTGGCCTGGAGGAGGAAGAAGCTCTACCTGCTGTTCGCTAAGCACCGCTTCATCTCCCGCCTGTTCTCGATTCTAATTGGGAGCGACATCGCCGAGAAACTGTACGCCCTGAACGACAGGGTGCACCTGGGGCAAGGCTTTCGCTACGACATTCGCTTACCCAACTTCTACCACGCTGCGCTGCCGGAGGCGCCGCCGGTGCGGCCTCCGCAGCGCTCCCACCACCTCCAGAGAGGCTCCCCCCGGCGCAAGCCCGCGGGCGTCACAAACTGCGGCTCCTTCCTCGCACCCTCCTAGGGAGCGGAATTCCGCTGCAGCCGAGCCCCAAAGCGGCGAAGGGAAGGGGAAGGCGGCAGAGCGGATGAAGCCAAATTTGACTGACAAGTGCCATTTATGTTAATTGGAATTGTCTGTCTCAAGCCACCGGGTTGGCTTCTGCATTTTGACTGTCTGTGCAATATGTTTACTTCCTGTTGATTCTCCTGTTATGTCCATCTCAAACAATTTTTAAAAAGTCTGAGGTCTTACTGCAGTTGTGGTGGCCTCTGTGGTGGTGTGTTCTTTTCTTGTTTTATTGTTTGTTCTTTTTTTTTCTAAAAGCAAGCAAACAGTATTTGTAATTATATTTTCCTCAAAAAATTTTTGTTATAATGAAATATAGCCAGAATAGTCAATGCAAACAAGTAAGTTGTTTTCAAAATATAGCAACTTGCTTATAATGTTCTTTTTTATGCCATGTGAACATTCTCTCAATTTACATGAATAATGTTGCAGAAAAAAAAGACTAACGACCGATTGCATTGGGTTTGTTTCTTAAAGAAATGAAAGATTTTGAAATGCACAAAAAGATTGTTAAAACCCCAAACAAAACAAAACAACAAATCATGTCTCATGAGTGATTGTCTCTGACTGTCCTAAAGAGGTATTATGTGAGAACAGACATAAATGTCATTGCTGGCATTAGAAAGATAAAAGAGCTATAACTGCAGCAAATATAGCTTAGGGAAATGGTTGTGTAGCATTTCTGATAGAATGTGATGCTATAGGACCTGGGTTTCTGCTGTGTCAGTGCCCTTTGTGACGTGTACAATAAGTAACATTAATCAATCTACTGCCAAACCATTGGAGTTTGTTGTATAATATTCATTTTAGCTGTGTTTGTCAGGAAGAGACTCAAACAGCTGCAGCAATAAATACAATTTTTAACTGACGCATTCTTGTTTAGCTTCCAGAGTCACTTTTCTGTGCCTATGAAATTCTTGATTTAAAAGATATTCTCTCCCTAATTCTGTGGCGTTTTAATGACATAAGGGAGCCTCAGATTGCACTTCAGCAGGAGAGAGTTGGTTTTGACCCTCAGGGTCACTGTGCCTTTGAAGAGAAGGGTCTGAATGTCTTTGCTAACTCACCTTCCTGCTGCTCTGCCTGATGCCTGCCAGTAATCAAAAAGTAAGAAGCATTACTATTTCATGAGAATGGATTGCTGCTTGATATGTCTGGAAGTGGATAATATTTTTAATATTTTAAAATTGCTGGCTTGTTTGGTAGGATGACCCTTGTGTGCTTCTCTATGTGTGGGTGTACATATAAGTTTAGATCTTTTGAGTTGTTTCTGGAGGACTTAAAATGATGATACAATCTTAGACTTGGAAGATAATCATGCAGTATGTATAAAAAGCTATTAGGAGTGATGTGAAACACTCCCTGTTTGAAGGGCATTTATTGTAGAGCAGATAAGGCTGTACAAGTTTTGCTTTTAGCTTTATGTTGCTTTCTTGGAGAGGAAAACCTGCCAAACATAAATAGCCCAGCATGCAGTGTGATAATCCCCAAATCATTCTCATAACCCTGCCATGCAATGTCTTCTGTATGTACTGCTTAATGCATGAGGTCCCTGAGTCACAGAGCTACTATTTCTTGGCCAAAAGAGAATTGGAAAAAGATGCAAACCATTCACTGATGGCTTTTAAAGACCTGTTCAGATGATAACTGAGGCACAGAGTGCCTGAGGCTGGCAGCATGCAATAAGAATGTGCATCTGTGTGTGCCCTCTTCCTATAACCTTCTCCTGGTTAGGGGACACAGGCTGTGCCTCACAACCCCTCTCTGTGCCAGCTGGCTGAGCTGCTCTAAAAACCTTAGGCTGTTTTTTAAAGAGCCATTTAAAAATACCCCCCACACACACACACACTTCATTCTGATAACAAGAATTTCTAAATTTCTCGTGCTATAACTTGTCTTGGACCAACATGAAGTTTATACTTAATGTTTTATGTTTTAACATTCTACAAACTTAAAAAAATATTTTAAATGCATAAAAGAGATCTTATTCTAAACTTAGGTGTAATATTATTATTAATGTTATCCTTGCTTTTCTTGAATATTTGGGTTTGGCCTATTTATTCAAGAAAACCTGTCTTTGCTAAATTCTGACCCTACTAAAGTTAATTAACTTGATCATCTTCACCTTAAAATAAGACCAATTTCTATATCAAGCTTATATATTCTATTTAAACTATAGCACACTGCTTAGAAAGATACTGGGGAATGATGAGTGCTTCATGACATACTTTGAGAATTTTTTTTTTTGTTACTGTTTTATGCCTTGGTTTCTGTCACACACTTTCCAAACACAATCCTCTGTGATGCTTTTCTCTGCTGGAACTGGTTACTGTCAGAAATCTCTACAAGGACATGTCTGAGTCAACAGCTGAACATACTCTTAGCTGATCTTGTTTAGGTGTTGCTACTTTGCTTTCTGGGCTTTGAGTCATTTTTAAAAAATTGTTTCTAGTTTTCCAGCATCTGTTTGAGACACGACTAGCAGAATATTTCAGCTGTAAAATTCAGCTGTAAAATATATATCTACAATAATATAAGTACACACAAAAGAGCTGGAAGAAAGACAG
This sequence comes from Notiomystis cincta, assembly GCA_013398075.1. Lineage (NCBI taxonomy): Eukaryota > Metazoa > Chordata > Aves > Passeriformes > Notiomystidae > Notiomystis > Notiomystis cincta. The sequence continues at coordinate 75,042 of VZRX01001019.1, forward strand.
AAGTTCTCTCTAACTCTGTTTTTATTTTAATCTGGACAGTACATCTAAAACATACAGAGAAATACGCTCTGGTAGGGACCCATAAACCAGTGTTTTGGGAGGGCTGTATAATCTACCTAAATGAAGACATATTCAGAATTATGTCAGCGAAATTAGACAAGTTTTGTGACATCATAAACACCCAGTCATTAGACAGCTGAGGTCACTCAGCCTGGAGAAGAGAAGGCTCCAGGTGACATTTTACTGCAGCCTTTCAGTACTTAAAGGGGCCTGCAAGAAAGATGAGGACAGACTTTTTATACATATATATAGATATAAGGATGAATTTTATTTTGATGAGTGTGATGAAACACTGAAACAGGCTGTCCAGAGAGATGGTGGGTGCCTGGTTCCTGGGAACATTCAAACTGGGTGGAGCTCTGAGCAACTTGATCCATTTGAAGATATCCCCACTTATTCAAGGGGGTGGTTGGGCTAGATGGCCTTTAAAGGTCCCTTCCAACCCAGACCACTCTAGCATTATTTATAGGTTAAATAAACATTTGGAGCTAGATGAAGTTCTGACTTGAGCATCATCCACTTTATGCCTGTGTTACTACTCAGAAATAGCTATTAGTGAGGTGATCAGATTCCTCCACAACTGCTTCACACAAGTGGATACTTGAGTCCATGCTGCTATCAATGAGTCCTTTTCTTGGTCCTGCAGTGACTCCCCTTTACTGACATTTTACATTTTTACCAGTTCCACAACCTTCTGTGCAGGTATGTCTATATTTATATGCTACTATAGGTAAGAGTGGCAGAATCTTTGCACGTGGTGATGTGGTCATTCATCAGTTGATTTTCCTAAGTTTTTAGAATTATATGGACATCATGTTGGAATTGCCCCTACAGCCTACAGAAGGGTTCAAATTCACTTACAAAAGGTAAGAAAATGTATGGCCTAGGACAGGCCAAAACAGAGGGAGAGGAGGAGCAGAGGAAGAGAGAACTGAATTTCATACAGGTTTTATCCAAGAGAGGTTTATTTTTTAAATTGAACTTGTGGCAAATCAATTTGTTGGATGCAGCAATATGTAGTTAGAGCTTCAAAGCAAGTCTTGCCCACTTAGGAGCACAGGACTGACCCTGCAATTCTTTCACTTTGTAGTATTTTTTTAACTAACAATAGTGTAAGTACAGGCAACAGATTCCATCATGCAACTCCACTCAAAACTACAGAAACTATGGAATAACCAGAGAGGATGCATCCCAATGTACTGCTGTAGCTAATACACTATGCAAGGCAAATTTTAAGCACCTGAAGAAAAAGACTATTTTATTCAGTTGCCTGTGATAGCAGAGGCTGGGCTTTGTGACTCAGGAGGGCCACCCAGGATCTATGTTTTCAAGAAATATTTTCCTTGCAACAAAGCAAATTTTACATATAGAGATATGACATCCACTAGGATAAAACTGGGGAAGCTGAATACATGCTTGGGTGATACTGCACAGATTTGCCATACCACAAAACAGGCATATGCTTGTAGTAATTAAATAATGTGTTGATGCTACAATTCCAGGAAAAAAATTCTTAACAGATTTTCCTTATTGTGAATGATAAATATAAGACATATTTGGTCTCAATGTACATGAAAAAACACAATATTGTGTTGCTCATATGAACAGATATTGCAAACCATGTGTTAAAAGTCAAACAAATCTGCAGCTATTTATATAGAATAAAAGTATTTAAGTAGAAAAGGAAAAAAATAATATCTATTTGCTGAATTCAGACATGACCAGATTAATAGTTTTCTTTATATTCTTTTAATAATTGAATGCATATTTTTCATCCCTAGCTGTTACTGTATAACAGATTTTTTTACTATACAAAAAAATAAATACCATATTAAACAGATTTGCTAATCCCTCTTGAAAATTCTTACTTTGTTTACATTAATATGCATTAAAATATAATAGATTCAGGGCTCCTAAGGAAAAACACCCTTTCTTTCTGTTTGTTTTATTCAGGTTAACTTTCCTTTCTTGTAAATTTTTTTATCCCATCAGTTTCTACTTGCTGTAATTCTGCTTCTGTGAGAATCAAAAGATGTACTGAACTTGACATGTAAATCAAGCCACCTCATGCTGATGAATCAAAGCATGTAGGTGGAGCTTCATCAGCAGGAGTGTGTAGGAGAAAGGCAGCACAAGCATGTCATTGCTGAGCTCTACATGTGGGGTCGTGTCCCAAACCAAGGGTAGCACTGCCCTCCTAGAGGGTCACTTGGCAGAGGGTTCTGCCAGCAGAGGGTTTGGCCCCAAACTGTCTTTCTGCAAGCTACAGATGTTGTTAAACCTTGCTCTGGAGTGGAAAAAAGGTGGGACTTTCCCAAAGCCTTGTGAGGGCAGAAGGATTTTAGAGCAGTTACTCTTCTGCTGTGGATTCACAGGCGATATTTTTGAGTTGCCAGTTGAACTGCAGCTCCTATTTTGAGGGATCAGTGGTGTGTTGTAGGGACAGGACTATTTCACTGCCTGAGGAGGGTTTTGAAGACAAATGATGATAAAAGCTAAATGACCAAGAACTGAGACATCAAAGTCATATAAATAAACAACTGCAATAAAATAATGGTGATAAATAACTATTTCAGCAATGAATCACATAGTTTTCATTGTATCCACTAATAAATCTCCACCTGAACTTGCCTAACCTGGGGGATATAATAATTTTCTGGGAGTAAGGGACATCAGGCCATGAAAGATACTGAGACAAAAATCCCATTTAATGGATAAATGTTCTAACCATGTAATTGTACAGAAGTGGGCAGCACCAGCCCCTTCTATGGCAACTGCACATCATAGGCAGGCATTAAAGCATCTCATCTGTGAAAGGAGGTGAGCAGGTTTCTGTTCCCAGGCAGGGATTCTGGAGGGATGATCCCAAGCACCCTGCAGGAGTCTGGGCTCAGTGGGAATGAAGCACACATATCTTTTTAATATTTCTCATGTTGAGTTTTAGGAAGAGTGCAAGCCAATCTAGATACCCAGTGCTGTGCTTGGACTTCCAGTGCCCAACAGCAGGATGTGGCTACAAGGGTGGGATACTGGCAGGTAAGATTTGGGATGAGTTTAAAACACATGGCCCTGTTTCTTTCCAAATGTCTTCTCTTACACTGGGTAAATGCAAAATAATTTAACCCATAACAAAAGTGAGGCAAGCCAGTTCACATCTGGATACCCAAGGATGAGCACCAGCAGTTCCTATAAAGCAGCTGTTGTGCTGGAGTTCCTTGCTGGGCTTTGTTCTTCTAACTCTCTCATACTGAAATCTTTAAAGCTTTTATGGAATCCAGCTGTAGTAGCTATTCTATTTTACTGAGAGATAAAATATTTTGAATATTTATTTTGAATATGAAGCAAAACTGCCTTGTTGTCATTTACAGAAGAGTTGAGTCCTCTCAAATGATACTTTCAAGCAGATCTCCCTAGTGAGGGGAATGAAGTGCTTCTTCAAAACAGATATCCAGCACTATGCTCTATTTATCACTGAGTCTCCATTTTATTGTTCAGTTACAGTTTCTCAAAAATATAGTGTTCTTCCAGGAAATATGTGCATTATTTAAAGAATTAATGAGTAAGTATTAGTAGAAAAAAATACAAGAAAAACTGATACGTAAAACATTTTTACATTGGTTTTGATTTTACAGACTATTAGTATCTTTTTGTTAATTATATTGGTTGCCATTTTAGTTCTGAAAGTGCTTTTTACAGTGGTCTATGTACTTAAGCTACATGCAAAAGCAATAATCACATATATTTGTATGTTTATTGCAGTCTGTATCCCTGTTTTTAACCCTATGTAATAGGGGTTTGTTTGTTGCTTTTTTCTTTACAGAACAAAGAAGTATAATAAATGTTACTCAGAAGACTGATCTTATTTATTCACTGAAATTAGAAGAAAATATATATGTTTTTACAATTCTGTGTTTGCCTTTACTCTTAAAGATCAAGGTAGCAAGAAGCAGTTGTGGCATGCTCTAACTCAGCACACATGTGGACAATCCTTTACATTAAGCACAGTTTATTAAATTTTAAAAAGCTATTTCTGTCCATTTCAAAGTTTGTCTGAGCTAATCTATTTACCTTTTCTTTCCCCTCACTGTGGACTATTTTCATTATCAAATCATGTGTGCTTTCTTTGTCACTTGTTTAAATAATTCCTTAGGCTCATCTTCAGCCTCCCTCCACTTTTTTTTGTACTTGTTCCTCAGGTTTGTAAGTTAGGTTTTTTGATTTTATTTTTCAGTTCTGTCTGTCTGGAAATGTTAAACACTTGCTATTTAGATCCTTTTTGTATCTTTACATAAAATTCTAAATCCTTATCAATAATTTTAAAAATTCCTAGAAAATGGCTGATAATAATACAAATATGAAACATCCTGAAGGTTCAACCCTAGCCTTTGCTTCTTAAAAATAGCCACCAGTAAATATTAAAATGCACAGCTAAAAAGGATTAATACTGCAGCAAAACATTAATTGCCACTGTACCAACACCCAAAAGCATGTATACATTTGTACTCTGACAATATCTGTGATTATTTTGGTTTATACAGGCAGTCACACAGATTCACACAGATTTGTAGGGATCTCTGCAGAGAGAATGTTGAGAGCTGCAGCTGAAATGGATTTACTTCAGGATTAGCACAGACATCTGTCCATGATCGTTTTGAACTTTTTTTGTGCGTGGAACTTGGCCAAAAAGGGAACAGAAAAATCACAGCCAGTTCACCCAGTGCTGCCAAATCTGCTGTAGTGGGGACCCCTAAAAATGGGCTGTCCCCCAGGGAGGGGAGAGATGCAAGGCAAAAGCATGGCTCTATTACTTGTCTTCTAATTTTGGGTGAATTAAGAGTTTCCTCACATTAGCAGAGAACAATGTGTTGGTAACTGTTTGAGTTCCAGGCAAGCAGCGTGGTCAGACTCTGTATCTGTGTTCCTCTATCTGCAGAAAGAAGCAAACCCCCTGGGACAGGTTCCCATTATTCCCCACTGCTGTTAGCAAGCTGCCCTGGCAGGACAGTGACAAGCGTGCCATGGCTCTGCTTTAGGAAATCCAACCCATTTTATATCAGCTCTCCTGTTTTTTTGGGGCAACCATGTGATTTAGGTAGAGCTAGAGCAAGCATAGCTGGCCCTTCCATCAAGTCCCAGAAAAATCACTTGCAAGCAGTTCATGGAAATTGTTCACTGAGCAATTTCAAATAATGAACATACAAAATAAAGTGTCAGCAGGGAACTGCTCATGCATAATTTGGGAACAGGGATAATTGTTCAGTGTCATTGTTTACTGCACACAGTTTAGATAACTTTATTGGCAAACAATTTACTCTGTCCTTATACCTCAGGATCATGTACCCTTTAGATAAACATCTATGTCAACTGTCTGTTAAACTTTGAATCCTTTGACTGATTGTTTTAGAAGCTGGCTCCTGGCTCTAAGCTAGCAACAATCAGTTACTATACTATTAATCAGATACCTGGGAGCCCTGGGATGTGGTGTTTTATATCTTAGATTCAAACAAAAGGATAGCCCTCCTTGTATAAACAGGAGACAGCCTGCTTGCAGGTCTTGCATTGGAAGAATTGCCTGACTATACATCAGAAAGTGTCCATCAGAGGGCCTGAGGTAAATGTGCACTGGAATGCACATACTCCTCTTAAATAAACCTCCAGAATACTAAAGAGCTGAGAGAGTATTTGTTGCTCACAATCTCTTCCATACGAACTTCCTTCTAATGAAACATAATTCTTGAGGATGCTTTCAGGAAAAACCCATATAAATAAATTTTCTGTGGAAAATATGTGTGATTTGTCAGTTTTATGGCATATAATTTCGGCAAGTGGGATGGGATTTGCTGTGTATTTTGTCCCACTCCAGACAGTGGTCAAATACACACTGAATGATGAATTACTTTCTAAAGGAGCCCACTTACAGAGCCTATGGAGGGAACTTAAAAGATTAGTTTGGAGTAGATGCTGAGTACTCTTCCTGAAACTATAAATGGAAACATTTCATAGATCTTGCCATTGTCTGAAAATAGCCCTGTCAGCCTGGCACATCTGGGATCCTGAATACAACGTGTTTGTTCTCTTTAGTGAAAACTTTGCCTAAAAAAGGCTGCGGCGTTGGGCTCTCATTTGGAAGAGGCAGAGTGCTTGCTGGTTTACAAAAAGTTTCTTCCTCATCTGCTTAATAAAGTTTTCCAATGCCTGGCTAGGCTAAACTGAGAGACAGGAGAGGGAGGTTCAGGTCTCTGCTGTGCTTCTGAACTCCTGCCTGTCCTTTTCTGAGGTCCAACACCTCCCTGCATTATCAGCAGGATGACATTTTCCCTGGAACCCAGAAGAACAGGCAGGCACCAAGAGGTTAAGGTATACTGCTGAGGATCACAAAGCTGGTTGCTGGAGATAAGGAACAAGACTGAGAAATTTGCAACATCCATGTGACGTTTTCTACTGTGGACTATTACTGTGAAAAACAACAATATAATTGGAGAAAGTACTTAATCTATCAATAACTATATAATTGGAGAAAGTACTTTGACAGCAGAAGAAACAGGGCAGAGAAGAAGCCTGCATCAATGAAAAGCTGTAACACCATTAGACCTGTTTCTGCTAACAAAATGCATCAGTTCAACATAAATCTCCAAAAATTGATCTGTCTGTCCAAAGTCAATTCCTCATTCTGTGTAAATGCAAACAGTTTTTATTTCTTGCCTCTGTCAGATTAATTTATATTAGCAGACTTCAAAGAACCTGCAACTTATTGACAGAGAGAGGAGGTTAAAGCAGTCTTTATAGTGGTTTAACAATAGGATATTAATTTAATTAAACCAGCCCATTTTCCTATGGTACATGAGACCTTGTTTTAAGAGGATAAATTCTACTTACTACTTTTTACGTAGAGAATGCTCGTTATCTGTATAAATATAGGTAATGTTATCTAATATTATCTGTAAAACTAAAGGCCAATAATATCTGCCTTAAATTATGTGCTATTGTCTTGTATAAAATTAATGCAAGTGATTCTCTTAGAGAAAGTTTTCCTTCTATGCACACCACAGCCATGTCCATCAGAGCCATGTCTACGTGCTCCAGCTGCTTATGGTCCTCCTGGAGAGCCAGGATACAGGGGCACCTCTCAGATCCTCTCTCATTTCCCTCCTTCTGCTGACAGCTGTACTGGTAAATACCACCTCTCCATTAACCAGGTAGTCTTGGTTCTCACTGCCCTGCTGCAGAGGGGAAATGGCATTTAATCATGAATATACTGAAATATGAAGATCCCAAGAGACTAACTGCAATCGGGACAAAGCTCTACACTGTCACATGGCTGCAAATATTAATAGTTCATTGCCAAGCTTTCCTAACAAACATTTTTTTGCTTTGGGCTAAGCACATGCTGTTTAACACCAAGGCCTCCCCCAAAATTAGAGAAGACCTGGAGGGTAATGAGAGAGGTACAAAGACTTTATAGAAGACACAGCCAGTACAACAAACTGTGCTTCTCCAATGCACAGCGTTCAGTAACATGCTAGAAAATGCTTACACACCAGTTTGGGTTGGGATAGGAACTCTCTGACAGGCGGCTTTGTGCAGCTTTTGGCTTTGCTCCAGCCAGCATAGCTGAATACTGTCAATCTCAAACACATGCTAGATGCTATCACTCATGACCATTCCTGTAGCCATGCTATCCTGACTCGTTCTTCCTACCCTTTTTCCAGCTCAGTCTGCACATCTCAGGAAAGAGAAGGCACATCCATAAAAATGACTGGCCAGTTGGAGGAAACAGTGCCAAAGCAAGTCCTTCATAATTACTTCATAATATATTTTAAAAACCCAGATCTTATACGAGGCAGCAGGATTCATAAAACCCCTGCTCACATGATACACATTCCTGGAGAGATCCTGATCTCTTGTGCAAGGTGCAAAAACAAGAATAACTGTAACAAAGGCAGGGCCTCCTCGGACACACGTTGATGCCTACATGTATAAACTGTTATTTCAAAAATGAGTTGGGATTCTGTATGCTTTCCAAAAATCTTTAAGAATAATGCTGACAATATGCACTGAAAAAAGTGGGGACTTTGCAGCTGGCTCATCAGAATGTACTGAAAGGGTTTTTCTGCCTTGGCAGTCCTCATTTATCACTGACAGTCAGGTTTGGGGATGGGCTGGAATGCCTTTCATCACTGAAGGCTACTCGTCAGCCTCTTGGGGATGAAGGCACGCTCGGTGACTGCTTCGCCCGTCCTGCGAGGCTGCCGGTGCGGGCGGGGGCTGGACGGGGCACGGGCAGAGCCGATGCCAACACGCGGGGACACGAACGTCCCGCTTTGGAAGCGCGCCGTTTCTGGGAGCGGTCAAAGCAAACTTGGTGGCATTTCTTAAACATCACGCTCGTGACCAAGCGACCGCAGCAGGTGCCGAGTCGAGAAGAGCAGTTTTACAAAGGCTGTTGGGGCTCCTTGACACGCCATGTAGGGGCAGTAATACTGCTTGCCACACGTTTAGGGGAGAACTCAGCCCTTCTAATTTTAACCACCCAACAGCTGGGCAGGCTGCCCGGGCGCGGGGCTCTCCCTGGCTGCGCGGCACGGCCGCACCTCCGCGCCGCGGCTCGCCCCACCTGTTTCAGGCGCCTCGCTACCGAGCACTGCCCGGTACCCACAAGCCCGGGCCGGGGCGGGGGTGCCCGGGGTGATGCTCGCAGGTGTCGCAGGGGGTGCGGCGGTGGCTCCCGCCCCT
>VZRX01001019.1:83877-189662 GCA_013398075.1 Notiomystis cincta
AGCCCCCGGGGCCGGGGGTGCCGCTCCAGCGGCGGCGGCAGGAGGGGTGGGCGCCAGGCTCCGCTGTGGAGCTGCCCGGCCAGCGGGGAGAACGCGCGGTCCTGTCCCTGGTCTCTCGTTCCCCTCGGTCGCTCTCCGTGCCTGCGAGCGCAGCCGGGACCGGGGTCTCCGCCTGTGCCCTGCCCGCGGGGAGGAGGGACGGCTTGCAGCTTTCGAAGTGGCCCTTCTAGGGGAAAAGGGACCAGTTGCTCGAGTCCCTTCAGTTTTTAAAGATTATTCTGTATAAATGGAGGGTTTGGCATTCGCACGGTGTGGTCCGAGAGGAAGCTGCGGGGCTGCGGGGTGGCAGCTGCGGTTGCGCCCCTGGGTTGGGGCGCTCGGCGCATCCGTGAGCGCTGCAAGCGCAGGGAGGGAGAGCCCGACCGCGCTCCCACTCTCGGTCCGCTCAGCTTGGGGGCTGCGGGGCTGCGCCGGAAGGTTTCTCACGATGTGGATACTTTGTTGAGTATGCAGAATGAACATGTTGTTAAATTTTCTCTTGATTAAAGTGACTAAAGAGACGCACTTAATTGAACTGGACTTGCTGTACGGAGCGTATTGAAATACGTCTTTTCTTCTACCACTTTCCTTTTCATTCCTACTGCATTGTAAAAGAGGAAATTGGTAACTTATACTGTAATTAACTCAGTTATGCTACACCTGGTAGTTTGTCTTCAGCTCGCAAAAGAATTATTGCCTAAAATCTCTCCGCAGCTTCTGTGCTACAAGACCATAGAAAAGTAGTTAGAAGTTCTGAAGGTATAATTTTTAAAAAAGTTGAGGTTTGTTTGTTTGTTTTTTTTTTAATTGCATTGACTGTAATGTTACAGAAACATACTCCAGTAAAGATTTAAGAGGGTCACTTGAATAATGTTGAGCAGTAAAGCTGTGGGATATGAATAATCTCAATAAAGGAGAGTAATGACACGAGTGGGACACTCAGCACTGTCCCATATCAGCTTGGCTGACTGGTTCTCATAGTAGAACCAAATGCTTTACAGTTTTCTGCTATGTCTGTCTCTTGTGAATGTTCTGTAGGTATCCATAAAATTCCCACTTTTTTCAAAATAATTTTTGTGTCTGAGTATTTGTGGACTGAATCTTTTGGGAATGCCTTTCAGATGTCTGGTCTCGTGTATAAAGCTGTTGTTGAGTATAGCAAAATCCTAGAGTAAGCTCACCTTGTTTATATTCTGAAAATCTGTATTTTCTGACCTTAGACCACCATGTATTATCTTAACTTTCTATCAAGGTCTTACATGAAAAAAAAAAGAATTAATAGTTGTTGGGTTTTTCTTAATTATAGTCATTTCTGTTAGGTTCAATATTAGAGAATCAGTGAATTTTTCGTTAATATCCTCTTTTCCCCCTCCTGTTAGAACAACAAATCAGCTTGAGTTCTCAATCATCTGAATTTTCAAATTCTTGATTTGGTAAATCTAAATCCATATGATGAATATATACTGGATATTTAAAAATGCTCTTTTAATGCTTTGTCTTATGTTCCATAAATCTTTCATTTCAGTGGATGCTATTTTACCCCAACTTTCCAAAACTATTTGACTATATCAATTGCTTTTTTAACTCCTGATATTAATACATGTCTTTGCATTGAAGGCTTAAGCCTGAAGCCTGAATAGTGCTATATTAATACTTAGTAGATATAATTAAAGTTTTAAAGGCCTGAATCTGTACTTACAAAATTAATTTTTGGCTTTCTGAGGTCATAGAAGGTGAAAAATGATAATTGCTTGTTCTTTTGTGGAACTGCAGCCTTTTTTCTCATTCTTCAGTATTATTTGGCAACAGTAGATGCCAGGATGAAAGAATTGATCGAAAAATTACAGTGATGTTGTCTTTTGACATTTTGGATATTTGTCTTTCTGGTGTTACCTGTAGACAAACACTTTAGATCACAGCCTGTAGCTCTGCCTGTCTGCCTTTCCTGTTGATCCTCAAGCAGTCTCCCTAATTGAAATTCAGAGCCCATGTCTGAGTCTGTCCTTGTGTCATTTTGCAGATAGCATCAATCTATTTCTGTCAGCTTTTGAATGCCATCATGATGGAGAAGTTCTGGTTTCTGCTGTAATTATTGTTTGTGAGTAGTAAGTGAAGACTTTGAGGTAGTAAAGATAAGGCTTATAAAAAATGGAGGTGGGTAGATTTAGGTTCCTGGATTCTAATTTAGGCAATCTAGTAGGTAAGCCTGACCTTCAGAAGTGTTGAACATCCTCTTACAACTGTGGATGCTTTAAATTGCTTGATCAACACTTGTTGGAGAAACTCCTTCCGATTATTTCAGTTTATGGCTGGTGGTTTGTTGTGTCAATGTCTGTGAAGAGCAAGAGGAGCAGTGTTTTGGCTGGGCTGTGAGGAGAATGAGGTTGTCAGGTGCTGTTTATTAGTTTGGTTCATTTGGTTTCCAGTCTTCTAATGTATGATGCTTTATAGCTGAGTCTTAAGGGTAAGGTAGCCTCTGTTCCCACAGTGGAACAGAACAAAATTTTGGTAATAAAAAATATCAAGCATCTGGAAGATTGCTTTGATCTGTGATCAGATGCAGCTGAAATTACTTCTTGCAGCCTCTTTTGATGTTGAACTGAAGGACTTACAGCTGGTTCTGTATCTGTATGTGAGTTTGGTTGTCTTTACTTGTTCTGTTGGCATTTTAAGCGGTGCCTTTACTGGCACATGACTAGGCAGTGGAAGGCTGAATATAGGTAGAAACTCAGCTGATTATATTTTTTAAAAAGATCTAGACATCCTGCTGTTCCAGTGTTGGGAGTTTCTATTGTCTGGAAACAACAGGAGCACCAGATGAGCTGTGTGTAAGATGAGCACAGACGTAGTTATCCAGTTAGCAATTCCCTTCTGTTTATGAGCACGTTAAAATGCCAGTCCTGCAGCCTCACACGGCTCAGGCTTTGGCTCACTGTGTGAGTGAGTGGCTTTGTCAGGGCAGCAAAACTGCTCTAGTGACTCTTGATGAACTCCTGTGAAAGAGCTGAAAGAAAGTAGGAGTGTATTTGGATAGGCCTGATGTTTGGTAGCAGTTAAGTGTAGAGTTTATTACAAGCCCCCACATTTTAATTAATCTTTGTGAATAACTAATGTGGGAATGAAAAGAGGAAAGTGATATTTTAAAAAATAAGTGAATTCTGTGATTAGGATTAGATATTTAGGATTAGGATTAAATATTTAGGATTAGATATTTTTTCCTTTGAAAATCACTTCAGTCTAGATATAGATATACTATATCTGTGCTCATGTTTGATCCTGCAGGGTGCCTCTGCACATTCTGTAGCATGCCTTAGCTGTGACAGGCTTTGGGCATATGAGGTGAACCATACCAGAGGGTTGAGGATTTCTTTCTTTCTGCAGCTTTCAGAAGGGGTCTAAAACACTGATTAATTTTGAAAACTGTCCAGCTTGCTTATGCCCTGTACGCAGGTTGATTGCAAGAAAATAATAAAAGGAAGGGATGAAGCAACTTAAATTTATTTCACAGGCCAAAAATCACTCTCAGTTAACAGAGATGGTTCAGAGTATATTCAGGCCTGGAGGAAACAGAGTGTATTAACTGTGACTCAGTATTTTCTGCTGAGCAGATGAACTACGTGGCAGTCAGTGATGACACACATCAGGGACGTGCAGTTTCTCTACAGCAAACCCCACTGCACTGTATGTTAAGGAGCTTGTTTGCTCAGTGATGAAGTGCATGCATTTCATTAATGAGACTCAAGCCCACCTCCATATAATTTCTGCTCCTGTGGCAGTGAGAGACCATACATGCCTTGCTGGAAGCAGGGTTCTCCTGTGTTTGACAGCAGATTTGTCTAGGAGCAGTCGTGTTCCTTAGCTGAGACCTGCTCTGGGTTGAGAAGATCTTCTGGAGAGCTCGTAACACTGACTGCAGTTACCTAGAGAGACCAGCTTTTAATATTCTAAAGATAGTGTCTTGAAATCTTCTAGTTTCTCCTTGTAGTTTGTTTTTAACAGTAATTTTTTTGTTTTGGGATTTGCCCACAGGTATTTTTTTTTCCGTTTAATTGAGGCAAAAGGTGTATATGCTATATTTATTACTACAACAGCAAAAACATCCCATGTATATTTAGATTAGAAATAGTCTTTAGCTGTCTCATTTTCTTCAGTAGTTCCACACACAGACAAGGGTCTTGGAAGCTTGTTCAAATGGTGTAGACCTAGTGATTTCCCTAAAAGACTGGCAGCAGATGTAGAAGCCTCTCTGGTTTGGTAGCTACAATTTAGGTGAAAGAGATAGCAAAGCATTACTGAACTATAGATCTAGCTTACCTTTTTAAAGTGTTTTAAATTTTTTTCCCTGTGAATGATAATGGAAAATAGATTTGGGAAGAGAGAAAGTAACCCTAAAATCCATGTGTGTGTCTACTATGTTTCAGTTTAATGCACTGTGAAATTTTTCCCTCTTTGCAGGAGTCTCCAAGATGAATAGTACAGCAATGAGCCCACTCACCGTTACTCCACTAGGTTTTGTTCCAGACTTAAAAAATGCCACCCTTGATCCTCTCAATGAGACTGCATGTGAAAACTGGAAAGAGATTCATCATCTTGTTTTCCACGTGGCAAACATTTGCTTTGCAGTTGGACTGGTCATTCCAACCACTTTGAATCTTCATATGATTCTTCTCCGAGGCCTGCTCACCATAGGTAGGAGAATTATTCTGGAGACAGGAATGTAACAGAAATGTCTGGATTTGACCATAATGGAGCTGGTCCTTGCAGCTTATGATGAAATTACTGCCTCTATTAAGGTGGTTTTGGTCTAAGATAGGATCTGTTTTGACCTTGATATAACTTTTCTGGAAAGATTATATAGCCATTGGCTCTTAAAACTTCCCAGAACTATAATTTTCAATTTCAAACCTATGAAGATATCAGCTTGAAAACAAGTGGACACCATTCATGTCAGATGTAACTGGATGTTTAAAGTTCACTTATTTCAAATCAGTTATGTCTGATCATTAGGACCTTTATTTTATATTTCAGGTAAGTGCTGGGGCTGTGTATTGGCAGGTGCCCTGTCTTAGTGTGTCTGAGGTAGGTGAGGTTTTCCTTGAGAAGCTTACTGAGAGCTCGTGTGTTCTGTTAATGTGGGTTCAAACATGTGGCACTTGCAGGTCACCAGCATTATTTTCATTGCTGATTTGGAAGTGCAGCCTTTTGATGGGGAGTGTGTTCTGATATCAGCTGTATTTCTTCTACCACTGTAGGAATCTTGTGACACCAGAATCTGACTTGAGAGGAAAACCTAAATTTGGCATGTTCGAGACTGAACAAATGTGGTTCCATTTGTGACATTGCAGTCCCACAGCTATTTCAAAGCCTCTTTACCTTGTGTGGGACAAGATCCTTGTGATCAAAGAAGGAATAGTGAGTCATGGCAGTGTAAGAAAGATAGATAAATCCGATCCAACAAGAGCGTGCTGAAGTATTTTTAAGTGAGTGCTCATTGGCATAATAGTGTGGGTAAATTTTATGATAGAAATGTTTGAATTTACAACGCTCTTGCATTTTCTATTTTATAGTTATTACAGGGTAACTTCTTACAACAGACTGCACTGGTGACCAAGGGTTTGAGCATTGCAAGGCCTTTTATCTTGGCTTTAAAAGCAAAAGGAGCTCTGCACTTGCTGAGCCTGCCATTTTGACCTGTAGATCTTTAGTATTTTGAGCAAATATGGAATCAGAGTTTTGCAAGCTGAGAGGGAAGCAGGAAGCAGATTTACTCAGTGGGCAGATTGAGTAATGAGGTCTGATTCCTAGGGACCTGTTCTCTTTGCTTTGACCCTGCCCCACCTCTGTGCTGCTCTGCAATATTGCTGCTTTTCAATACTTCCAGACCTCCTATCCTCCTGTGCCTTGCAGTCTAACTAATAAGCATATCAAGGGTCACTATATTTTGATTTTTCTAATTCATATCTAAGTGCTGCCTCATGAGGTAGCAACCTCGACAGACTAGATAGTACCAAGTTCATTAATTCAATGTCATCTTCAGGGAGAAAGGTGTTAAGAACACTCATTTAGCACTGTCTCCTTTTTGCCTTTGCATGAAACTTAAGGGGAAATATATCTGTGACCTCTCCAGCCATCTCTGTTGGATGGTAGGCTTACAGTTATCTGGGAGAGACTCACTGATACATAACCCATCATTTGATAAATATTGTCTTTGTAGGCTGAAAATGGGATCCCTAATCATACAGGATGCCTTATCTTTTAAAGCAAGTGTCATTATTCAAAGTAAGGCAACTAAAAAAAGAGTAAGCATTTGGAAATTTTGTCTTTGATGTTACACAGGAGAATTCAGGTTCCTGACGTGACCGTGTCACATCAGCAAGAACAGATTCGTTTAATTTTCAAAAATATCTGCATATGACTTGAGGAAGTTTTTATGCAACTCTAGCTTGCTAATTAGATGTGAACATTAATTTCTAGGCCTTTTTTTGTCTAATTAATTCAGTAAAAATAAATCTTTATGAGCTGCTTAATTTTCCCCTCCTCTCTTTTCTACTTCATTTCAGTAACAAATCTTCATGGGCCACACCTTTCTGCTTGCCCCATCCTGATCTGATTTACTGTCATTTCAGTATTGCAGTCCCATGTAATAGGGCTGCAGTCTGTCAGTCTGCCCTCAGTGCCTGTTTACAGCATTGCAGTGATTAGCTATTGTTGCATGTGTTCATCCAGAGAGCTTAACTGTATTAAATCTTGTAGAATATATTGCTTTTCAGTGTAATTATACTCAGTGGACATATTCTTGGAGTTTTCTAGGAGTGTTTATTATTTGGTGAAATTTAACTTCCTTTTTTTTTTTTTTAAATTTTTACAGGATGTGCATTATTCATCATTTGGGCTACACTCTATCGTTGTGCCTTGGACATAATGATCTGGAATTCTGTGTTTTTGGTTGTCAACCTTCTACATTTCATATACCTTGTGTATAAAAGAAGACCGGTAAGTATAACCCCGAAATTTCACGAGCAGTCTGGTAAGGTGCCAGAAAAGGAAGTTTTGCCCATGTTTGCTGGGCAAACCAATGGATTAGTACACACTTTCAGAATACTTCTGTGTTTGGCCCAAAATCAGACACACTCTGGAAGTGTGCAACAACTGGTACCAAAAAAAAAAAGAGAAAACAAAACCTAACTGGAAATAAGCTCTTCACCAAGTCAACACAGCCTGTGCAAGAAAGCAGCTAAGAAATTAGCTACTTCTTCCTTTCCTGGCAAGGCTGCATAGAGCTTGGCTTCTGTCTTGCCTAGGAAGTAGCTTAAAACTAACTAGACTGATCTGTTACTCAACAGTTGTGGATGTGTAGTAAATATTTCTTGTTCAAATTGCTCTTGAAGAGTCATCTTACTACTTACAGGGTGAGCTCCTCTTAGTTCCTTAGTAAGTTAGTATTACTAATGCTATTTTTTGAGCCTAATCAATCCATTTATGTCACCATCAAGAAGGAGCACATGCTGGAAATGCATTTCTGCTAGGTAGCCATGGCCATGCTGCCCAGCACACACAAAAAATAGCAATTGTGGTAATGGAGAGCCAGGGAGGCCAGACTCTGCCTACTCTGTAGGTGCCCACAGTTAAATATCCCATGCAGGTACTCTGGTTTCTAATATGGGATGAACTCATGTTGCAGTTTTTTCCTTCAACCAAGTTAGCATGTTCTGCTTCCCTTCAACCCACCCACCAATGAAGCCTTTTATTAAAATCTTGAGGCTTCTAATATTCTGTCAGATGGGACAGGAAATGTCCACCAAAGTCAGAAACTATTGCAAATTCCAGGAGTGCACAGCTGATAGAAACCTGTTTCCCCTAGGAAACCAAGCCTTTAAACTTACCTGTATTTTAAAAGTGAAGTGTGGCATCCCTGAACATAGGTAACGGTCCTTGGGTTTGTACTCATCCAACCCTTTCCAAAAATCTAAATAAAAGGTTATTGGTGAGTGAAAAGGCATCCTAGGAGGAGGATGTGCTGGTTTGGGCTTGAGTGAAAAAACCAACCAACGAAAAAACAAACAAAAAAATCCAAACAAAGTCATCTTGCAATGTGTAAATCAGTACTGAATGAAGAAAGGAAAACGTTCTTGTGTAATTACAGTTGTCTACTAAAAGCTGTGTTGGCATAGATTGGGGTACTTTGTGCATTATGGTATAGATTTCATCCTACTGAAGAGACAGCTATTTTCACTAAATCCTCTAGTAAATTTGTTAGCAGAATTATTTGTAGGAGTTAGGTTAAGTAATAGAAGTGATTGAAGTACTCTGTAGGTGGATACAAAAAGAAGGAATTGTGTAAGAACATGAAACTCGACCGATAAACTCAGTCACCAAAGTTGGTAAAAAATTGCTTCTAAGAGAGAGAGAGGCCTGGAGCACCTGCTTTTGACTTTGCTCTCTGTTTGTGCAGCCCTTGCCCACTGGCAGTGTAAGCACCCAGAACTGAGGTGCTTGGCACTCCCCTGAGCTCTGCACTGTTCACACTCTGGCAGGCAACCACGGCATAGAAGAAGAGGCTAAAGGTTAAACTGCATCTGTCTACAACGAGTTGATAAATTGAGTACATGTGTTAGAAAAGGAAGAGGCTCTACCTACAGCAGCGTTCCTCCACTGTGGAACACAGATTCACCCAGAGGTTACATCAGCTCTGCTATGTGACCTGTGCAACTTAAAAGCTTAGCCAAAATTTAGGTCTGATAGACTAGCCAGGTAGTGCTGTTTCTTTGTATATTAAGACTTAATTTCAATAGTCTTCTTTCCATTGAGAAATTACAGTATTTATGAACATTGCTTGGAAAATATTATGCTATTTTAATTGCTGTAGTACATAATACTTTCAGTAATTATTAAAAAAATATGAATCTTTGTTACAAACTATGATCAACAAACATATTTGAAATGATGACTGATAGTCACACATGCCTTTTTAGCTATCTAAAATGTTTGTTATGAACACAAAGGCTGTTTTAAGTGTTTTTCCTACAGGAGGATGAAGAATAGGGAAAAGAAATTATAATTCTTAGGAACTAATTTTTGAAAGAGATTTTCTCTCTGGAGCTATTGTATTGCCCATCTCAATCAGTTTTGGTCATTCTCACAGAAGATCTTTCCAAGGAAAGAAAGGAATGGCAGAATAATTACAAGTTAGTCATATTACAAAATGAATAATTGATATGTTCAGTTGTTAAATATTTATTTTATTAAATGGAGCAGGTGAAATCACAGTGAGTTTCTTTTCTGACCAGAAGATTATTTCCGTGGTTTTGATTCCTTGGAGCTTTACAAATTTGGCTTTTTTAGTCTGAGTGGAAGCCGAGTCTAATCAGTGTCTGACTCGGAGTTCTGGCAGCATCCCAGAACATTTCAACCCCTGCTGAACAAAACATTACACCTACCCATATGGCTTGTTTGGAATATGACCCACAGGCATGACTGGGGGAGCAGTCAGCTGTGCTTGGGAAGGGTGAATAGTCTGTTGCAAGGGAGCCCATCTAAAGCACAGCTACAGCTTGCAACCTGATCAGTCTTTAAGAAAGTGGCTACACCTGCTTTCTCCTCCAAGTATCACACACTAGAGGAAGACCATGAAATGTGAACTGTGTGCTAGTTAAGGGGCTGGATTAACACTCCAGGGCCAAAACTTGCCCTCATGTCTGTGTGTATGGTTTTGGGCTCAGGAGTCTTGGGAGCTACTTAAATTCCTTTTTCAAATGAAAATATATTTGAGTTGCAGTGGTCATGTATAGAAGGAGGTGCAAAATAAAGTGGTACAAGTGTTAAAAATGAAAGAGTTCCTGGAGAACATGATAGTAAAACAAATAGTCATCTAGCTTTGTGGGTATATGGAACATGTTTTGAAATCAAACAGCTCAGGACAATCCTTAACATAATACAATTTCTCTTGCAGGTTTGTTTCTAATCCTTGTTTTGTCTGTGTAGATATCTTCTGAGGGATTAAAGATTGAAGCATAAGGAACATACAGGAAATTCAAAACCTGAATTTCATATGAATGTAGCTGCTGGTGGAATATTGAACTAGTAATTGATTCAGTGTGAAACCAGTGTAACTTTAGGTCAGGTGATGCACTGAACACAGGAAGTCCATGAGTGCTGTTGTCACACACCCACAAGAGCTGATGTCACTGCAAGGCCATTCCTGATAGTCTTGGGATACTGGTGGTGACCGAGAGAGATGTGTAAGGAATGGAGGAGGCAAATGCCACTCCTTTCCTCAAAAAGGGCAAGAAGGAGAAGCCAGAAACCTGCAGCCTGGTCAGCCTCAACTTGATCTCAGAAAAGAAGGAATAGACAGTCCTGGAAAACGTTTCTATGCACATGAAGCACAAGAAGGTGGTAAATCCCTGCTGACCACTCCTGATTACCAAGGGGAAAGTCATACTTACCCAGCCTAATAATAGATGGATAAGAAACTGATTGAATGATCAGCTCCAGGGCGTAATGGTCAAAGGTTCAGAGTCCTAATGGACACAGTGACAAGTGATGTCCCTTTTGGGTCTGTACTGGGACCAGTGCTCTTTACTGTCTTCATTAATGACATAACAAAGGCATTGAGTGCACCCTCAACAAGTTTAAAGACAACACCAAGCTGAGTTGTTTGACACACCTGAAGGATGGGATACCATCCAGAGGGACTTGGACAAGCTTGAGAAGTGGTCCAGTGGAAATCTCATTAAATGTAACATGACCAAGTGCAAGGTGCTGCACCTGGGTCATGGCAACCCCCAGTATCAACACAGGCTGAGGGATGGACAGATTGAGAGCAGCTCTGCTGAGAGGGAGGTGGGGGTTGCTGAGAGGCTGGACTTGACTGGCAGCGTGCACTCCCAGCCACAGAAATCCAGTTGTACCCTGGGCTGCATCAAAAGCAGTGTGGCCAGCAGGGTGAAGGAAGTGACTGCTCTGATGAGATCCCACCTGGAGTGCTCTGGGGTCCTGAGCACAGAGGTCAAACACCTCCTCTATGAGGAAAGGCTGGGAGAATTGGATTTGTTCAGCCTGGAAGAGAGAAGGCTGGGGTGGCCAGATTGTGGCGTTCAGCACTTGAAGGGAAACTATAAGAAGGATGGAGAGGGATATTTTACAATGGCATGTAGTGACAGGGCATGGAGGAATGGCTTCAAACAGAGTAGGTTTAGATAAGATATTAGGAAGAAATTGTTTACTCTGAGGGTTGTGAGGTGCTGGAACAGGTTGCCCAGAGAAACTGTACATGCACAATCCCTAGAAGTGTTCAAGGTCAGGTTGAAGCTCTGGTCTAGTGGAAGATGTCCCTGCCCATGACAGAGGGGTTGGAACTGGGTGATCTTTAAGGACCCTTCCAATCTAAGCCATTCTATGAGACCTGTCTATGATGAAATGACTGACCAGTTAGCTGAGAGTGGTGAATATCCTCAACCTTAATTTCAGGAGGGTTTTCAACACTGTTGCATATAAAATCCTGGTAGAGAATCTGTTGAAGTGTGGCCTGGATGAGGACACTGTGAGATGGATTGAAATCTGGCTGAATGGCAGGGCTGAGTGTGGTAATCAGAGGTGAGAAGTCTTGTTGGAGCTGTGTACCACACTGTGTATGAGTGTGGAGTGTAGCCCTGGGGCCAGTGCCAGTCCCAGTCCCAGCTGTTTGACATCTTCATTCATGATCTGGGTGGTGGGGCAGATGTGAACCTTGATGACACAAAACTGTGAGGAGTGGCTGATGGGCTAGAAGGTTGGGAAACCATCTGGAGGGGCCTCAGCAGGCTGGAGAAATGGGCCAGCAGGAACCTCATGGAGTTCAACAGAGTGGAGTACTGCACCAGGGGAGGAATAACCCCATGCACCAGCACATGCCATGGACTGACCAGCTGGAAAGCAGCTTTGTGGAAAAAGACCTGCAGGTCCTGGAGGAAGAGTTGAACATGAGTCAGAAACTTGCCTCTTTCACTTCTTTTCTG
Source organism: Notiomystis cincta (assembly GCA_013398075.1). Lineage (NCBI taxonomy): Eukaryota > Metazoa > Chordata > Aves > Passeriformes > Notiomystidae > Notiomystis > Notiomystis cincta. The sequence continues at coordinate 95,913 of VZRX01001019.1, forward strand.
TCATTTTTCTTGGTTGCTTTTCCTTATTCTCTGTTCTATTTTTTAAAAATTTTTTTTTTCATTATCTGATGCTTATTGTTCTAATTTGTCTTCCTCACTGCAAATACACAGGCTTTATTCAGGCTGCCTCTGCTTCCAGGAAGGCTGTAATATTGTCTCATCCCCTGCTTCCTTCATTCAGGGAAGACTTCCAGGCTTGGGATTTCAGCCAACATCCTTTCCCTCATTGCTGCTGCCTGAGTTTGGGTGGGCTCTTAGATGTGGGATGTTCAGCTGGCAATGTTTTTGGTTGGGTTTTTTTTTTTCTTCCCTCCCTCATCACATGTGGTTTCAATATAATTGGTTTGTTTTTCAAGGCTTGGGTTTCTACTGCAAGTAAGCCAAGGAGCTCAGGGATGAGAGGGGCTCCCAGGAGACCCTGAGATAGCCAGAGTGATGCGTGCATGCCGTGCAAAAGACAACCTCATTTTTTTTTCTCTGTATAATTCTTGCCCAAGTCCTATTCACTATTGCATCAACAGAAGTCTCAGAAGGCTCCTTGTGTGTGATTTAATGTGCCACTTGGATGGAACAGCATTCTAAAGCACCAGTGTGCCATCCTGGATAATTTTAGATAAGGTTTTGGTCACCCTGTCACAGGCAGAGTTTGTGGATAGATCTCACACATTTACCACTTCTGTCCTTGCTGGAGCATAATGAAGCCAAGGATGCTCCTCAAGCTAAAGCATGTGTGCAGTCTTACCCCTTTTTAACTAAGGCATCTGTGTTTATTGATGTCTCTTGTTCTTCCAATCTAGATCAAGATAGAGAAGGAGCTTAGCAGCCTCTACAAGAGAATGTTTGAACCTCTCCATGTGCCTCCAGAGCTCTTCCAAAGACTAACTGGACAATTCTGCAACATTCAGACTTTGAAGACAGGTCAAGCCTATGCAGCAGAAGATAAAACATCAGTTGATGATAGGCTAAGCATCTTGCTGAAGGGGAAGTAGGTTCTATAAAAGCTTGGGGACAGTCATATGCTTTATGTCATGGTTGAATAAATTAGAAAATTATTGAGATTTTGTTTTTAGCATGTTATGGTCTGTAGTCAAATAGTCTATAGACTAGTTTATGGCACTGTTTTCAGGTGATAGTGATATCTCTTGAGCATATTGTGTATCCACTTATGTGTGCAACTGCATGGATTTTAGTGGGAATTAGTCTTTGATATTGCACAAATATGTCTTGCAAAACAAGCAAGAGATTTGTTTGTGTCTTAGATCTCTAAGCCATTTCCTCAGTCCATTCTCAGGTTTTGTGATTAAAAAATATTGTGTATGAGGGAAGAAGTATCCTTCCAGTAGGTTTTAAAAACAGCAGGCCTTTGGAATTGATTCATTGCACCTGTACCTGCAAGTAGAGAGGGGCAGGTGCACTGCCTAGAGGCAGACAGAACCCAGGTGAGAAAGGGTAAAATATATGCCCAAAGCCAAGCTGTAATTTTGAAATCATGCTAAATTCTGGCCAATATTTTAACCAGTTTCTGTTGACAGCAGCAGTGATGTCAGGCTTCATTGTTTTTCTTACTCATTACCACAAAGCTACTTATCTAAGGGAAGCCTGATTCTGGTCTGGCTGTATAATGAGACCTTTCTCATATTGAATAACAGTGTTTTGTAGATACATGCCTTATTTGTCAATTCTCTGTTTGTCTGGCAGCCTGTTCTGCTTGGAATCAGTGGAGATTTAGGCAGAAAACAGGGTAGCTCTGGGAGTGATATTCTGGAAGATTAATGTATTTTTTTCCTGTTACCTACTGCTTTACTGTTGTCAATAGTCCTACCCAAATTTTGATTAAATTAATCATCCTCTGTGATTTTAACATGTTGTTTCATACATTTTCATTTCCAGAATGAAGGTGTCTTATCGAGGGCATTTTCTGCATAATATTTACCCCTGTGCCTTTATAGATTCTCCTGAATTTCGATCAACACAGATGAACCGGGGTGAGAAATTCCAGGTACACTTTGTTTTAAATGTCACTGGACATGAGCTGGTGAGACCATTAAAAAAATGGAGTATGAATTTGATCAACAGTGAACTGTTTGTCTTGCATAATTTTGGTAACCTTCTAGTAGAGGTGTTTGAAGATGGACCAAATCAAGAATAACTTTTAAAATTGAATGCTGCAAAACAGTATTATGATAGTGTGTATTGAGCAGTCTGGATTTTGCTATTCTGTTCTCTTTTACTGTTTCTAAGTTTATTTTGTGTTAAGAGGTTGTTCAGGACAAATAATTTAAGAGGCAGTTCTGATGGAAAAAAGGATTATATGAACAGGTCTCATCACTGGTTCAAAAAAAGAAAAGGGAAAAAGAATTACTGCAATAATGGAAGTCTAGAAGTTCAGGCACTAGTAATTAGAAATTGATATTTATAAAAGCTTATAAATCCTTCTGTCATTTTGCAATTTGTTAAAGCAACATAAGCTGAAAGTTATCTCAGTATTTTGAATAAAAATATTCATATGGGGAGCAAGAAGGGTATATGTCTCTAGCAGTCTAATTATGCTGGTATATTAAATATATTTTATTATAGTTTGAGGGGGTGGAATACTGTTAGAGAAGGTTTTTTTTTCCCATGGAAATGACTATTTTGCTACCTCTTACTTGATGTTCTTTACCTGGATATGCATAGTAATGACTGGATGGTGACTGACTGATCCATACACACTGCTCCCGTGGCAGAAGGGGAGGGAGGCAGAGGAGTGTAGACTCTAAAATCAGTGATTGATGTCATATGTTCCAGTTCCTAAAGTCAAACTTTAGGCTTAGTGCCAGGGGGAGAGTCCTGTCCAGATGCATTCACTTTGCAGCAGTGGGGCCTCCCACAGCCTGGCTGCCCTCCTGGCACAGCCCCTTTCTCTTGGAAGCAACTGGATATGAGTCTGTCCCTCTGAAGGGAAAAGGGTCATGCCTCAGCTTCTGCCTGCCTTAGGAGTTATTGTGGGCAGTGTACATCCCTTGCTCGTGGCTTCTGCTCGGTGCTGCCATGTAAATTCGGCAGCCTTGCTGTTTCAACAGCACACGGATTCAGTCTTAAGGACCCCATCTGCTGGCACTGCTGGAGAATTCTTCCTCAGCCTCTGGGCTTATATTACAGTCTGTGGAGTTAAAAACCCTTGGATATATGACAGTTTTCCATTATTTCTTGGACTTTATGGTTGTTTTGGTTTGGTTTGGGTTTTTTTTCAGGACGTTATGTTATCTTTGTAAAAGCAGAGCGCACCTAATTTTGATTTATTCTTAGATACCTGACTTCCCCTTGCAAAACATGCCCCTGGGTACGACCAGTGTGGGTTTTGGTGTGGCATTGCCCTCTGCTGGCACAGGGGGATGAACCTGGCAGGCCCATCCTCCCATGAGAGGGGACCAGCTCCCCTGTGGCTGCCCATAACTGGATTATCTATCACTATCAGAGCAAACAGAGCCTTGGCTCAGCTGCCACAGGCTCGTACTTATGGGATCAGCAGGGCTGACAGTTACGAGAGGAAGATGGAAATATTTTGTTTTTAAATCACTAAAAACTCTTTGATGGAGACCTTTGGGTCATACCAATTGTTCCTGTTTGGTGACAGTGATGTAAAACAAAACCAAGCTACCTATAGGCCTATTGCAAGTACTGTCATCACTATAGGACTGACTTCATAGATAAACTTCCTCTTACATAAATGCCTTTATGGTTTGGGAACTCATATGAGAGACTTTCTCCTGTTACTGTCTCCTAGCTTTTCTGAAAGACAAACTGGCTACACATATTAATTAAAAATATACAGCTGAGAATTTTTACATTTGTAAATATCACATTCATAACAAAAGGATACCAAAAAGCTTTATGGCTTTAAAAGTTATTTTAACTGGAGGCACAAATAAAATGGTATCACTTATTTAAAACATGTTTAAGTGTGCTCATCTTAAAACATTCTTAAATGTGCTAATTCTGAGCATGTATTTTTTTTCAGGTCACCATTATTGCAGATGATAACTGCAAGTTCCTGTGCTGGTCCAGGGAACGGCTCACTTACTTTCTGGAGTCTGAGCCATTTCTTTATGAGATCTTTAAGTACCTTATTGGCAAAGATATTACAAATAAACTTTATTCTTTAAATGACCCAACCTTAAATGACAAGGTAAGAAACTTTTGTTTTGTTTGGGAATTTTCCTCCCACACACAGATGTGCTTTTACTTCAATTTTAAATGCTCTTAAAGTACCTTATGTTAACCTGCTGCCATCAGCTGCTGAATGCACACTCATGGCCTTTTAGTGACAAGGTGTGAGTCAGTGCAACATTTCTGTCAGCAGCAATATTGGTTAAAGTTAGCACAGTAACATACAAGAAAGATGAGTAACTGAGATTCAGAACTCATCAGCTGGTGGAAATATTCCTAGCTAACTATTAGACATAATGGCCAGTAGCTAAAAGGATGCCTCTCCCTGGATATCCATTCCCACTAACAGATGAGTGCCTTTGTAAAAAGAAGCTTCAGAGTTTTTTTCTTTAAAAAAGTTTTTCACTGGGGGCAAACAATTATGTCATACTGATTGCTAGGAGGAATAATTTAAACATGTTTTCAAGGGTTACAAACACCAAAAAAAAAGCAGACACTATGTTGATATGATGCAGTTAGTGAAGGAAGCATGAAATATATGTAAAACATAAATATAATTACATATAAAACATTAAGTGGTCTGAGTATAACTTGTTCTTTGCCTGTAGAGGGAGTGTGCTTTAGGTGTCCTAGTAAATGGTCTGGGTGTACTCATGGATATATGAACTGTCTTGGTTTAGTTTCATTTTGTCTCCTTACTTATTCCTTATCATAATTTTGAAGAATTGAAAAATCAAACAAATTTTGCCTCTCCTTTGACTTAACATCTGCACACTTTTTAACTTCAGTTTGTACTGGGTCTTTGTTTTTAGTTGCAATAGTCACGTAAATTTAGGCTTATTGTAGCTGGTTTATTATAGTAAGTTTTGAAAATGTACATTGTAAAAATTGAGTGAGCATTTGGGAAATTTGTGGCATCTTTTTATTCTTCCTAAAATAAAAATCCTGTAGCACAAGCTCTTCTGACATAACTTAGCATAAAAACTGTCAAATAAATTCTTAATTTTCCCATTGCCAGCACTCCATGTACATATCACTTCTCACAAGCTTCACTGTCAAATTATTGGTGTCTTTAATGCCTTTTAACTGGTGTCAATCTCATCAGAAAATGTTGTGGTTGACTTCTGTACATAGGGGACAATGGAAATGAATTGAGTATTGATTATTCATGTTCAAGATGGTTGTAAGAAAGTAAAATTAGCAAATCATTTTTTGTTAGAAAACAGAAAAGTATTAATTTATTTTGTAAGGAAGCTTGTGATTTTCTCCTACCTGAGGAAACTTTCACTAGTGCTGGGAAAAGTAATTCCTTTCTGCATGAAATAGGATGCTAGTTCCTGACTTTTAAAATTCAGTAAAGTGGAGTTATCCATTATAGTCTTGTCATTGATTGCTACCTTTCACATATACCTGAAATAGCATTCTGACTTGCCTAACGAGGTACAATGTATGGCTTCATATGAATTATAGTGCAAATAATATAGTACAAAATACAATACATAGCAGCTTCTCAGGAAGGCTGCTCAAAGGAAAATAGAAACTCCTCAGACCATTTGGCAGGCAGAGGATAATGCTCACCTGATGCATTTAGCCTGCAGTAGAATCAAGAGCCAAATGGTCATCTACCAGGAAGGAACAACATTCACCACTTTTCTAACATGATGAAATGAAAAGCCAGGAAAATGAACATGTTTCTGTTAAGGTATAAATTACCTCTCTGTACAGCATGCTGTTTTGTTTAGCAAGGAGGACCAGACTCATCATAAAGACTACATTTAGTTGCAGAGCACCATCTTTAAATTATGAATTACCAGATAATAAACCCCAAGCTTTCTGTAAGAAAATACATGAAAATTTCAGTATAAAAGCAAATTGAAATTGAATAATTAATGTGCAGTGTCATACTTGTCAATGTTTCAATTCCAGTATATTACTGGCATTTTCTATTGTCATTTACATTGATTTACACTGCATAGAATCTTCTCCTATATAACAATTTCCTTGTAAAATCATGGCTGAGACCAGAGCACCTATTACAAGGGAAACAGTAATTTTCCATTTTTATTTTAATTTGCCTGATATCTTTTTTTTTTTTAAATAACAACTGTTTTCCTTTTCCAGGCTTCGAAGAAGATTGATCGCCAGCCCAGCCTTTGCTCCCAGCTCTCGGTGATGCAGATGAGGAACAGCATGGCCAGCACCAGTGACAGTGAGGATGGCTTGCAGATGTTTCTTCGTGGGACTTCCTCTGCCTCCTCCCTTCGTGAGTGCTCAGAGTAGTTTGTGGCAGTTTGGAGCACGGCTCAGGCTGATTAGAGCTGACTGCAGAGCTCCTGTTGGCCTCTGTGGGAGCAGGCTGCACCTGCTGGGGTGCTGTCCTACATCAGCTAAAGGAAGGGACCTAACTACAGGGCAGTCATTAGATGCATGAGGCTTTGTGAGCTAAATGAGGATACCTCATGGACATACTGGAAAAAAATACCCAACACATGTGGTAATGATCTTTGGCATTATGTTTCTGTTTAGACTTAATGTGGAATGTTTATAGTAATGGGGCAAAACTGCATGTACAGTGCAGGTCACAGTAGTATGTCCTTTGGTCTGTGGCTGCTGCTTGTAGAAGTTAAAAACCCAAACAGAACATTTTCCCTCAGCAACTTGGTGTTCTACTTTTCCTCCTGAGATAGTTTTTATTGGCAGGGTCTGGAGAAATGTGGTATACAACCAATATTTTGATGTCACCTTGGAAAATCTCCAGGTATCCTGTCAAGCTCTCCTCTCCTGTGTCCTGTATGACAGTAGTACTAGAGAACAGATGAAGTGAGAGAAGAAACCATGTCTGACCTTTTTGCTTCTGTTCTTGTAATTTATTCCTTTATGGAAACATTCTAAATTATTCTTTCTAGGCGTTTGCTGTTGTTTGTTTTTAGTTCATCTAAATCTAAATGTCAACATCAGCCTGAATTCTGAAAGCAATGTTTGAATAAGAAAGCCCCAGAGGATGCTCAATTTTTGTATTTGACATAAACTGTTAGTTTAACAGCATTTAAAAAGATCATATAGGATTATTTATTTTGATTTTGGAAATATTATTTTTTAGTGATTAGAATTCAAATATATGAGGAAAAAAAACACTGCCAGTTATTTATGGTTAAAGTCTCTGCTAAGAAGAGGAAATGTTTTTAAATATTTGCATTTTTCTGTTTAATTATCTGTTTTCCATTGTGTTCTTCACAGTTCTCATCCAGTAACATCTTCAGAGTTGGAGGGCCTATCTGGTTTTACTCCTTAACATTGGTGTAGTCTGCATGCCCAGATAGCTGGAAGCAAAAGCCCTGTTAGTGCTTCACCCTACTAGAACATTGGGGGTGACACCTGGGATGTAGTTTGATGAAAATTCCAGTATTGTTTTCTTTTTCTCCTCCATTCCCTACAAGGACATTTGGAATCACAGTACTGTTGAGGTAGTAAGGGACCTCTGGAGATCATCAGGTCCAACCTCACGTCCAAGTCAGGATCAGCTAGAGCAGGGCCATGTCCAGTCAAGCTTTGAATATTGCCAAGCTGGAAGATTTTCCAGCCTCCCAGGGCAACCTGCTCCAGGGATTTACCACTCTCACAGTGAAAAAATGTCCCTTATTGCAACTCATGCTTTCTTTAGTGCATGCCTCTGGGAAGAGTCTGGCTCTCTCTTCTGTGTTGCCTTCCATTAGGTAGCCAAAGACAAGATTCAGGTCCCTGGGAACCTTCTGTTCCTCAGGCTGAACACACCCAGCTCCTGCAGCCCTTCCCTCACTGCTCCAGCCTCTGCCCATCTTGGTTACACTCCACTGCTCTCACTCCAGAATGTCCATGTCTTTCCTGTACAGGGAGGCACAAAACTGGATGCAGCACTCCAGATCCTGTCTCACAAATGCCAGATAGAGGGGATTCATCTCTTCCATCGTCCTGCTGGCTGTGCTCTTGCTTGTGTGGCTCAATATATGCTGCTAATGTGGCCCAATACATGGATGGCATTCTTCACTGCAGGGGCACTCACGTTCTATTTTGTGTCCACCAGGACCCCCAGGTCTGTTTCTGCACAGCTGCTCTCCAGCCAGCTGGGCTGTAATGCTGTGTAGGTGTGCCATGTCCCAGGTCCAGGGATTTGCCTTTCATGAGCTTGTAGTTTGTCAGTTCTCTTCTCTTTTTCCTGTGGCCTGTCCAGACTCACAGCCCTACCCTTTGGCCTGTCTGCAGTTTCCCTCACTACCTGGCTCTTGTCTGTGAACTTGGTGGGAGTGCATTCCATCCCATCATCCAGGTCATTCATGTCTTGAATGTTACAGGCCTTGGCACTGGCCCTCAAGGACTCTGCTGGTAACTAACTACCTGGCAGCTGGATTCAGTACTGCTGTTCACCACCCCGTGAACTTGGCAGTACACCAAGTTTTCCACCCCAGCTGCAGTCCACCTATCCAGTCTGTTTCTTACCTATTTGTCTGGAAGGATTCAGTGGCAGACTGTGGAGGGCTGTGCTACCACCCATGTAAACAACATCCACTGCATTCCCTTCATCCACAGAGCCCATCCTCTCACCACCAAAGGTGGAAGGTGGCCAGATGCAATCAGCACCTGTGATGACTTTCCCAGTCACCTTCCCATCCCTTGTGTGCTTGGACACGGCTTTCAGGAAGACAAGTTCCAAAATCTTCCTGGGAAATGAGTTTAGACTGATAGCCAGTAGTTCCCTGGGTATTCCATCTTGCCCTTCATTAAAATGCCTGTGATGTTGGCATTTTCATTTGTCTCCTCTGACTGCAGTCATCTTTCCAAGATCATAGAGAAGGGCCTTGCAATTGTATCAGCCAATGTTTGGCACTCATGGATGCAGCCCATGTAGTTCCACAATCTTGTGTTCACCCTTAAGTTGTGACTTAAGTTGTTCCTAACTCAGTCCAGGTTTCCTGTCAGTCAAGCATCCCTCTCTGTCTCTACCACTGGATGCAGAGCCCTAGCAGGCCTCAGAACAAACCTCTAAAGCAAAAAAAAAAAAAAACCAACCAACCAACCAAAAAAAACCAAAAAACCCCAACCAAACAAAAACCCAAACAAAGAAGTTATTGAATATCTCCGACTGTGTCCTGTGCATCACTGAGCTCTGGCCTTCCATTTTCCCTGGTCTTTCTTTTGTTGCTGATTTATTTGTAGATGCCTTTCTTGTTGCTCTTCACTAGATCCAGGTCTAGCTGAGCCTTGGCTTCCCTCATTTCATCACTGCATGCTTGGGCCATGGTTCTGTATTCCCACCAAGGAACTCATCCTCACTTACACTTTGTGTGTGCATGTTTTTGAGATTTGTCAGAATTTTCCTGCTCATCTATGCCAGCCTTCTACTGTGCTTGCTCAACTTTCTGTTCACTGGGATGGACCACCTTTCTGTTTTGAGGAAGGTGTCCTTGAAGATCAACCACCTGTCCCTGGGTCCCTTTGCAGGCCATGTCCTGTGGGTTCCTGCCAAGTAAAACCCTGAGCAAGCCACAGTCCCCTGTCCTGTAAGGTTGTAATTCTACTTTTTGTCTTGCACACCACTCTGTATCTTAAACTCTACCAGCTCCTGGACACTGCAGCCAAGATTACCAGCAGCCTTCAGCTCCCTGATGAATTCTTCCTTGTTCATCAGTGACAGGTCCAGCAGAGCATCTTCCCTAATTGACCCATCGATCCCTTGTCTGAAGAGATTGTCTGCTGCGTTCCAGAAATCTCCTGGACTGCCTGCTCCCAGCCCTGTTGCCTTTCCACCAGATACTGGGGTGGTTCCAATCCCCCACGAGCACCAAGGCCTGTGATCCAGTTGCTGGAAGAAGGCTTCCTCCTACTCTCCTTGAGCAGGCAGCCTGGAGCAGATTCCTGCCACGAGGTCTCCTGTGTTGGTCTGTTCTCTGATCTTTACATTTAACCCCTCAAGTGGCTTTTCACCTGTTCCACGCACAGCAAAGCTCCAGGAAATTGAAGCCACTCCTTTGCACAGAGAGCCTTTGAGTGAATTTGCACACTCAGAAATTGTGAAACTGTGTTTGTGAGACCAGTTAGAATTAATGTCTCTTTCAGGCTTAACAGCAAAACTCTTACACCAGTGTTTCAGCTTTGGGAGAAAGTAATCGAAATGCATGACAAGTTCAGCTGTAATTATGTAAATCCCCAAGATGCATTTGTGCTAGCACATCCTTATAAATACACTTTTCTCTGTTGTACTTTTCCTTGGTTTGTGTACCTTTTTTTGGTATACAGGGTGTGCTTTCCCTGAGAGAAAGGGGTTTATGTGTCTTTTATGTTCTGAAATTCCTCAGCCCAGCTGAGGCAGCAGCCTCCCAAGTCCAATACTTTCCCCTTACTTTTGTGATTGTCCCTACACCAGTGCAACATATATCTTGGGAAATATTGTTATTTATTTCTTCTTTGTATTTTGATTGTGAAATTTCTGACTCCTGTAAAAGGTTTGTTTATCACCTTGAACTGTAATGCTTCAATCTTTGTTTTTGCCAAGATAGCTTGTTAGTTATTCCTGGGTACTGTCATTGCCAGTGATGGGGTTGCTACCGAGGTGAGCTCTGCTTAAAGATTTTTATTCAGTGTGGGTTGTGGCCATGTATGCACTTTTTTCACATCACAGGGAAAACGGTACAAAAAAATCTGTCATTTGTGTTGCTGCTGATGTGTTTTCAAAAATCTTCTCCTAGGTGCTCTCAGTGCAACAGTTGTGGTATTTTTTGGCTTTTTTTTTAAGATTTAGTATGAGGCACATGCTGAGGCTTAGTTCCAGTGCTGTTCCCTGGATCCTCCTTCTACAGGCATACATTTGTTTATTTAGAACAAACAAACACAATCCAAAATCCTGAAAAAATTTTGTGAAAAACATATGGAAATGACAAACTCTTTTTCTTTTTTTAAAAAAATTAGAATAAAAACGGAATGAAGAGGACTTACCTGTACAGGAACTCTACAGGAATACTGTTTTGTCATTGCTAGGTGATTGTTGTATGAACAAAAACCTCCCACTACAAATATAATTTTTAACTACTATAATGCAAATAAGTTTTCTTCTCCTAATTTCCATATTCTTGAAAAAATAAGCATTTATATTTTTGTATAATCCTATCTTTTAAAGTTATGCTTTAATCTGTGCTATAAACAATAAGCTTTGACTCATTTTCTCAAGAAATTAGTATTAAACCTTTTTCAAAGTGTTTAGTAATAAAAGGGTTAAAATTACTGATTAGTAGGTCCCAAACTACAATTACTAACAAAAGTATGCTTTGAATTTACTTAACTAAGAAACCCAACTAACTGTTTGCTTTTATATTAAGGAAATAACCAACAAGAGTTCTATAATGCTTACGGAGTGAGTCGTTTGCAGCATGATGTTTTCTGTTGATAACATCACATTAACTCAGCAGGCATCCTCAAAAAGGTATTAAAGTGTGCTTATCATGTGACACTTGTGCTTGACATCCATGGTCCATCTGTATGTAATTCATTACTAAGTGAAATAGGGGTATCTCTTTTACCAAAATTTGAGTTAAGCAAAAATAGTTCAACTGGATCACAAGCCTGGTTTCACCTGACTTTCAGCCCTATAAATAATATTTTGGTATTAGTTTCCATTCTGTAATTCTATTTCTTGGTAGCCATTCACATATTTATTAGAGGTACAGTCTCTTTTTTGTGGTGCTTGTTTTAGATATCTCAGATTTGCTAGTCTGTGCATCTGTATTTGTTACCTTCTAAGCTGAGCAGAAAGGTGGAAAGGTTTTGGTTTGGTAATGCTTTCAGTGGTATTATCAAATTATATGCTCCCAGCTTGTGGTTAAAAGCAGGATTTGATTTCACAGGAATTCTAATATGTATTTTGGTTTAGGCCCTCAAGAAAGGGCAACAAAAGGTAATGAAAGGAAGGTCTGACTCAGTCACCTGAACATCTGTCCAGCACTGGATAATGGCATCAGTAGACAAAATTTTGTATTTGGAGCAAATACGAGCATGTCTTTGAAATAAACAGACTGAGAGAATGGGACCTTATATTGGATCCTGTTGTACAAACTTATGGCTGCTTACTTCTGTTTTCTGGAGAGAATTAAGTAGTTTTAAACAGAAGAAACCATTTTAAAAATAGCAATAAAATACACTAAAAAAAACCTACAAAAAAAGCTGGACCTATAACTCAGAATTTTCAGGCACCCTTTTACCTTTGAGTGTCTCCCAGAAAAGCCAGTTTTTTATCCAAATGTACCCACAGACTTTGGGTGGGGCACATTAGCTAATTAATTTATCTAGCTATCCTCTGCTTAGGCCATAAAACACATCTGTGTGGAAAGAAATATTTAACAATTTCAGTATCTAAAAATGTATTTGAGTAACCCTGTATCATGGCAGTTTAAGTAGTTTTTAAATCTCAAAAGAAAATACTAATACATTTTTTAACACAAAAAGCTCTAAAATGACAATTCCAAACAGTGTGGTGACTTAAAAATGCAATAACATCATAACTTGCTGGTGTTGCCTGTATTTTGTATTCTGAGTGTAACACATAGGATGCAAAGGAGTCTTTCCACATAAGTGGGCTTCCTTAACACAGCACTTTACTGTATATCTGATAAACATTTTTAAAAAGAAGTGTGTGCTTAGGTTATTTTTTTCAAGACTATTTAAATTTTTAGCTTGTATGCAAGCAGTCTGTTAGCAGGACCTTTATCTCTTGCAGTTTTCTTCTCAAATGATGGTATTTCAAAGATTATGGAAATCTTTTTGGTCATCATATACTAGCTATTTACAACCTTATACTGTTGTCTAACTCTAGAAGAGAGTACTGAGAGAAATACATGTCCACGTGTAGATTGAATTTCAGAGTGAACAGTGGAAAACAGAACTGTTCAGCTGAGCAGTTCTCTGGTTTGACCCTCATACTGGAAATCTAACTGCAACAGTGGTAGTTTACAGTGGTAACTTGCACAAAAACTCCATTTAATGTCTTGCCAGTAATGGCTGTGGTGTGAGCTCTGCTCTGGCAGACAAGTTGCTGCTTTTCTAGAAGGTAGTTTTGTTGTGGTGAAATCGCTGTCAGTCGAAAGTTATGTGGCCTTTGTCTGTAAATCTTGTTTTCTCTGTGGTTGTTCATGGGGGTATAAATCTTGTATAAATTTTACATTATCATGCTGTGAAAAACTGTGTCAGAGGAGGTTTAGGTTGGCTATTAGGACAAGGCTCTTCACCCAAGGCGTGGCTGGGTAGGCTCCCCCAGGAAGTGATCACAGCACTGAGCCTGGCAGAGTTCAAGAGTGTTGCGTCTTAGTGTTTGGACAACGCTCTCAGGCCCATGGTGTGACTCTTGGGGTGTCCTGTGCAGGGCCAGGAGCTGGACCTGGTCCTGATGAGTCCCTTCCAACTCACCATACTCTACAACTTTATGCTTTAAAGGCAGCTGTGGCTTTGATCACGTGCCCATCCAAGGTTTGCCAGTGCACTGAGGAACCTTCTCCAGGGCCAGCCAGTCAGGTGTGCAGATGTACACTCCTTTTGTCCTTGGGGCAGCCACTCATGTTGCTGTAGTTGAATGGAGCTGAGTCAGTGGGTGAGAAAATGATCCCCAGGGAACAAGCAGTGGGCACCCCATGAAGGAGTGGACTTGCTGAGAATGCTGTGTCCGTGGCATTGCTGGTTCATAGCAGCATGGCTAACCCATGTCTAGAATTTCCTGCTGCCCATGGCCAGGTAACAAAGAAACCTTCACTTAGAAAATCCTCTCATGAAGAAACTAGGACAGGACTGTCAGATTGTGTCCCTTTGTCAGAAATAGGTGTATGGATCGGGTGTATGTTGTTAAATTAACCGGTAATTTCTCTGTGACTGTGGCAGGCCCAGGCCGGACGTCTCCTTACCTGAGAGCTTCAGCAAAGATGAAGCCAATAGAGGAAAGTGTTGAGGATGATGTGTTTGAAGCACCATCTGCTGATAAGCTGGAACTCCAGCGGCTGCCTTAACCAGCTGTGTCCTCAGGTGTGTCGGAGCTGGCACACAGCTCCAGTGCAGAAGGAAGGAGCTGAATTTGAGAGCAATCTGAAGGCTGAGCTCACCTCTCCATGTTTGCATTTACTGCACCATATGCCAGTGGCTTCTAGATGGAAATGTCATGTTTTATTTTACTTCTTAATAAAATAAATAAAAACTTGTGTGAGGTTTTTTGTTGCTTCTTTTTGGTTGCTTTATTTCTACTTTGACTTTTGCTATTATAAATTTAGTATTGTGTTGCTGACTAGCTGGAAATTTCTAGACTTACTTGGTGTAGAATATCCTCAGTTTCGTTTATCTATATTTCTTTGAAGTCTGTATCTTAGGGTTTTCAGTGGGAGATTTTGAAACTCTGTTTCCAAAGCCATGTTACTGTAACCAATCATCATTGATGTCACAGTCTCATGTGAAAAACAGACAAAATCTTCTGCCTCTAATTTTTTTATTTGCCTTTAGTGTTTCCCTACAATTGTAATAATTACTTCAATTCTAGTTTTTCTTGGCTAAAGATTTAAATTTAAATGCTGCCTTTTCAACCATAACTTTTTCTTCTTTAGGCAACTGTATTATACTGAACTCCATGATTTTCCTTAGCCTTATCTATGGACTGACTGAGCTGTTCTGAATTAAGCTTCCCCCAAAGAGACACACAAATGACACTTGATGTAGGAAATTCTGTTCAAACCCCAAAAGTGGGGTAGCTGCAAGTTTAGTAAGGCCCAATCTCATAAAAGGAGGCATTGGGAAGCTTTTATAAGAGGCACTTGTAGCAGTCCTGTCTCTAATATGTGGAGATGGTAGCTGTGCTACTTAGCTTTGACAGCTCTTGAAAATCATGGAAGAAATACTCTATTTTTACTAAATAAAACAGAAAATTGCCACTCTTCCATTTATTGAATTGCACAAAACTGATACATAGAATAATAGAAGTTGTTGTCAACTCTCTAGCAATTAGAAGTGTCATAGTCTGGGATTTTTGTTAATGTCATTCCCTATTATTTCTAAACTATGCTGACAGAACCTCCTTGAATCAGCCTGCATCCAAGTTATATAACCTACTTCTTCTCTCCTTAAAAGCTTGTGGGATATCAAGACACACACATTAAGTGATTAGGAGTTTGACCTGTGTTGTCAGCATTACTACTTCTGCAAACTTAAATCAAGTGTTCACTCTTACAGCACTGTGTCTTGTGCTCCCAACACTTTTGCATTATTAAAAGTGGCACACAGAGCTGAGCCCTGTGCAAAGAGATGCCAAATATCTTTAGAGCACACACGTGCAAAAAGCAGCACAGCGACTTTGGGTGGAGGCGATGGAGTCGTTTATGAGCATCGTTAGGTGGATACCTCAAGGACAGTGGCCGTATCTCTGGGGTTGCCTCTTGGCTGCTGGGAGAGTGAGAGAGGAAATGGGAACTATTTTACTTTTGACAAGACACAGGGAGTCATGTCCTTGCCCTCATGTTGTTTTACAAACTTCTGCTAGCATTCAAACTCCTTTAAAGAGGAAAATCAAGCTGGTGGTGGAGTAGAACTCGTGCAGTTCAGCAAGAGCCAGAGTGGCTGCAGTAAAAATAGCAGCTCCTACATCTCCTCCACTGCAACAATTTCTTGTGGTTTGTTACCACATCAATCAAGATGTGATGCCTGGAGACTGCATCTCCTGAATTATTACAGAATTTGTCTTAATAATCAGGGCCTGCAGGAGCTGAGCTCTGTGTACCCACTGCTCACCCCTGGCTTGAGACCATGAGCCCTTCTCTGGTGCCTGGGAGCATGAACCAAGTTCTCACAAAAGCTAGGTATGCTACAGCAGTAACACTGCAAATAACAATAAATAACTATATCAGTTTACCAAAAGTGGTGCATTTTATCACCTCAAAATGCATAACTGAAAAATTTTAAATTCCTGATAAATGGGTAAAATTACTAGGAAATAAGTTTACTTGATAAACACGACTTGCAGAGTCTGTTTGCTTCTGTCCCTGCTGTTTCAAATAGAGTTGTTCTCAGACAACAGAAGTTAAAATGACTGTAAACTGATTTTCTGTATTGAATGAAGTACCCTTCTCCATTGCTGTTGCAGAAGGTAAGGAAAATCATCATGTAATCATTGATTTAAAGGAGGATTTGTGAACAGGGGTAGAAGATGTGCTGTAAACACATGATTCACTCATTTCAAGGTAATACTAATTTCAATTAGTAAATCAAATATAAAGCAACATATCTTTTTAAATCAGAACATCATGTTCTGTTGGTCATAACTGTAACTAAGGAGCAGATGTGAGCAGATGTAGTAGCAAATTGTTGGCTTTGCTAATCAGAATGCCTGTGGGGAAAAAATTAAAGGTACTTCACCTTTTTTTTCAGAATTCTGTGATTTAAATGAATTTGTATATATAAAAATGCATCTTGAGTACCATATGTGTCAGAGAGACTGAACTAAAAGATATCAATTAGCTCTATCAAGAACTGTCTTAGAGGTACAGTTAAGGCTCTGTCTCATTCTCATAGCAAAGCACTGTTTGTCTCACTCTCAAATCGTGTGGAGTGAACTTCACGTGGGGCTGAGTGAGCTGTAACTCACACGCACAGGAGCCTGTGTGCTCCTACCCCGGGAGGTAAATCTGCTTCAGGGAAACTGGCCAAAGCTGGAAAAATCTCATCTGAGCATTTGGAGAGGATTCAGAGAGTCAGCTGTAGCCCAGCACTCGAGAAGTCAGGTGTGCCTGGCAGAGCTGGTGAACCACTAGACCTCTAGAATTAATGTAAAGAAACATGGTAGCCACGATCCACCTGATGTTCCTACAGGCTGAAAAACAGCTCTCTGGTTCTAGTCCATGATGGACATTTCAGTAAATGGCAAGTGTAGAAAAGATTAATTCAACCACCAAAACTCTTTCAATCATATGAATGTATTTTAGATAACTCTTGTTTTGAAACAGTGATTTTATAAACAAGCCCAATGTATTTAAACTCAAAAAATATAATGTGTTGAACTGGTATGCAAATACTAAATGCCTTTTTTTTCCCTATACTATTTTCCTTCAAGAAATGAGGACAACTGAATTATAATCTCCTTATGGAAAATAGGCTGCTTTACGTGATATATGCAATAGTAAGCAAAACAAAGATCTAACAAAAGAAGTGATTTAGTAAAAAAATAATAAAAATTATAGCAATACTGGTACAATTAAAAGGCAAGGGTTTGGTTCTTCAGCAACTTTTTGGCATCTAGCTAGAGCCTAATTGTAAAAGTACAGACTTGGAAATCTTTGCATGTGGAAGGCAGTGATTTCTAGAGCAACATGACAGGCTATCACACTTACATTCACAAATTGTTTGGAGGGAGTTTCAGGAAGTCAAACTGTAAAGAGACATTTTAACCTTATTACTGGAATTACAACAACTTTAATTATTCCCTCAGAAATGTTGTAGCAAGTGCTTCTGAGTAAAATGCTGGCTTTGCATCTCTGGTGCCATGTTGGTCACAGCTGCTCCTGCTCAAAGGGGAATGGGTTTTCAGTACTTAGGGGATTAATAAGGGAAGACAAACCATCCTAGTTAATTAGCCCTGACATGTAAACTTCCTGAGAGCATGCTGATGATAATATGAAAGTCATTAGAGAGTGCAGAGATGCAATGCAAAGCAAAAGTTGTGGGACCACTCTGTATTGATTGCAATATGGGCTCTCTACTGTTTTTTCAGTAAGGAGAGCAATATGGAGTGGCTCAACAATATTGCAAAAGTTGATGAGCTCTTTTTTGGCCATTTAACAGAACAAAATGCTTTTCAGTTGATTAAGTTGTCATACTACAGGTAGAACAAATCATTTTCAGTGAGCTTAAGTATTAGCTGGATTTTAATTCACAAGGATATTTACTTAGCATTTAATGCACATAAAATAAGTTACAAATCTAAGTTACAGACATGCCATGTCATGCCTGTGTGTTTGCTAAATACCTCCAGAAGCCTTGAGAGCTTTTTTTCAAGAAAATTCTTTAAGACCCCTAAGTCAGAGCTAAGTAGATATTAGGGCTTTGCTCAGGAATGAGTGCAAGTATTACTGCAACCTCCAGTATTACACCTACTCTGTAGCTGAATACTGTTCAGTCACTGCAATTTACTGTGCTTGAATTACTCCTTAGCTTTCTCCTGGGGGATTAATATCTGTTACAGCCACATCCTGGTTTCCTGTGCAAAGTGCTTTTGGGATAACAACTCCCTGTCATCCTTCATAGCAAAGAACAGATCAAAGGCAGTGCCTCTTGACATGCATCCACTTGTATGCTATTCCATCACCACTCCTGTGTTCACTGTCACTCAGTGCTCCATCCTGTTCCAGAAAACTAAGGAATTTAATAATAGTATAGACATTGTCTGCCAAAATACTGTGAAGAAATACGAATCTTCTAAGCTTTTAAATGCCTGTTCTCCTGCAGGTTTTTTTTTTCAAAATAATTTCCCTGATCACACCACCCTCTGGAGTTTTACTTTGTACATCTTTTTATCTTTCAGTGTACTTGGGCTGCTCTCCAAATCTTTATGAAAAGCTTCTTCTGGCCAAAAATTTCCAGGGTTTCATCACTCATGCCTGCAAGTACTTAGTTAGGCTTTCAAGGGACACTTTATGAGGAGTACAACTTACTTAGAAAACCAAACAGCAATCTATATTTTTCTCTGCATTTCCTCATTGTTCAATTTTTCAAAAACTGCCATAGGTCCACAAAGAGACAAGAGAGGAAGGAATCCTTTTCAAAAGGCTGTAAATTTCATTTCCCAGCCAAGTTCACAACCTGGTGCCCTAGGCTACTTCTCTATGCAGGCATACTCAGGAAAGCTGGCAGTGACACTGTTGTCTGGCTGGGTTGCTGGCTAAAGTCTTATAAAGGGTAGGTAACATATCTGCTCCTGGCTAAACTGGACTGGTCCTGATCTCTAAGGGCTTTGGGATAAGTGTGGAGCATGAGGCATGAAGTCACTTTCAGGGGAGAAGGACAGAAACTTGCTTAGAGGCAGGACTTGAGAGGCATCTTTTTAAATATTAGTAAATGTTAAGATCATAGCATTACAGTTTTGTGGACATTTCCCTTCCCTGGAGAACATCCTTGGCCTGTGCTAAAGCACAGTCAGGACTGAGCTCTGAGGTGGACTGGGAACAGGTTTCTGTCTCTTCTGAACTGGGCTTGTACTAGGAGCAGGGAAACCCAGGTGGAGAGGACTGGTTCATGTGGCTGGGGGTGAGGAAAGAGGAGTGAGAGTCAGCAGGGTAAAATCAGCATACAGTTGTGTAAGGGATGGTCTCTTGGAGATCATCTTGGAGTCTTCTTGGAGTTGGGTGAGACTGTCCTATGTGCTTGGGAAAATCCAATGAAATGCATCTCTGGGATGTGCTCAAGCTGCTGCAGTGGTGCCTGTGGTTGTCACCTGCCAGCTGAGGAGGGGTAAATGGTCTTGAGTGCAGGACAAAGAGCCTTAAAAGTCTTAAAAATTGCTCATGTTGGAAGACAAGAATGCAGACAAACAGCAGCCTCTGCAGGGCATGCTCCCTCCACCTTATACCTCCACAGGGGTTTGTTCTTCTGAGAATTAAGGCAGGTTTAGTCTTGTGTTCCAGCTGGTATTTCGAGGAATGACACAATTTTGTCCAAAATACAAAGGTGCTTGTGGTGAGGATGCAAAGTTGGAATTGCTCTTCTGGAAATCCTGTAGAGAAATGAAGCTCATGCAAGCATTGTGGGGATTATTTGGCTCCCTGTGCCTTTCCTGCTGCCTTCCCTCTTTCCTTCTTTAAACACATCTAGCAGTAGAGACAGCTATCAAAGGAAATGTTCATTTGTAGCCTTTATGTGCTCACCACTAAACTATACAATTAGCAACAGGAAAAAAAAGACTTGTACTGACATAAATTATCATTATATTTGGAGGACTAAGTGCCTAACACAATACTGCTTCTTTGACGTAGAGTATGCTGAATAGAAAATGTGGTTTTTTATGTGCACAGGGTATGTTGTAAAACATCCTACAGAATGTGAAAGTTTAGATACAAATCCTTACTTAAATGTCAAAGGGGAAATCATAGTACTTACATAGACAAAGAAAGCAAAAGTAGAGTGTGTTAAAAAGTTGTGGGTTTTTTTGGGGAAAAAAAGAGGACTCCTCTCCTGGTGTGTCTTGGACATCCTTTAATTGCTTAAGCCTCCTACAATGAGCTCCAGCACTATTTGAAGAGGGTGGGACAAGTAAAAGACCAAGAAAACACACTTTTAATGTGTTATTTCTGGAGAAATTGGGATTCTTAACACTGCAGTAAATGTCTGCTCCCTCTGCTGCCTTTTCCTAGAAAAGGGCATCTGAAATTTTGCAGGTGAAAAAACAACAGACAAATAAAGGCCCCTAAAATAATCTCTGGTAGCAAATCTGTAACAAGATGAGTCAGGTTTGTTTTCAAGTTTTGTTTTAGAGGGCTAAAAACTTGGTTTTCAGAGAATTTTGGTTTTCTTTACAGAACAAACAACGTTTTGGGTTCATATTTAGTTTGTATCTTAAATGGCACACGAACACACAGGTGGTATCTATCCATGGGTTATTACCACAGAATTTTTCTGTGATATTCATTTCAATTAGGCAGTTGGAGCTAATTAGAGTTTGTGCACAAGTTTTTTTCGTTGCATTCAGTTCAAACCAGCTTATTTTTACATTGACTATCTTAATGGATGGAGCCTGCTTTTAAATTGTATGTCCACTCATCACAAACCTCTCAGAAAACCAATTGCTTTCTGAATGTCGCCTTAAAAATGGAAGCAGCAAAGAGAACTGAATTGGTACCTTTTCTCTGCTGTAGTTACCTTGTCAGGGTCAGGGAAGGTGAAGTTGGGAGGCTGTATTGTGGCCAAGCCTGTCCCTGAACTGCTTCTGGAGTGCACTCAGCCAGCACAAGTGTTTGTTGCAGCACAGCCCAGTGGCACGAACACAGATGAGCTCTGACTGACTGCTGGTCACTGGAACACACATTAGTTGTGTGCAAGAGCACCCTGGAATTTGTGCCATTTTGCTCATCAGAGGAGAAATCTTAAAAATTGCTCGTGTTGCAAGACAAGAATGCAGACAAACAGCAGCCTCTGCTGGGGAGAAACCTCCCGTGCTTTTTGCAAATGCTGTCAGTATCAGTGGGGAAGCCAAAAGGAAAAAAACACCACTTAATTGGAAAGACATGGATTTGGCATAGTCTGTGGTAGTGTATGCAAGCTTCAGGCTTGGGGATGAGCCAGATGAGCTTAGACTATATCTTCTGGTGCCAAAGTAAGCAAAGGAGGCAACATTGCTCTAGGCTGGCTGCTTAAGTATAGCTGTGACACAGACTTTTGGGGGAAACTACTACAGTGAACAGAATGTGCTGATACGTGGCAGATCTGTGAGCTGCCCCTGCACAACTTTCCCAGACAGATGTTCCCATTCTGATTCTTGTCTTCCTCTTGGAGATGTTTTCTCTGCCTCTCTGAGGTGCACTAGAGCCTACTGAGGAAAGACAAGGGGAAAAAATCAGTTTTGCATTAGTATAATCATGCCATGGAAAGAATGATCACTCAGCTATTTGTGTCTTGAAGCAACTGATCTGACTTCTGCTCTTGTCCAGCATCATATTTATCATGCTATACAGTGCATTTAGAAGCACTAAAAAGTGCTGACTGCTGAAATAAATGGAAATCCCCAATAGAGCAAATCAGAATAAAAGGGAAATGCTGTATATAAATATTATGGGAAATATTTGAATGGCTCCTGCAATAAGGAAAAAATGATTCTTCTTTTCCAAAGGGAGAAATGTTTCTGGAGAATTTCCACTGTCATCTGGCACTTCCAAGCACTTCCATTTGGAAAATCAAACCCTCTTATGTGCAAAGCCTCTTACGTGCTTTCTTACTCTCCTTTTGTTCTGCTTACCAGCTCTGTTGATGGAATGCTATGTACATTAGCTGTAATGCACACAGCTCAGCTCTGGCCTGTACTGTGAAAAGAAAACAATGACATCTACTGAGCTGTTAGTAGAGAAATTTTTGGCATCTGCAATGTGGTTCTTGCAGAGTGAGTGAGTGCTACCCTCATGGCCAGGCAAATGGGATATTTCTCATCAAAATCTGCCTCATTAGGGTTTTGTACATTGTGCAGTACAACAGGGAGGCAGCAGATTCTTTTTTGCAGCTGCTGCTGTGTCAGTCCTAAGGCATTCAAGATTCCAGCTAGTTCTTCTCTTCCCTACCCCTTCAGAACAGGACAGGGAAAGATAAAACCCCTTCTGGGCTTGTCTGGCCCAACCCAGGGCTCCCCCTTTGTAAGATCAGAGAGGTGGGTGTTCAGTGCTCACCTACTGCTGACCTGTTTAAAAGTGTTGTTAAAGGAAACTGAGTTTAGTGTTTTGGGGTCTTTTCCCTCTCCTTTGGACTTGGAGAACAGCTGTTTGTTAATCCCTTTGAGCCAGCCTTCCCTGGAAGGAAATTGCTAAAAAAGAGACATTTTCTTCTTTCAGCCCACACTCATAGCTGCATTTTTTTGCACTTACTGCTTGTACCAGAAGTTGTCACCTTAGGGTGTGTGGTGCCTTCAACTAGAGAGCAGCTCCAGCTGAGTCCTTGGCACAGAACAGAGCAAATTCCCTCTGTTTTTTGTGTTATGATGTTTTGATGTGTATTGAGCAAACTTCTTTCAGCAAAATTACATGTTGTAGATACACATCCAGTAGCTGAGCCATCACAATTTTGCCATTTTTTTTATCCCAGTGCTGCCAAGTAATCTGCAGGAACACTGTGTCCTCTGGAAAGGCAGGCACCCTGACTGACATTGTTGAAATCCACCCTGCTAAATGTTCCTCCTCTAACCCAGTCCTCTAAAGTGCCTGCAGCCATCCCTTTTAGCTTCATGCTGCCTGAGGGCATCTTCCATCCCCCCATCAGCACTGAGAGCAGGCAACAGGGCAGGACACATGACAAGGACTTCAGAATCTATTTCAGAGGCAAAGGTCACTGATGTACTGCCACAGGTGAGGCTCAACCCCATAAGGGCATTTTCACTGCTGAAGGCAGACCCCACCCTGAGCTTCAAGGGAAGTGGAGAGGGTCTATTTGGACATGGTTCAGGAGAGGAGTGGTACAAAAATATATGGGTCTTTTAATATTAGTAGTTCCATGAAAATAGGAGTGAAAGCACCAGTTGTTCTCTTTCATCCATTGCCAATTTCCATCAGGGATAAAGCTGCCAGCATGACAGAAAGAAGAGAAAAATTGTACAGTGCTTTTGTTGGAATGTAAATGAAGTGTGGGGGTAAAAAGTAAGAGTTATCCTACAGGGACTACATTTCCTGCTGTGCCTCCACAATGCCTGGGGAAGCACAGGGCTGGAGAGCAGAGCCCAGCATGACTCTGGCCTCAGAGTAATGCACTGTCAGCTGGGGTAGCTAAAGTTGCCCATTTCCTCCACCCCAAAGCCTTTCCATGTGCTTGAGGCTCCTGGGCTCTCAGCTCTTGATTCATGTGTCACCTCTGATATTTGTGGACCATTTGGTAGCCTGGTTTTGATGCATCCAAACTTGTGAGCTACTGGCAATAGTTTGTTACAAATACTTTCTATGGGTAATCTGATTTTCCCAGTTCTTCATAGCAGATACCTAAACCCAGAGGTGGTGACTCAATGCAGGAATAATAAATCACCTTCCTGTTGGCTGTCTGAGTGTAATCTGGGGATTTGGCTTCTAGTGCAGCTACTGACATATGGGGAACTCAAGACCAAGTGTTTTTATAATTGTTGAAGTTAATTGTTTCAGGAAATCCTTTCTGTGTAAAAGACTCAGAATAGAAGAACTTGTATCATAAGTTAGAAAGGTTATTAGACATCTGTGTACATGTCAAGTACTAGCTCTAATATGAAATGTACAGGTAAGATCTTGTCCCAGGCCTTAGAGGAACAGTGCAGTTGCCCTGTGACTACTAAGAACAACAACAGCAAAATTACACATCAAATTAAAAATAAAGATACAAACAAGGCAGATGAGCAGATCTGAAAATTCACAAGGCCAGTTCCTTGCTGTATAGTCTGGAGAAATAAAGCAAATGCACTATAAAGAGACTTGGGGTATAAACTGTTTTCCTGAGGCTCTGAGCAAGCCAAGTGATGACCAGAGAATGAAGTGCAGGAGCAGGGATTTCCAGACCTGTGGTCTCCTCACCATGTCACTGAAGGTGTAGTTCACCAAGCCCACTTTTTCAGAAGGGATTGGCACGTTCTGGAAGCTGCTGAAGCTGCACTTAAGACATTTCAATCCTTTTCAGGGAAGCAGGGGCTTGTCCTCCGTGCTGACCTGTGACCTGGCTGCCGGGGCCTTGCTGAGAGCCAGTGAATAGCAGACAGGGATGAGATGGAGTAATTACAGTGGGTGAATGGGGAAAATAAAGATGGACCCCTTTCTTCTTTTATCTCAAATAGAGGAGCTAATTTAGGGAACCTTTCTGACAAAAGCTCACAGTGACCCAAATCCTTCCCCCTTTGAGTGAGTGGGGACAAAGCCAGGCTCAGAAGCAATGGGTTAGATGGACACTTTAGAGGCACTGGGTGATGAGTGCGGGCGGGCCTGGCAGTGCCGGCACGGGCCTGGGAAGCTCAGCTGGGGGCTCCGGGTGACCCCAGGAGCCCTGTGGCTCTTGGGACCTGCCAGAGTCTCTCTGCAGCGAGAGGAAACCAATTGAAAGAGACTCTTGACCTTCCTCATTCTTCTACCAGCCCTTTCTTCTTGTATCCTGTCACTTCACTTAGGCTTTGTGCTGGTAGCGTTCCAGGAAATGGATGATTTTGTTTTGATTTTGAGTGAGTATAGCATGTCCCTGTGTGACTCATGAGGGTGACAGGGTTTTTCTGGTAACTGCTTGTAGCTCTTAGTTGCAAGCTAATAAATACCTTGTGCTACTTAGGGGCTCAAGATCTGTGCTGATTGGTGTATTTTCTTCCATTATCTTCCCTATTCCTGTTGTGTCTGTGTCTTGCTGTAGTGCTTCAAATCCATTTTAAAAGAGGCAGGTAGGCTGTTTTCTCTGAAAAAATTCACCTGGAAATTGGTCCTAATTCCTGCTGTGGAAAACTCTGTCAATGCTGCTGATTTGAAAAATCTCTTGTTTGTGAGAAAAATACCTGTTTTAAGTCTCAGAGATCAGTCAGTGTATTGTCATTCCCAGTCCCAAAAACCTACCAGTTGCCAGAGTGCTCGGAAAATGTTCATCTTGCAGAAAAATTGTGAAGAACCTTAGGCCTACCTTTGCCACTTTGTCAAGCTGAATAGCAGGAAATCATGAGCAGACAAAATGAGGGAGGTTTTATACCACTACCAGTAGAGATGATGCTGTCTGGTCAAACAGCTGGGACTTCAGCCTCTCCCTTGCTGTTTACAGGAATCTCTGTGAGGCTTCTAGAAACAAGTTTTTACCTTCCTCTTCGTGGTCCATGGCCTTCATCCAGCAGCACTGTGGTGAGTCTCATGCAGAGTGCAGCACCCAGAGGGAGGATGTTTCTCAGTAGTACTGGCTCAAGGTGGAATGCTCTCAGCCTCTCCTGACTGGGCAGCGTGGTGTGTTGACCCAGCTGGATACCAGGTGCCCACCAAGCTTGGTCTATTACTCCCTCTTCAGCAGGACAGGGGAGAGAAAATGTAATGAGATGAGGACAGGGAGAGATCAGTGTCCAGTCACTGTAATGGGCAAAACAGACTCAACTTGGGGATATTAACATAATTTATTACCAATCAAATCAGAGTAGGGTAATGAGAAATAAAATCTAAAACCAACTTCCCCACTTCTTCCCCCCCTGCCCTTTCTTTCTGGGCTTAGTTTTATTCCCAAATCTCTATCACTTTCCTGCCAGCAGTGCAGGGGAATGGGGAACAGGCAGTGTGGATTGTGATAGGATCATCACAGGTTGTCTCTGCTCCTCCTTTCTCCTCAGGGAGAGGACTCCTCACACTCTTCCCTTGCCCCAGGGTGGTGTCCCTCTCATGGAAGACAATCCTTCATAAACTTCTCCAGTGAAGTGATTCCTTCCCATGGGCTGCAGTTGCTCATGAACTGCTCCACTGTGGGTCCCTTCCACAGGGTGCAGACCTTCAGGATCAGAGTGGTCCAGCGTGGCTCCTCCATGGGGCCACAAGTCCTGCCAGCAAACCTGCTCCAGTGTGGGCTTCTCGTGGGGTCACAGCCTCCTCTGGGCATCCACCTCTTCCCCATGGACTTCCACGGGCTGGAGTGGCACAGCTGCTTCACCAAGGGCTGCAGGAGAATCTCTGCTCTTTCTCTCACAAATTCTCACTCCTTTCTCCAACTGCAGTTGTGAAGAGTGTTTTTCCCATTCCTCAATCTGTTATCCTAGAGGTACCACCATCACTGCTGGGCTCAGCCTTGGCCAGCAGCAGGTCTGCCTTGGAGCTGGCTGGCATTGGCTCTATCAGATCAGGGGAAACTTACAGAAGCTCCTTACAGAAGACATCCCTGTAACCCTTCCCTTGCCCTCTCACACCCCCAAACCTTGCCAGCAAATCCAGTATGGGCAGGGGAACAAGGCTGTAGCTTTTAGTATTCAGGTCAATTCAGGGCCATCACTTCTTCATGAGCCACCAGGAGAAACAACCCCAACCCCTGATCTGAAAATGGAGCATTACTGAAACAGATGGAAGGGCACCTGAGCCTATTGCTGCTCTTTGAAGCCCCCTGATAGGCTGTCCCCAAACTCCAGGAGCTGCCACTAATCCTATTTTTTCCAGATTCTTTGGTCAGAGGGGCTAGCAAACCTTGCCCTCTTTTCTCCCTTTCTTTTCTGTACTTTTTTTTTTTTTATCACCTGGTGCTGAAACCATATGTCTGTTCCTGCAATTCTTTTGCTTTAATTCCCCTTGGCTTTTGCTGACAGACAAACAGACCCTAGGGCTCAGGGACTGCTGGTGTGGTGCTTGTGCCTGTCCCCTTCACCCTCCCACACTGCAGCAGCCGAGCAGAGGGTCTCTGTGGGGGCAGCCTCTGCTCCTCTCTGCACAGCTTTGTGCAAGACAGCTGCTTTTCAGAAACTCTCAGGCTTGAAACTCCAGAGAAGTTACGGTTCAGCAGGCTTGACTGTGACTTTTTGTCACAGCTGTCAGTGTAGGTCAAGGAGAGATGAAAGAAACGGGGGCTGAATGGAAAGGAACTTGCTGCGCTTCAAGCCCCCACCCTTGCTGGGCTGCCTTGGGGGAGAAATGGCATTGCTGCTTTCTTTTATAGGCAGCTCCCAAAATACTTCCAAATTTAACTTACTATACATTATTCTAGTAACTTTCAGCCAGTATTTCCCAAAATGCCTGATTAGTCTGATCACCTCAAGTATTTTGGATGCTCCAACTGAAGTGGGTTTGGTTGTTTGTTGGTTTTTTATTATTATTTTGTTTGATTTGGATTTGGTGGGGCATTTTTAGCTAATTGCTTTAAAGAACCCAGCACGTGATAATCCAGCACATTTCTTAGAGGGAAAGAAGACAAAAGAACTCGTTTTCTAGGATGCTGAAGATCAACACTAGCAGCACAATAAGGCTGATTTTAAAGCCAGAGTTGATATGCTATCCCAGCAAAGAAGTTAAAGGATTCTGAATGAGGCAAGTAGCAAGTTTCTCAAAATTATGATAAAGGAGGAGGCAACTCTACATTAAAAACAAAAAAAAGGAAAAGAAAAAAGATACTGACTCTTGTCTATAGTTCTAAAAACTGACAAAAAGAGGGTTGAATTTCCTTATTGGTGCACATAGGACTTTTTACTGCAGTGGGCAAAGAGCTGGAAGTTGAAGCCAGTGGAACTGGAAATGAGGCACTACTTGTTAGCAGCAGGTGATTAAAACAAGCTGTCATGGAGCAGAGCATCTCAGGTTTTTTTTCAAAAGCACTCAGGCCTGATCTGAAGCCCAATTAGAAAGTATGCTTAAAGCACCCAAGCAGACACAGTCCAGTTAAAGCCGAATGTTAAAATTCAGTGTTGTAGTAACTGCCCTGAATTTAATAGCCTGTGCCATCCAGCAGGTCAAACTAGGTAAACAGCTGGTACTTCCTGGCTTGGAATCCTGGACTATTTGGAAATAAATGAGTTGTGAGCATCTAAACCTGGACGATACCTAAGCTCAGTGCTCGTTATTCCTTCTGCCTGGCTCACCTTCTCCTTGCTGGCCCAAGGTTGGTTAACACCCCCAGTCCATCCATCCCTGCTGGTTCATGAACCGTTTGGCTGCTCCAGCCCTGAATATCTAGGCTAAGAGCTGCACAGCAAGTAATGCCCAGGGCCAAATATTGACCAGCCAGCAAACAAAGATCGACCAGCTGCATGTTAACTGAGCAGCAGCAGCCTGGAAAGGTGCCTGGGGCTTGATGGCAGCTACTCTGCAATCATGCAGTGGCCAATGATTGCAAAAAATAATAACTGGTGCAGAGCAACTTGCTCTTGAGGGGACTGGTCATCCTAAAGGTCAACAGCACTGCAGGCAGCAGCAGACACTGCTAACAGCCGAACGCTTTGCCAAAATGGTGTTTACATTCATTGGTCGGGACATCACCTAAATTATCCTAGTATCAGGAGGAGGGCATCCACAGAATGAATTCCCTCCTGTCCACCAGAGTGTCTTCCTGTGCAGCTATACAGGAAGCACAGGGGCTAATTATGTAAACAACCCGAAAGAACGTGAAATTACTGGCATCTGGGATATTTTTGTTATTGGGGAAAAGTCGAGTGGTGTTGAGAGGAGATAGGTATGCTGAGTCTATCATAAATTATGTGTAGTTTTGAAAGGAATGGCTTGTGTAAACAGCTCCTGCTCCCAACAGATTGCAAGAAAAATGCAATTCTTTCAAAAATATTTTGGCACTTAGGGTTACAGAAAAGCTGGAGGGAGCTTGGAAGCATGTGTTCCAGGACCCACACAAGCAGGGAAGAAAATGAACATGCTACTTTTATTGTTATTTGAAAAGGCTTCTGTGATTTTGATGTTGCTATATGACTAATTCAGAGATTTCAACCCTAGGCTTTCTTCTTGTTGCAGAGCAATGTTAATGCTGTGTGGCAGTGACCACTTCTCTGTAAGGTTAGGAAGGGGGGCCTCGCCTTGCAGCAGTGGATTTAGGTACTGCTGATGGTCTGCTTTTGCCTAACGCACAAGACAAGGCTTCCTGTCTATAACATAAAGCCAATAGTTCCAAACTGTCCTGGGGCAGCTGCTGGATGGATAAAAAAGCTGACTTTTAGTGGCTCTGGGAAGGAGGGCTGCTCATTTGGGAGATGAGGTGGGAAGAATTAAGTGCTGCTGTTCTTACAGGTGCTTTGGTTTCAGTCAACATTAGACACTGCTGGAGGGGAGGTTTCTCCATTTCACTTGTTCCAGGGGCTTCCTACATCTGTGCATGGCCAGAGCTGTTCACTGCTCCCCAGGGTGGCTTCCCCCTGCCTGTGTCACCTTGCAGGGTGTTGCAGGAGTTAGGTGGTGGCATGCCCAAGGTGTCCCCTCCCATTCCCAGAAGCAGTGTGGAAAGGCTGGCCAGGAGCTCCTGTAAGCACCTGGTGTGAACCTTGTTCTTGACAGAGCACTCGTCAGATGTTTCAAAGAAAGCCTCACTCCTTGTGAGTGACACCAGAAGTGGGACACGTGGGGGATCTCAGCCAAGGGATTGAGAGTCACCTCTTCCACATCCCAGGAAAGTGATGAAACCCTCTGGCTACAGGTTGGGAGTGAGGTGGGGACATGAGTGGCTGGGACTGGACATGGGATTTGAATACATCTTCAGAGCTCACTCTTTTTTGAGGACATGTATTACAGGGGTGAGGTAAGGGGAAGTAAACAGAGGTTTTCTGTGACTAGAAGAGTAGTAGAGAGTCACCCTTTCATGCAGGGGTTTGTACAAATAGAAAAAATACAGTTCTGCCTTGTGTGAGCAGAGGTTGTTAATTTTTGCTGTTAACCACCTGCATGCAGAGTTCTGTGTTGAAACAGAGGCACTGAAGCTGGCATATAGAAGTCCTCAAATATTTTAATAAGAATAGCTTATGCTATCCAAGTCACTAGTAACACTTTATGTAATTTAGAGAAGGAATTTCCAGGTAATGAAAAATGACAGCACTTTCCTTTGTAAAACGAAACCTCTCTTCAATTCAGTTTAAATTAGCATGAAATAGATATATCCAAGCTTACAGATTATGGAAGAAGTAATAAAGATGGGATAAGGCTTAAAATATCAAAAGCTTTTCAGCCTAGAGAATAACCTAAATGTCTAAATGTCTGAAAGCTTTAATGTCCAGTATATTCTCAAAGGCAGTAAGTACCAAAAAGCTAAAATATTCAGTTTATTTCAATAGCTGAATAGGTTCTGGGGTACAATTTCTGCAGCACTGCAAGTATGATCCAGGAATGAATTAAACATTTATTCCTCCCTCCCTCCCTCAACAATTGCTTATATAAGTAAAATTATTTTTTCTGAAGGTAATACCCCCAAAACTAAGTGAGTATAGGTGCAAAAGAAAACTCCCCAGTGATATGCAGTGTGTTTTTACCATGCAAATAAAGCAAATCTCAAAGGCTCATTGTAAATGCCAACGTTATATGTTTTATTTTTAATCAAGTAATTCTTTTAAACCTCACAATATCCATGACTGACAGGAAAAAAAAGACATTAGGCATGAAATGAGAATATAAAATACATGATATGTAGAAAGGCAATCAGTGCTTTAGTCCCTCAAGACAGTAAACAGGTGAAATGACCTTCAAAACATCAACTCAAGGCTTTTTTCTTACAACATAAAATTCAAGTGATTTTTCTTTTATTTCACCTTGTAAACAACATACAAGTCAAAATGGACAATGAGGTAATCTATACTACAGAAGATAATTTAAAAACACTAGATAAGACACAGTATTAAAGACATATAGAAATCAGTGTTCACTTTGGTCTCTAGTATGGTTATTGTTATTATTATCACAAGCAACACATACTAGTTAAAGCCAGTCTGGTGATGTTTGTCAGACAGTTGTTGCTTAACTTAGTAATCCAAGAGGTAGTCAAAACCATTGTCCTTTGTAAAGATGCTCACACATTTGGTTCAATGACAATGGTAGCAAATACCTTGCTACTTTTCAACATTCTTGGAAAAATGCTGCCACAGCTGCTGATACACAGCTCTGGTTTATATTAAAAAAAAGAAGCATGTGTTCATAGATCAACCTCTTGTTATCAGTCAACAGTTGTAACAGGGGTAACACAACCACTGGATCTTAAAGAGGCTGTTGATAAACTAAGCAAAATAAGATCGATGCATTTAACAAGGCTCTGCTTGTTTCTAAAACAATACTCAAATCTCATTAAGACTTCTAGGAAATTAAAATCAGTGCATCTGCACATGTACATATCTTCCCAATTACTTTTATATCTAGCACAGGGGAATACATATATATTTTTTATGATAAACATTTCTTACAGATAAATTAATTAAATTAAATTTAAGACTCGATGCGATTTCCCATGTTCTTTTATAATTCTTCCTACAAAGAATGGTACAAGATCTATAAGCACTTTTTTTTTTAATGGGGTTCTATTAACAAAACTAAGTATGACCAAGCAGGAACTCCAGGATAACACTGGTGCAGAATAAAATGGCTGAAAAAGGTGGCCTGCGACAGAAAGAGGTAGGATCCAAATGTGGTGTTTGGCACTCCCTGAAAGCTGGCTAAAGGCAAAATATTGCAAATGGTATTACAATGCCAGATTTACCATTAACTGCAGCAAAAAGTTATTTGGCTCTTCCTCCAAATCCAAGTCTTCCTCGTGGCCTATCTTTTGTAGCGTGTAATTAAATATCGTGACCTCTCCTTGGGGAAGAGTAAAAAATATCTCACAATGTCCCTTGCAATTAAATCACATGGAGTATTTTGGGGTGGGCGAAGGGGAGGGAGAGAGATTCTTGCTTCAGGTTTAACCTTATCTCCACTATTGTCAGGAGAAAAATGCATCTGTCTGAGCAGCTATTTGAGCTATTTCACCTCAAAGGAGTTTTATTGTGGAGCGCTCTGGCAAGGACAGGCGGGTGAACAGGGGAGATCCAGCCTGAGCGAATATTAATTTTCTCCTTACACATGAAGGAAGAATCCCAAACTCAGTCTGTGCCTCCTCCTTTAAAAGGTTCTTTGCTTCCTTGGAGCAGCCTACTGAAGGAGTATAACTAGATTTTTTTTTCCTACTGCAGCCCAGTGCCAAGTAGTTCCCTGCTGCAGCTTCTGCTGCTATATGTTTAACTTAGGCATGTACATTTTTGTCTCTTCTGGAGCTATATTTATTTCTGTGAACAGTGCCCATAATCCTTTGGACAGAAAAATAAAAACTTTCAAAGAAATGTTTGGAAAGGTCTCATAATTTCAAATGGATGCTTCATCTTAAGCAAGTATTTGCCATAATGTCTGCAGTGGTGAACTAACAGTTACATATTTAGTACAGATAAAAAGTATGTACCATAGATCAACAGCCACCTTTAAGGCCAGAGCAGCACAAAAGGTGTGTTCATGCAGTAGATATGAGGTAGCCTTTTGCTGTAAACAGAATAATAATTTTATTGTCACCTATGTAAACAAAGTGGGTTTGATGCTTTTGTGTTTTTATTCTTCCCCCTCCACCCCCCATCCCTCCCCTCCTAGAAAAGCTAAGCACCAGTAACTCCGACTGGAAGTCAGTGGGAGCTGTGGTTGCCCAGCATCTCTGAAAACTCAGACCCTGTGAATGTAAAGACACAAATGCTCACATAAACAACCAGTACAGAATACCACTTCATCATTTCACAGGAACTTATAATACAAAACGCTGAGATCTGATTATCAGAAACGTAGGTCTACGTCAACTCAGAGGTAGTTACTAATATCAGTACATAATACTCATACAGAGATAAAAAGGTCTAAGACTATTTGGTTTGTTCTGAGTAAGCAGGTCTGTAGACTATTCTGTAAAGAAAAAACATTACATGGTATATTCCCTGAGCAAAGTTCTTTGTCCTGAGTATGTTATGTAACAGTGATAACATTCTAATATATAAAAATAAAACCTTAAGCTTTCAACAATAAGATAGGGTTTGGTATGTGCTCTTAGCAGTTCAGTCTGACTTTGGTGCGCACAGTGATTTCAAACAGCACCAATAAGAATCCGCATGTTGAAAATATTTTCTCATCTCAGCTCTGAACTTCTTACATATAAACAGGGAATGACCAGTTTTCAAATCCACAGTTGCCTATTTCTATGAGGAACTTTGGTTTAAATTTTCAAAGTGACCTAAGTTTTGCATCTTTGCTGTTTAACCTGGTTTTTACACCGACTAGAAGGTTAAGCAATGCCACTTTGATTTGTCTACATAATTTAAATAAGTTTACTATCCTTACATAAGGCAAGGAAGTTCTCTATAGATACATCACATTCAATATCGTCAAAGGTAAGCTTTGCATTAGCATACTGAGAACTTCAGTACAAACCTTGAGACTCTTGCAAACACCGGCAAGGAATTCACACAAAATAATTCTCTCGGAATTGTGCCCTTCACTGAGGAGTTTGATTACTACCTGTTCACTGAAGCAGCAGCAGCAGCACCAGTAAAAGTCTCATCTGGCAGGACAAGTGGGAAGGGGAAGGCCATGAGCCAGCTGCATACCTGTTGTAACCATGGGCTGCAGAGGAGTTACCACGGTAAGACTTCGGCTCGCTGTAGCCCTTCACGCAGGCTGTTCCTTTAGTTTGATTATCCGAGCTTAAACCTACCCGACACTTTCAAGCTTTAACAGCCCGTGTTTATTGCCAATGTTAAGGATTATACAGGTTTCTCTAATTAACTTACATCCACAATGGGATTTGTCAGAGTACGTTATCTTACGTATGACTTGGTAATTCAAAAGTTACAAATGGAAAGCGACTTGAAGTTTTGATAGGCTCCAACTCTATTAACCCCGAGCAAGGCCTGCAGCCCAGGGAGTCTCACTCTGAGGCCACCAATCTTCCTCCTATTTCACACACAAGTGTGTGGTCCTAGTGCACTCTGGACCAAGGCTGGTCAGCTGCAGCCCCCAGTTCACAAGAAGCAGATGATGCACAGGGCTTCTGGCAAATGTGCAGGTCCCTTCACCCAGGCCGGTGTGCACACGTGCTGCATCATCAGCTAGGGAGGCCAGCTGAGCAACCCCAAGTACCCATCAACCTTTAGTCTTAAGAAACTATTAGCCTAGGATCTCATTAGCTTTGCATTTTGTTTTCTTTAAAACCCAAACAGTCAACAACAATAAAAATCTCTAGGGAGTTCTCTCCATGGTATTTCAACAGAAGATAAGGGGGAAGACCCTTCAAACAGAGGGACACTACTTGGGACCAAGAGAAAATGCTGCTGCTGCGGCTACTACTGCCACCAAGGTACCCTAAATGTTCACAGAATACAAATGGCTAACCAGGATGGCATCCTGACACCACTCAGAAGGGTCTGTTTGGTAACAACTTCTACATTCTCCCCTACACAACAGACATCTAAATTACGGTTACAATCATATTAATTTAACAAAACATTTTGAGAAACCATCACAGAAACTACACATTCATTGTCTTTTCTGGAGCTTTAAACTCCTCACCAACAAAGGGTGGTGGCAATGAGAGTTGTCTTGAGTCATGAAACTGCCTTTCACTGGCATGGAGAGGGAAGGGATTTTGATACTTTGTGGGGATGAAAAAGGAAGTGATTGAAATTGATGGTACGGGGGATGTCTTAGTATCTTTAGTACCATATGGCAGCTTTAAAATATGAAAGTATCCTTTGGTTCACAAGAGAAGTAACAGTCTTGATCTCAGTTCTGTGTGTGGTTTATCAGGTTTGGTTTGTTTGAGTGAAATTTCTTGGGTATTCTTGTTTGCTTGTTGAACGTGTTTGGAAACAGGTTGTAGGAATGAGTTCAGGAACGCTGGGTACTGTGACTATTGCTTCACAGTAATGCCTGGTAGGATCTGGAGAATGGTCTGATGGAAAAATATATATTTCTAGGTATGTACACATACACACACGCACATGCACACTCACACACACACACACACACAGAAGGTAAAACGTAATGCACCCTGCTCAAATGTATTTTGTTTGGAGTGATTTGTCTATCAAAGAAAAAAAAAATAAAAAACAAACATTCACAGTTCCTCAACAGTAGTTAAAATTCCAGGTCAGCTACTGATAATGAATTATTTCCCCTGTACTTGCATGAGGTAGACATCCCAAGAGGGTAAAGAAAACGGAACATTATGACAACTGCATTAAGTTTTTTTCCTTTTCTGAACAGAAGGCCCCTTTCTGTTCGGTTCCTCAGGCGACGCAGACAACTTACTGGAGGACGCTTCCTGCGGTGACCTGCCCGAGCGCTCCGCCCCCTCCGCCCTGCCTTCCTGACAGTACGACGGGGACGAGAAGCCGTGCGCTCCTGCCCCTTCTCGCGGCAAGGCAGAGGTGGAAGGCTGCGGCTCGGCTTCGTGTCTTCCCTGAGAACTAGCGGGCTGCTGCGAGACAGTTTTATGGGGGCAGTTAGCCACCATGTGCATGATGCTCTGACAGTAATGGCACTTCTTTGGCTGCGGAGGTAGACTACATTCTTTAGCGTGGTGGTCCAGCCCACCACAGTTGTAGCATCTAAAACCAAACAGAGACAGAGATGGGGTTATGCAATGCAGCGTCAAACGGGAAGGTTTCCTGCGGGCCCGGGCCTCGCTAGAGGGCACCAGATCTCCAGCCATCGCCGCCCCGCCGGCCCCGCTCGCCCGGCGCTCCCGCGCCCGGCGGAGATGCTCCGGCCCGGCCGGCCCCGCAACCGCGTCCCGAGCGACTCGGTGCTCGCAGCCACGGGAACCCGGCCCGAGGAGGGACGCGGTGCCGTCCCANGGCATCTACGGGCTCGATTCAAAATAAACTCAGTAAAGCCCCGGCGAGAGTCGGGAGTCTGGGCTTGTTTGTTTTCTCTCCGAGCTCCCGACCCGCGTGCACACGGTTGTGACCCGGGTGCCACTTGCCATGGGCTGCGCTGCCGGGAGCGAGGGTGCAGAGAGCCCCTGCAGCCGCACGGACAGGGCTTCTCCCACTTCTCAGAAACGGCTGAAACCCGCAAAATCTCTCCTATTTAACCCTGGTAGCCAGGGGAGTCCTGAAGGAGTCTCCAGCAATTCCTTACCGAATCCTTTGTAACACACACCAGCAACACCAGTTACTGGATTACATTATTCTAACACACGATACAAAGAAATAATTACACGTCTTTGGCATGGTGACCTTATGTGCACCACTAACTTTTCTATTTTGGCTGCTTTTGTATGGTTCCTGTTTCTTTGTTTTATAAAACTTCCACTGAATGCATATACATTTAATTTATAATAATCTAACATGTTACTGGAAAGATGTAAACTGTGGGGTTTTTTTTTGCTTCCCCTTAACCATCAACTAATTAAAAAAAACCCTCACAAATACTTAGGTCCGTGGAGTCAACTTAAGGATTAAAAGACTGTAACTGTAACTATGAACAAAACACTGCAACATGCTCTGGATCAATCTGACATAAAGACATTTTACATTTCCAGATTCCTGGAAAGTAACAAGGCACCGTTTGACTATTTCACCTGGTATTCAGTAATCACTACTAGTTTATCCAATAGCAAGAAGTTTAGTCCACACAAAGCTGTATGTACAGCTGGAGTCTCAACCACAGAATTTGCCTTACCTTGCAAAGAAATGCTATTGACAAAACCTGTGTAATTTTTAAAAAAGATTGCAAACATCAGCATTTGTAAATCCACTCCTGTAAACAATCCCTGGCACCTCCCACTTCACATCTCTTCATCACCAGTAGCAAGATACCAACCATATCCTAATTTCCACAGACAAATGAAAAAACACCACAAGTTACTCAAGGCATGCTGCATGCCATCATGTCCTACAAGACTGACCTAGAATTTAAAGAGGTTAAATAATGAACAGAACTTCATTATTCTTTCAGAAAGTTTTGTGATTTATTGTTGTATCCTCCCTAAAAATGAGTAAGAAGAAACCAAACCCAGTACAATGAACTCTGCACTTCTACAACTGCAATATTTTAGGTGAACTGGTTCTATTTTGGTGTCACTGCACTGAAATTTGATGTGATTTTTCAGTGGAATTTGAAAACTATGCTTACACTAGGTTACTGCATATACTACAGACTAACCCATGAAGAGACACACAGTCTAACAAAGCTTCCCTTGAATCACAAAGAAAATAACATGTACCAGCCCCATTATCACTTAGTATTGATTTCCCTAGAACAGGAAGGGAAATGACATACTGAGTACATTGTAAAATCCAAACATCCTGATCCAAGACCAAAACATCAAGCTTTTTTCTCCTATAGTTAAAAACATAATTTTCAAGTTATTAAACAGTATCCCTCTGACTACTTTTTCCCAAATCATTGCAGATATTTTCAAATTAGTGACCCCCACTTAACAATATGTTCAGCATTCAGTCTTCCTAACTGGCATTCAGCTGTGTTTCCACCAAAAGCTTTCTAAATGCCTTCTGGAAAAAATAATAAGGAAATAAGACTTGCAATTAGAGAAACAAAAACAAGAGCAACAAGTAAAAATATTAAAGTGTTTTGCTTTCTTCCCTTCCAATAAATACATCTCAGAATTCACAAATGTGGTATTGATTGTAGTTTAGGTTATGTTGATGTTATAATGATGTTTATTATTACCTTTGTCATCAGTTTCTAGCAGTGTACTTGCTCCTGGGATAAGTGCATTATAATACAGTATTAGCATAGGAGTGTGCAGACATTCTGGAAATTGTGGTTTTTATCTTAATTCAGAATATGGAACTTTATGGCTGTGAATTTCTTCTCTCCCTTAAGATCACGTCTGTTTAGAATGGTTAAAAAGAAGAAAAAGTTTGAAAATAGGGTAAAGGGCCTCAGCAGCAGGGTAGGCAGTAGCCATGGACAAATCAATGTAATCAGTCACTATGGTATGCTCCGTGTTATCCAATTCAGTGGACCATTTCACCTCAGCAACTGGCAAAGAACCTGCTGTCAGGCCCCCTGCTTCCACTCAAGCAGCCTCTGTCACCTTTGCATGTACACTTATCAATACATCCTAGCTGCAAAATATTGCCAAACTCTACCAGAAGCAGTTGTGTTAAGCTCTGATTTGGCTTTTTAGGGACGTTTTAGTTACCAATCAACTCAAGCATCTGGGTAAAGTGTCACATTGGAATATATATGTGCCAGCTGGGGTGTGCCTGGACTTACACAGGAAGGTGGTACTTATTCAGTTCTTTTAACTATGTATTCATTCCTTGTCAATCACTCAGAGAAGAAGATCAGGCCACACCTGGCTCTGAAATGCCTTCCCTTTCCAAGGGATTTACACCAAAATGGAAGTGGTCAGCCACCTCAGAGCTCACAAGGGATGCATGGCACCATCCCTAGGCATGAAGGTGTGGCGTTAACCCTTTGTTCCTGAGCGATTCAGCCCCGCTCTGCTGCGTGTGCTTGTGTTACACCGTGAAAGCTGACAGCACCACGTGCAGGCTTACACATTCACAGCTCCACGTGCACACACACACGAACAGTATGTGAGCTGACTCCTGCCTTCTCTCATTCCACTCAGAAAATCTACTTTAGTGCAACCACAGCAAGTATCTCTTCACTTCAGAAGCACCACGGAAAGAAATGTGTGTTAGCTTAAATACGTAAATTCTATCATGAGATGAATAAAACACAAAAAGCCCTTAAACGTGCAATTATAATAGAATCAGCACTTACAAAGAACAAAAGTAAGAAGGATTTGTTAAAATAGGATTGTCTTTCTCACAGTAGGCTTCCATGATCTGCTAGGTAGCTTCAGGCTCAAAAATATAAAGAGATGGCAATTATCCTAACGGGAAATCCTTTCTTCTCTACAGCACTGACAAGAAGGTGAATCAGGGTGATTTTTTTGTATAAAAAAGATGAACATCTTAATAGAGGAACACCTTGAGGAACTTGTCTAGCATTATATTTCAATACCGTCAAAAAACCTGTAACATTATTACCTACTAAAGAAGAAAGAAGAGAGCATTTAGCAAGGTTAAAAAACTCTCCTAAATTCTCTTTTACTATGGATTTGTGATTGCACAGGATTATACATATTAAAGGACACATGAAGAAGCAGAAGTATACAGATTTCAACATAAACTATGCTGTATTAATTGCAAGAAGCTGATAACTGAAATTGATTAGAAGTACTCAATTTCACAACCAAATAATACCATCTAATCTTTAGGGTTTTTTCCATGTTCCAGCAATCAGATACTCCTACACAGGAAGCACACCCCAGCCCCAAACTTTTAAAAACAACAATACCCTTGCCTTGCAAATACATTTTCCACAGAAACAACTCAGATGGGTTAAGCAACAGTGGTAGGGTAAACACAACTGCTTGCTTCTTTGAGCTGTTTTACAATATAACTTAGATGATTATCCAATACACACGACAAACAGAGAATAATATGTGTAACCCTAGACTGTTATCTGTTGAGAGAAAAAGCTGTAAAATTACCCTAGTGACTGGCTTGGGGGAGGGAGAGCAGGGAATAAAGGGTTAACTTCTAAGGGATAGGAAAGGGAGGGAAGGGGGTACAGTCAGAGGAAGACTAAAATAATTCACCAGGATATACCCCACACAAATTTGTCTTTGTTCTTCCTTTCTGAATGCTATCAGACAACAACAAAAAAAATGTTTCTTGGCTAACAATACTCCATCTTGCAACGTTAATGCCTTGAAAAATGAAATTCTAGCAGCATGTGCATGAGAGATACTGTTTCAACACACTGAATGCAACTGTGCAGTTAATGCATACAGGAAATGTTTAAAATTCTACCTAAAGGTGCTGTCCTTTTCAGCCATTAAGTTCATAAAATACCTAAAGAAAGGCAGATGGAACATGCAGCAGATCACTTCAACTACTTTATTTTGCAAATGGCTGTAAAAGGAGGTTAAACTACCCATGATCTAACAGAAAAATGGGTCTTAGACAGAACTAAGATTTTCACTGTTTAAGGCTTCAGTGACTTGTCTTGAAAATAAGGCCATGAAAAACACTGCAAAGAGATGATTCTCACTGCCTGGATGTGACACTTAGAAAACCTCAGGGTGGAGTGTGCCTGCTCAGGCACCACCTGGGAGGAGTGAGAAAGACCTGCAACGCCTCAGCAGGGCTGAAAGGATCTTCTGGACTATCGAGGATCTGGCTAATTTCAAGCTGTCTTTGTTGCAGCTTGAAAGACCACGTTGGATGGGGCTCTGAGCAACCTTGTCTAGTGGAAGGTGGTCCTGTCCATGTCAGGGGAGGTTGGGACTAAATGGTCTTTAAGGCTCCTTTCAACCCAAAGCATTCTGGTGAGCTAACAAGACACAGAAGATGAGTGGAATGTACACTCTGCTCATGGCCTCTGACAGGGAAATGGATGGGATGTTTCTGCTCACACCTGCATTGCTGGGGTTTACACCATTCTGGTTATCAACCTTTAATTCTTAAGGTAACTTTGAAAACACTCTAATAAAGTACTTGAATTCAAAATAGTGAATACTGAAACACTACTGAAATAATACTTAAGGCCAAGTGAAATTATGTTGTTAAATAAACTAGAGAAAGGAATATTTACCATCTTCATCCGAGCATTTATGGTTTGTCCATCAAGCAGGCTTACAATGAGGCAGAAAACCTCACTGGCACCCTCATTTACCAATCCATGAAAAAAAAATCAGTTTAATTTTAAAACTGTAAGTATTTTTAATCAAGAATGTTGTAAACCAGCATATTATCAATGCAGAAAATGGCACACTGGTGCAACATTTAGGTTTGTGTTGGTCCTGTGAGTATTTGCTACCCTGAACTCCTCGTTCATGCAAAACACTGTGCAGAGGCGACATGCTGGGACAGTTAATTGCAGGCTGGCATTCCTGAGTGAAATTCAGTTAGAAAATATCCTGTGCTTTACTGGCTTTTTGAGACATATGACAAAAATATAATTTAATATAATTTAAAAAAAGATAACCTCCTAAAGAAAAATAAAGAAAAAATAAAGATGAAGTACAATAAAAATGCTCACCCATCTATTTGTCCTGTGAATCCTACAACTCATGATAATGTACCAGAAGTCCAAGACTTTCAGTTTGGTGAGAAAAACAAGGTCCCTCCATTTTTTTAAGCTTGCCTTCTTTCATTTTACAGATAGCCCCAGCACGCTGCCACAAACCCACACTGTCTGCAAGGCTTCCAATAACACAGGGCGGAATATTGATGATGTTTACTCTTGTTACAAATAAATAAATAAAAATGCTCTGTTGTAAACTCATCAGATCGACTAGTTTTCTGTGGTTAGTTCTAAATCAATCTATTTTCCCCAGTGTATCACAGAAGTAATATCAATAGGTTACGGTCTTTTGTTGCTCGGGTTTCCCCTCCCCCTTCCCCCCGACAAAGAAGCTGACAAACAACGTGGGGCATTTGACTGATAAATCAGGCCTGTCAGGATACAATTTAGCTTAAGTTCATGAGGAAATAAAATTGTTTAAAATCTGCTAATACAATTTTACTGAAAGGTTTGTTTTGTTTTTCTACAATCAAGAACAACAATGAAACAGAAAGGTGGTTCAAAATGCACAAAATGCAGCTTTTTATCCACAAAAATGGAAAGGACTACAGAGACAGCAGATCTTAAAAAATAACTTCAATGATGTCGTTTCCATTCTTCCTTTCCAGGAACCCTTATCTCTACTATCCACTCAGCTCCCTTTACAGGCATGGAGGAAAATTATTTTTCACATAATCACACAAAAATCCTTAGGAAATGCATCCTCATGGAGGAATGATTTGGATGCATTTTCATTTATTACAACAAAAGGTTTTTCTTTATATTAAGAGCTAAAAAGTCCTGAAATAACAATTTACGAAGTGAAGTCTTTTTTCTAAATAACATGAAAGATGGTTTTGCTCCCATAGTATCAATATAGCATGGAAAGAATGTGTATATTTTAATGGTTTTAACCCATCCAGATAAAGCAGATACAAAATCAGCGATGGTTTAAGGAAGTTATGTTTTAAACAGTCATATATCACACATTTCAAACATGAAATGTTACACCATGATTTCAAGTAAGTCTACTACTGTTAATCTTTTTGCACTATGAAACCACGCACACAAATACTCTCAACCACAAATTTCCCTTGTAAGCTTTAATTCTGTGGGAACAATAAAAGAAACCAGTTTTTCAACAAAACCAGCTCTGTATGCAGTAATTTTTTCGAAAAGCAGGTATTTTCCCCAGCTCATGTTGGTGGAAAGGCGGCCTGGGCTCTGCCCTGGGCACTGCTGCAGTGTGCACCCACACCCTCAGCCCTCTGCCAGAGCCAGCCGGGCTGGGCGCGGGGCGGGCGTGGG
Source organism: Notiomystis cincta (assembly GCA_013398075.1). Classification (NCBI taxonomy): domain Eukaryota; kingdom Metazoa; phylum Chordata; class Aves; order Passeriformes; family Notiomystidae; genus Notiomystis; species Notiomystis cincta. The sequence goes on from VZRX01001019.1 coordinate 138,635, forward strand.
GGCCAGAGCCAAGCAGCCCCTGGCTGCCCGTGTCTGAAAGCACTGCTCCGTGCCCCTGTTTGCAGAAGCCTAGCTCGGTAACACTAGAAGCCTTTCACAGAGGTGGCTTGAGCCTCCTGGCCATGTGGATAAGGATGCACGCTGCATAAAACCGGCTCAACTCTTTCTGGGTCAGTGAGGTGCTGTTCATGAGCTAAGAGGCATGCCTGACCTTATCTGCCTCTCAGCAGAGCCTGGTTCCGGGGTTTCCACGGCCACTGATCAGTTAATCCACAGATGAGATAAAAAGGCAGTAGGTAACTGGGAATCAGTTGTTTAAAATTGCCTTTTCCATTTTGTTCCTTATTTCATCAGTAACATTAGCAGCAAACACAACAAATACGAGTGACTCCAACTCACAACAGCAGGAAACAGCAAATGGCATCCTGGCAGTAGGCTGGAGCCCTGAAAGCAGTGGTAGAAAAAGAGGAGGAAGAAGGTTGCTCTGGAAGTTCATAACCTATTCTTCCTTCCCAAATAGCAGTTGAGAGTGGTATGACTTTAGGTATCTCATATAAATCGGTATCACACACAAAGTTTCAGAAATATCTGGTGACAGGAGCATGGAGTGACTTAGATCCTAGCCTTGAAATGGATTCTCCTATTACACACACCGAATTAGATGACTTGCATGAATATAGGCTTCATGAGTGTTAAGGATTGCAGGATTTGACCAGCAGCTCACATTTTCATTTCATTCTTCAGAAACAAAGGGATGGATACTGCCTGACACACTCTCTGTTTACCAGGAGACCATGCCAGCTATATCTATATATATAGATATATATAGAGAGCTCATGGCACTGATAAAGTCATGTCACATGAATCACACGGAGGGCTTCCTATCCCTAATGTGGGACAAAAAGGGCATCAAACATGGTAGTTGGGTTTGCTTGAAGTAGCACCTGCAAATTCACACATTCAATACCCACAAGAACAATTAAATAATTCAGATGTGCTATAGCCACACTTTAATGGTAAGGAAAATCTGCATCACTCTGACTGCACTGACTGAGAAAGGAAGCAGTCACTCACTTTTCTGAACTTGCATCTTAAGATGTCTAAAATGGACTAGCTTCATATATTGACATTATTACTAAATGGCTGGGCTGAGCATTTTCTGTAATACATTTTTAAGAGGCTTTCAGTATCCTAAAGAAAAAAAAAATATTTTGAAACTTTTCACATTAAAATGCGGAAGCAACAGTAAAGCGTGAAAAGAGGATTTCAGCTGCAACAGGATTAAGCCTTATATGTTAAAGCTTTTAATTCCCACCTGAGGCAGGTATTCTTGTTGTCCCACACTGCCTGATCCCTGAGAATTAACAGAGAAATAATGCCATTTTCTGCTATTCTGCCCTATATTAACACCGGATTTATTTTTGTTGCTAGTTCTCACTGTAATTGTGTCCATAAGAATAAAAAGCACAGTTATGCATATAAAAATTATTATTAGTTCAGAATTTGGTGTTTCCTTTTTCCTTGTTTGGCCTCAGGATGGCAAATCTCACGCACATGCTTAACACTTATTTCTCTGAATTTTGTTAATTCTGTGTACAGTTAAAAATAATGGAACATAAACAGTTTCCCTATATATGGTAAACTAGATCACTTTATCCCTCTTGGTTGGGATTATGTAGATTAAGTGATATCACTCTGGTAAAATTATAACAACAAAGCTAATAAACGTTTTCTTAAATATTGCTAGTTCCCAGAAACAGAGCATCTTAAGGTCTTAGTTCTGATCTCAGTGACAAGGGTGTAGATCCTGAGCAATTCTGGTGACTTCACTGAGCTTATTTTCTGTTATCTCTAATAGTGTAACACAGAAAATTTCCTGCTGTGTGTGAATTCTGAAAAGTCGCACTGCAGTAGCCAGGGCTGGTTGCAGAGGTCAGGCTGACACAAGCTGTGAGGCCACGGAGCAATGGAGGCTGAAGCTCCTTCGTTCCACATGTAAAATCTGTGTTTGCTGGTTGATGTAACATTTGAAAGCAGAACACAGCATAAATCACAACGTTTAAAATAGAAAACCAAAGAATTATGGTGAGGGTAGAGGAGTGATGTGTCTTCTGCCCATTTTTGCTCATCCTTTCAGCCTAAGAAAGAAAGAATAATTTCAAAATTAAGGATGTTTATAGGCCAAGGATCAATTTTTCTGGCAGGACTGATGAACTCTGAATTAAGAGAATTGATAAAACAGGAACTCTACGCTTAAATAAAATGTTTGAAAGCAAAGAACAACTCAGATAAGAGCACCCCACCTGTGATCAAGGCAGGGGAAGAACAGATTACAAGCTGGATTTCGAGTAAACCAGCCACAGGAAAACACAGTGGATATGCTCACTGAACATAGCACAACCAACTTCCTGTAGTTTTGATCAGAAATTCATACCCAAGCCCCTACTTCAGTTATGGAAGCCTTGAATTTACAATTTTGAAAGCAGTCACAAACCAGAGGAATGATTAATGCCAGCATCATGTCTGTGTCTTAACAACTTATCTATGCTCTGAACCAAACAGCCCTCCAGTTATCCAGCAGCACTCACTGTGCAAGGCAGGAACAGTGTACATGAGGAGTGGGAAGTGCAAGGAGGCAGAAAGGGCAACATATTTAATGCAAGCCCACAAGTTGCTTGCGATAAATCAGACCACTGGTTGGGGTGGAAGAAGACATATGTGTCTCTGCAGTCACTTAGTGAGTGTGCACAGGCCAGCAAGGTACTGAATTGGGGAATGGTTACAAAAGGAATGGTTACAAGTTCCTCCAATTTGGAAGAAAAACCCTGACCTACAGTAAAATAAAGGATTACTCAGTTATGCTGGTAGCCTGTCTGCTCTCCTCAGATCCCAGGCTCTGGGGCACATTAGAAGATGCAGAAAGGTGAGTGAGACATACTGCAGGGGCTAGGAATGGAACATATAACATGTCAGATCCATAGGACTTCATTAGCCCTGACTGAAACTCAGTCTCTTCCTGCTTTAATGATTATTTACCATACTGCTCCAAGGTTATGGAGACAATTCTTACTATTCATTGAGCAGTTAATTATTCTAGTGACAGATCTTTAGCAGGAAAAATTGAGAGTATCCTTCTGCCACAAGACCTTAAAATATCATAGCTGAACCAGCTGGGGCAGTGAATTTGAACTCACAGCTAGACAGAGTACTGAATTTATTTTTTTTCATTCTGGATAAATGCTCAGTGGTAGAGGGAGGAGGGAGCCCAGTGGTAGGCAGTGGGAGGGGAGCATGGCTTCTCAGCCCTAGGCTGCAGCAGGGCCCCTCCCAGCCAGTCAGTTCCTCCTCTGGCAGGAACCTTTTCTCACAGCTGCTCCTCAGGGGTGGCACATGGGTGTCACAGTCCTAGTGTGTGCAATAACAAATGGTACTGCTGGGTGTTGGTGTTGGGTATCTGTATTACTGCACCACTGTAAAAACCAAACCACCAATCTTAGGAGCTGCTTTGTGGCTGAACTCTTCACCCTCTCCACCTGATGGAATCCCAAAGGCTTCATCACTGCCTGTCCCCATCAGGTACAGTCTCCCCCATATCTGCTGCTTCCATCACTGGGTGTAATCCTCTTGCAATTGGTCACTGACCCTGGTTCCCCAGAAAGCAAAGATGAGAAACCCGGGTGTCTTACCTACAATCGACTAATCCTCCTTCAAAAGGCTGAGCAACTGTCTGAAGATTACAGCAACCTCCTGAGGGAGGGAAGATTTGCATCCAAACTTGTCTTTCACACTGAGGGAGGTATGTGGTGAACTCGGGGACCTTTTGAGTAAGTTAGAAATGTGCTCACTGCCTTGGGCCATACAAGTGAAGAGAAGAACTCAGAAGCCAATTTGGTAATTCCTGAGGAGCTCAGCTGTAAAAGCTAGAGCACAGAGTTGCTACTGTCCAGTAAAAAACCCAGCTGACACAAGACACTGATAGCAAGTTAAATTTGGCATTTTGAGTCTCTTGGCAGCACCTAAACATCAAACCTAGGAACCAAATTCTGTCTGTAAGTTTGGAAATAGTCACACCTGAACAGCTTTAGCCGTAGAAGACAATGGACCAGACCTTCAGAAGTCTGTCACTTCCTACAATATTCCTGGGTACTTCCAGGAACAAATCGATTTTTTATTAAATCAACTTGACTCTTGAAAACCTAAAAAGACAGAAAGCTTTGCTCCTAAATCGAGACCCCCTCGGCTCTCCTCCTTACAAACCTTCTATTCGAAATACCCAAAATTCCTGGATACACAATTCCGCATAACCACAAAGTGAAGGGAGACTGAGAGAGAAGCCCACCACCCAGGACTCTGGATTTCAAGCACAGCCCACAAACTTCCCTCATGAAAAGTCTCATCATTCTCAGACTCAGAAGCTGGTGACAAAACCATCTTTCTTTGTCACAGGTGGACTGTGCAACACTGCTAGGTATAATCAAATGTTTGCAGGTATTTAAATGCCTAAGTCCCACTGACTTCAGAGGTAAGCACGGTCCTCCCAGCTTAGAAGATCTGAGTCTGTGCCCCTCAGGATTATAGCTGGTAAACCAAGGAAAGTTATGGAACAGCAAAGTAAAACCTTATGGTGATCAGGCCACAAATTAACTGCCATTCACTGAACTAGAGCAGGAATCAAGCTCATCCTGAACAATGCATAAAATACCTGATTTTGAAACTGTTCTCTTTGTTACAGCTCTTTCACCACTGTCCCACAATTATCATGAAAAGTCATAGACAAGTTGTGAAAAATAATTTCGATTACATCAGAAACATTACATAGAAAATTAGGGTTACCATGAGCTTAACTGGACTTCCCATAAATGCTGAAATCCCCTCCACAAGTTTTTTACATTCCCTGTTGGCAGGCAGCACAAATTTGAGAACAGATGAAGAAAGCACACACTTTCTAAAGGATGAAATAATCTGAACTAGAAGGTACTCAATAAACGAGCGTGCTTAGATTTCACTCCAGTTTCCTGCACAGCGAGTGCCACCGCTGCTTGCTGCCTTGGCAGCATCAGGAGCAGTTCCCAGGGTGCCCTTCTGTTTTCATACTCTGTACTGCAAAACAAGCCAGCAACAGTGTGCTGTGCCAGGCAGAATGCAGGGAGTGTCAGGGATCCCTCTCCAATGCTGCAAACCAGCCAGAACCATAAGCAAGTGACCAGGACTTCAGCTCAACTATTCTGCATTGCATTCACAGCTTTTCCTTGGGTAAAGTAAAAGTAAGTGGAAGATAATTACTGAGTAAACAGCCCACTTTCCAAGGAGAATGCTTCCAAAAGCATATGATCTGCTTTCAAATCTCCTAAGGATGATCCCTGCGATGATCCATGCAGTCACTAAAATGCCAGCCAACTCTCAAAGGAAAAATTTTCAGTTAATTCACTTACCTTTTTTTTTTTTTTGAATTGGTAGCATTTGTTTAGCTTGCTTCATATCACGCCTCCAGTTTTGAGACAAAATCATAAATCACTGCATTGGCACAACTGTGGGTGTGATAAACACTGTCAGGAGGTGGGAGGGAGTAGATTAAGCAATGAAATTCCCATTGTCCTCAAATGTTCTTGCAGAGGAACTACAATGTGGAACGGGCACACTGTCTGGGGATTTACCCCTGGTCACAGCACACACGTGGCTTTCACACAAATCTATACTGGATTTCTATCTGGATTCATGAATTTGTCAAGATCATAATATTTCATCTGATCCCCACCAGTGGGTGTGTGTATGTGAAGAGTGGATTAAAGAATCACACACTCCAAGTCCAGGCAGAAGATGCAGATGTTCAGCTTAGTTTTGTGTGGCTGAATTTCCTTTCAGTTAGAGACAATGAGCTGGAAAAGAACTTAACTGACAAAAAGTAGCTGAGCTGTGTGCTTAAGTTAAATACACTCTAAATATAGTGCACAGAGGTGCATAATATCCCTCCTCTAAGGAATCAGGTTTTTACACTATTCTTTTACATGTTCCCCATAAATCAACCAGCCCTATTTCAGGCTAACTAATGCTTTTTTTATGAACTGTCCCTCTGCTCATGCAGAGCATAACTGGGGCATTTCCCACTTCATGTTCATGAAAGCTGCAGCTGGACATATGCTCATACTTGCAGCTGGACTCTTTTCCTTCTACCCCTTCACGGGTTCTGCCTTGCTGTGTTATTCTTTCTTCATTTTCCTACCACTGCAATGCTTCGTGTGGAAGCACTGCACCTGTCATGGCTCAGCAAGAATAGTCCTCTATTTTCTTTTTGAGGCTATTGTTAAGGTAGGGCTTGAGTCAAAAGGGGCTGTTCATGGACAGACCAGCAGATAAAAAGGGAGAAGAGAAGGTTATGTCAATGGTTTGTCACCAATTAGATGAGATGACTTCTCAGCTCAATTTATTTTGCCTGTAGTTACCTCAAATGCAGTGGGCAGGAAACCTTTTAGAGGAGCTTGGCAACTTTGACATGCCTGTCAAATTTACAGTATTGTAAATTTGTAAAAATACTTCATTTTACAATAATCATGGCTATGATTACAGGACTGCTGCATATAGTCAGAAACTCAATGTCATGTTCAAGGATATTCCTATCTTTGCAAGAGAGATGAAAAGGCAGCACAGAGGGGCCGTAAGGGTGAGTCAGAAAGCTGAACAACAGAGTAAGAAGAAGGATAAACAAGCAGAGGGTCATCCACACCAACTCCCTTATTAAAGGTATGGGTGGCCATTATCAATGGCACTGTCTCACCTGCTGGAAAAGCCTGGGAGGCACAAAACAACTGTTCAGCCCTGGTGAGGCTGATGCCAACCTTTCAGCAGCATGCTCAGGGGAAGTGTGTCCCATCACAGCAGTGCTGCACAGCTCACCAAGGAGGAAGCTCAGTATGGCATGAGACTACTGACGCTGCCAGGATAACCGCGAGTCAGCGATGTCCGCTGCTTTTATGGTATGCAGGTTCAATTGTTTAATTTCAGGAGCAGCATTAAGTTCTGTTTCACTACTGAACTCACAATTCATGGTCAAAGGCAGTCCAGATGGGACAGCTTTCTTGTAGTGTGTTCATTTGTCATCCAAGGCAACACTCACTCTGTTCTGCAGAATGCCTTGAACACCTCTGCAGCAACAATAGATCTATCCTCGCTCTGTAAATTACCTTAGCTCTTTACCACAGATTTAACTGCTTAAATGCTTGTCTTACAGTTATAACAGCTTTGAAATTAAATTACCAACTTTGATACTCATTCAGTAAAAATTGATTTTTATTCAAGAATGTGACACTATAGAGTATGATTGGGTTCCCTTAAATATGTCAAAGCTGAGACAAAGAACCTGATTTTTGCAAAATGCTGGGATAATTCCCATGCCTTATTATACTCAATGGCATAGAAGTTAACAGGCCAACATACCTGTTGACATACCATTGCCTCTCTAGAGCAAAAGTTTTTTAAAGGTTATTATCTGTGATGGTTAACTATGCTATTATCTAAGTACTTTGGTGGCTCTGAAAGCAGAATGCTTTACAAGACAATACAAGTATGTGTATCAATATCCCTTTTAGCTTCAAAGTGTATTGAAGTTTTGAGGTTACCATACCAGAAATGCTGGTGGCAACATTTCTAGGGCCTCTAATAATTTCTGCTGTTACTGAATCCAGCCTCTAATATTACCGTGTCTGTAAATTATTTGGAGCAAACAATATTTGACTGCAACTCTAGTTTGTTGACAGGATTTTTAAAGAAATTATTTAGGAAAAAAAATCTGCACTTGGAAATAGTACTTAAAGATGATCTAAATGCTACTACTCTGTATCTTTGAAAGAGCATCAATACCAAATGTGCTTACCACACATCTTAGCGTGCGTTTAGAGTGGTGCTCCCTTCGGTCTGGCTCCAAAGTTAAAGCATCTGAAGTGTAAATTGTGTGTGACACAGCCAAGGAAACCCACTTTACTTTAACCTTGTTAATGGCGAGCCAGATGGAACCGCTGAGGCCACCCATTGTTCAGGTTTGCATTTTTGTGTAATGCCATGGTGTAGGTCCATAGGGCCTCATGAATTCCCCTCCTCTGAATATATACTGTGCTGTTAAAGGCACTGAAAGGATCAAGCTCTGCTCTGAGAGCAGCTGGCTTTGTATTTTTTTAATGGTTGTTAGCAGCAGCAGCAGGTCCATTCTACTCCCCTATTCTTCCTCTGCCCTTCTTAAAATCCTGATCTGTCGGTTCTTGAGGGAAACCAAACCCTAACTCTGACCTATATAGCACATCATACATTACCTCAGGGTCATTACCCCAAATATTCATCAAAAGTCTCAGATTCTCCCTCCCTTGCAGCTTCAGATCCTGCCCCAGCAGTTCTTAATCACACAAGTAATCATCACTGACTTCATCAACAGACAGGTTGTAATTTCTTTCCTACCAAACCCAGGTAGCCCATGACTGTATCATTTTTGCTAATGACCACTGCCTTCTGAAAATTTGGTCAAATTTCCCTGTCTTGACCTCTTTTGTGCCTTTAAGATGAAAAGGGAAGTAAGAGGCGTTTGAGCAAAGACAGCCCCCAGCAGATGACTCAGCCTGAGAAATAAGGGGATGCTTGTAAATTGTTACACGCCAAGACCCATTTGTACAGCATTTGTGATGCAGAAGATGATACCTTGCAATGCCTGTGCAATGATGCAGAATTGTCAAACATTTCCTGATGAAAAGCTGCAACACATGACTTAACAGAGGTAATAGAAAACCCACAAGACTACAGCTGGCTGCCTAGCAGGTTTCCAGTTCCTGTGCAAGATAACATAATTTTGGGAGAGGGGAGTACTGTTCTCTCGGCCTACTCCAGCTGTGGTGCATGCTGTTCTGCACAGGATGAGAAAAGCACAAAGCCATCTCTGCAGCCCTTCCTCTCCAATGGCCTGCCATCAGGAAAGCAAACTGCATCCCAGGAAAAGGAGGCAGTAGCCAGAAATTACTGAATTGCACCACTGAGCACCAGACAATGTGTTTCCCTCTTTGCAGAGGACTTCGACAGGGCAGTTAGCACAACCTGTGAATGGCTCTGGAGGGATGCTGCAAACGATTATCTGTTCTTACAGAAACTACACAAAGGCTTTGGCAACACTGAGGCTGATCAGGCTATTAAAAGAGCTGAGAAACCATAATCAATACTTTAGAGCAAATTCCCTGATCTGTTCCAAGTGGCTTGCTTTTGCACCACACTGGCAGAGTAAGGAAGGGAAGGAAATCCTACTACCTGATTCCCAGGTCAGTGCCTCATCTGGTATAGGGACATGCTACTCATTGATATATATTATACCCCTGCCATTCCCAGTTACTCTCTGTGCCTTCAGGAAAGGGAGTCAGGAGATACCTGAAGCTCAGCAGTGCTTAGCCTGCTTTAGGCATGAACTGGAGTAAAGAATCAAGGACCTAATCGTTTATGTTCTTTCCCTAAACTGCTCTAGATGCTGTCAAAAGAGCCACTTCCACCATCCTACATGCTCCCAAAAACTAGCAAAATTCCAGCCAAACTCTTCTGTATGGTTCCTGTAACCTGAGACAAAAACTTGGGGGCAACCATGGCTGGCAGGCAGAGAGGAAGACCAATCCACCCCAATGTTCCCCAACAACCAAGGGCAACTACAGGAGACACACCAGCACAAAAGGCAGGACATGATAACTTCTGCTTTCCCCCACAGATGTCAGAACGTTAAACTCTGACATTTAAATTTAAATTTATCTTTTACATAAATAGTAGGGTGGAACTTAGGAAAGTTATTTTTAACTTGAATATTTCTTTAATATGTCCTTAAAGGCTATCTATATGGTGGTGCTGGCATCAGTGGGAGATGCTGCACAAGGCACAGAACTTTTATATTCACCATGTTGTTAAAACCATTTCTAATTCTAAATAATAAATTACAGGGAGCATGAGTGATTCAAAACCAAATAAAGCTCAGTAAATATTTTTCACCCATTTCAGAGTTCATATATTGGACTTTCTTTTAACTAATAATTTTCCTTTGCACATTGTAACTGATCATTTTTGAAGGCCAGTCTACCTTTAGTACATTTCCATTCTCTAAGAAAATTATATAGTTAACAGAATACAAATAACTAGATAAAGTAAATAATAAAAATAAAGCACAATTTGGAACTGATAAACTAACATTGCACTTTATTCCCTTTTTCTAATTTTCCCATGTCTTCTCTATCAGCAGGATGCAAAGCTGTCATAAATATTTTGAGATTGGACAGGATTGATTGCCATTGCCTGCAGTTCTTATGTCCTTTTTTCATGAACATTCTTTAGTCCTAAGTCCATATCTCAAGGCAAAAGCTGTTAATAACCCTGGACTGATGTGATGCTCAGTACTTTTTAGCACCCTACGATGGAGATTATGTGCCCCCCTCGATTTCAGCATGTTAAGCTTCCTTGAAGCTTTGTTTCTTTCAGAGGCAGCTGTCTGCATTTCCATACCTTACCCTGCCTCTTGCCACGAGAGCCTAAATCACATGCGTATCAGTTAGAAAAAATAGCTGAAAAATTATTTTTCCTATGAAGTCTTGTAGAATTAATTAGTTCAGCTGGTAACTTTCCTCTGTCGATGATGATGACAAGAAGAAAACCATAAGCTGTCTTATAGAAAGGGAAGTCAGCAATAAATCAGGACTTCAGTTGCCAGTACCACACTCTTTGTACAAAAGGAACTCTGAATAACATTAATATTACTGTAGAGCTTTACCATAAATCTATGGGTTTTTTAAATGAACTGGTTGCTTGTCTGGGTTTTTTTTTACGACACCTATTCAACTTTCATAGTAACTGAGGGTGATTGAAAGATTTGCAATAATGCTAAGTTTACTATCTCAACATTGCAAAGTAGCATTTTATAACTTACTTTTATACTTGAGCAGCATTTATGAATGCTTTGAAAACTCACTGATTCCTAGCAAAGGCTAAGAAAATACGCATCTGGAATCTCTGGAAATGCCAGGAAATATATATTTCCCATTTTTTGGAAGCCTGGAAAACACAACATTGAGTGAATTGTAGATCGAGTTTCACAAAGTTACTGACACTTAGGTTTGCCTTTCAGCATTGTAGTACTACAAACTTTACCTGCTGATTCTATATAATCCTTCCCATTTGGCGAGAAAATTTTCTTTGAAGAACTGTCATTAAGAAACTTGAAACATCAACTTCTTCTGTATGACATACAAACACTCTATAATTGGTGCATGTGGTAAAATCAGATGGAAAGAATATGGTTTCTGTTACTGTATGTGAAACTTAACGTTATTTTTTTCCTTGTCATGAAGGCAGGCTATAATTTTAGTACATTTAAGTTCCCAAGTGAAACTCTGAAACTGTAACACACTTCAGATAATATGATTGATGTGAAATAGCAGAACACTACAACAGGAAATGCTAGTTTTAGTACATATCTCCAGTTGTCTTCACATCGTTCACAGCACTTCAAACTAAGCAACAGAAGCAGAAGAAAAATTAAGCGCATTGTTTAGCGGAAGCTGGCAGGGAAGGAAGAGCCGTGATGACACCACACGCTGACTCCTTCAAGCCTACTGCTTGCATTTTGCAAGTTTTGAGGAGCAGCTGCTGAAAGGCAGGAAGGGAACTGAGAAATGACCACTGCCTACGTACTACAAGGCCAGAGTAGAAGTTAACAGTGAATTAAGCCTGAGCACTGCAGCCTTCAAAGGCTGCTCTCCAGCCCTACAGGGATGTCAGGCACAGAGCTGGGGAATGCCGCTTACCTTCCCCGTCAGCTGCCAGTTCCTGGTACTGTACAGTTTCAGAGACAAGTTAATAGTGTGGTGGCACCAAAGCATCTAAAACAGGTAGGATTGCTTTTCGCATCCTGTTTTCGTTCCCTGGCCAGGAAAACCACAAGCTGCATCCCTGGTAAAAGGCACAGAGCATCGCCCTTGTGGGGAACCGTGTGCAGCGGGATCTACTGGCAGTCTGACAGAGGAAGCTCAAATAGAAAAGACTTCGCCTGGGACACTCCCCAAACCCTCTGCGAGGTCTTGCTGATGCCTAATTATACCTCTGGCCTTTTGGAGGCCAAACCCAACTCCCTGCTGGGTTTTGTGTTCCTGACACTTTCCTCCCATGAACCCCGCTGGCTCTTAAATCACCACCTGCCACCAGCGAGGGCAGACTTCCTATCGCTGCTACGACAGAGGCCAAAAAGCTGCCGCCAGCAGGGAATGTCTCCGCCACGTCGAGCGGAGAGCACAACATGTTTCATGCCGAGCTGCCCCAGGGCTTCTCACTCCACGTAAACCCAGCGAACGCGGAGCTGTTACCGACAGGCGGCCCCCACTCTGCCACCTCTCTACCCACTTGCTCCTCGCTACCTTTAATTTTTGCAGGATTAGTTTTTTCTCAGTTGCCCTCCCTGAACTGGCTCTCTGAGGATTAGATCGGCACCGGCGACCCTGTGGGGAGAGGACCACAAGGCTGGCTGTGGGTGCAGGGGGGCCACGGCAGCTGGCTGGCCACGGTAATTTGAAAATGCACCCTGGTGGAGACCTGGCTTCAGAGTCAGGGGCAGCATCCCTTTCTTTTAAAGCCACAGTTCCCCTACAGGGAAAAATAATAAATAGGGATTCAATCTGTTAACACAGTCCAGAATCTTGGAGATTGCCGTTACTTCAGCTTGTACAGCACAGTGCAGAAAAATCAACAGCTAAAAAAACTCATATATTTTATACTTAAAATTAACGAAGCATTGCTTTCTGAAATTTAAATGATTTTCAACTTAATGGTGCCCCTCTAACGGTTCTGGCTGAAGAATTTTGCCGCAGTTGGGGAGTTTTGGCAAATTTAGATCAGACATAATTAAACACCAGCTGTGTGTCCCCAAGGAATGTCAACACGTGACAAGGAGAGTCCTAAAACCCAGCTATGTATTAATGGACGCAGGCAGGAGATACAGAACCAGTGGGTGAAAGTTTACACTCTAGATATTCCATATATATGACTTACAAGTACATATAAAGAAAAAAAATGTTAAGATGTTCAGTGCCTACATTGACAATAACCTAGATGTATTCAATTTACTGCACATTTAAGAACACTTAGAGATGCAAGAAGTTTTATGTTAACTCCCAAATCTGAAAGAATCTGTCTTGAATACCTCTGAGAAAGGGTGTGGCCTAGGGTTGGGCCAAGGCCACCTGTGTACCTTCCTCATTTTTTCATCTTTCTTTCAGAGAGGCTCTTTTCCCGTGTGGAAAGAGACTGTGGCATATGTAGAATTATGCTGCTGGCACATTCTGCCAGACAGGTCTCCAGGGCTCTATTACAGCATCCTCAGGAAAACTCTCCTGGCCACATTGCTTGACCATCCCAGCAGTCTCAGCCTGTGTTTGGCAGTGTCATGAGTGCTGTCTGTCTGAAAACCAAGAGGGGAAATTTTACAAGTGCCTGTCTTGTCCCAGAGAGCCCAGTGCAGCCTGTCCCCTCCCAGCAGGGAGCACCCTGGGACTCCAGCCACAGCACACCCACAGGGAGCCTGGCTCTCAGCACCAAGCCACTGCCTCGGCAGACTTCAGTGCAGCCACGGCTGTGCCACACACCTTCACTTGTGCTGGCTTTCACAGGCAGTGCACAGAGTGCCTGGGGGGCTACAAGGGGCTGAGCCCCAGCCTGCTCCAGCCAAGCAGAGCCCTGGCCAGCCATACACCTTGGGCCACGAGTGCAAAGCACTCAGCTACAACCTGTGCCATTTTCTCTCTCGATCAGCTTGCAGCTGACCCGTGTTTGGTACTCCCCTTCCTCTGAATCACATGAAATATGCACTTTAAAGAAGCTTCTCTAGCTATTACTGGCCTTTTCTGCAGGGGAAATGGGGGTAAAAGGAAAGTGAGCACTACAGAAGGCCTGGTTTAGGGCAGAAGCACACTGAAGACAAGCACTGGAAGTCATCAGTGCACAGAAAGCACCAGATCAGAAGCAGCCCTGCCTCCATCTGTCACGAAGGGGTGAACACTGCCCACCCACCACTTCTCTTTATTCAGGCAGCCCCAGTCCCACAAACTACCTAGTTCATATCTACTAATCCCTTTTACCACATTTCCTTCCCATCTCCAGTTCTTCCCAGCCCCACCTTCACTTCCATCCTGATTCTGCTCCTAATAGGCACATTTAGCTTTTATGTACTGAATTAGCCTTCACATACTGATAGGAATGAACCATTTCAGAGGTCACAGCTGGCTATCTCAAGGAAATAAGGATTTTTAAACTGATAAACTTGAACTATCATCTAATAAAGCACTGCCTTTTTTTAGAAACAGATTCATAGTATAATAATAATACTAATAAAATAATAATAAAATAATAATAATAAAAATAACAACTGTTTCTGTGGAAGCTCTTTTTTTTTTCTTTGAATAAATGAGAATCTGCTTGAAGAAAACATTTCCAAGCTAAATGAAAATGGATTTATATGCCACACACAAACTGTAGTACTCTACAATGTAACAAAATATGCAAGCTTAAGCAAATTTACCACCTGCTACCATAGCAAGGGAACATGCAGAATCCTGTTCACAACACAGCATCTCATTATTGCAGCCGGATATTTCACTACAGTCATTAGTGTGCATACAGTGTCACAATACATTTCCAGTACTAATACCACCTTCATATAGTTTTTCACTTGGAAACCAGAATCTGTAATTCAAGAACTTTTTGCAGGTTTTTGGAAACTCTCAACTGACCTTCTTACATAGGCAAGACCAAAGATAATAAAAGTGTATGTGACATTGTTACTTCTGTTGCTACCTGGGCTAATGAGAGCCAGCTAACGCAGCTACATTTTTATAGCTCAATTTTGTCTAACACATTTTAATTTAATAAGTCATCTTTCTTTTGACACCCACTTTCTTCAGTGCAACTCAGGCAACCTCTCATAAATCTACTGCATATACTTCGTATGTGTGTACAACACATATATACAACAGATTTAATAATATTTTTCCCTCTCGACAATTAAAGTCTGTCTTCTGTAAAATGCATCTTAACATTGCACTGGTGTAAAGACTTACTATTCTGACAAATGCAATGACTTACTATTCTGAGAAATGCAAAAGTTTTCAGATTTGACTAATTTGTATTTTATGCAAGAATTAAGCAAGAAATGTGCATCATGAAGAAAATTTATATACAACAGCTTAGATTTATTACCATATACTTCCTAAGATTTTATGGATAGCCATCACCTGAAATATCTCATAGACATTCATGTTCTTCTGGCAGCTGGAAACTACTACTTAGAAACAAAACCAACATGCTCTTTTTGCTGGTTTCTCATTCAAATTAGCATCGAGAAACAGATGAGGAACACAAACCTCAACAGACCCTTTAAAAAAAAGGCCACCAATACTCCAGTTTTCTGAAACCCTCTGAACTCAACTGCATTTCTACAAAAGGTGTTTTCTGATGAGTTCTTATTTTGAAAAGGAGGGGGGCAGTGCAGGCTAAACCCTAGAAGGCAAAGCAGAAGTAATAATCTCTTTATGGCAGTTCATGGTAAGGAAGTGACTCAGCTGAGGAAAATTACAGAGTCCATTTGGAGACACTGATTCCACGAGCACCAGGGTCTGCAGTCAGGAATCTGGTGCAGCTGCACTGCCAGAAATTTCAACCTTCACAAACACATAAGCCTGAAAAACACTATTTGCAGTAATTCTAAACAGTTTTGTCTATCTCTACAGCATTTTTTTGTTGTGGAAAGAATGTGTGTGGGAACTGAGGATATGTCTCAAGCTATTTCTCACAAAGACCAAGCAAAAACAAAGCAGGGTTTAATAAGAAGTTAGTCAAATTAATTTCTAAGTAATTAAAAATTGCATTATAACTTCTTTGAGTTTTGAACTGCCCTTCTACAAACTCAGCAAGCAGTCTACTCTGCCCTGCAAGCTACTGCACATAAAACTTGGAGGCAGCTCTTAGCATATTTAGAACTAATGCCACAATAACTAAGGGATGAAAAACCTCCAGCACCTTGAGAGTGTCCACTAGAGCAGTTTTTGATCTGCAGATCTCAGATATCTACAGATTACTTTTAGAGGGTGGGCAAAAGATATTAAGAAAAGCAGGCTTGTGGACAGGGTGCTTGAATCATAAAACAATTAAACAAAAGGATACACACGTCCAGCAAAAATCCTGGGGAGGAAGTCTTCCAGATCAAAAAATGTGTGTGTAGCACTTCTCACTAATAATTCAAATAGCCAAGAATCACAATTACTACTGTAAGTAAAAACTACAGTGAGTTAAAGTATTATATGGACTAAGAAGGATTGCATTGAAGAGTTTATTGTTAAACATACAGAACAGAAGGAAGGTATAGAAATCACTTGGGTAAACAATGAAGTTATCTTAAGTCACGTCAGGCACACTATCTTTGTAGTTACCATTTTTTATTAATTAGCACATCCTCTGTTCCTTCAAAAGGATTCACAAGTCCTCACAAGTGGGTAACCAAAACCGTTCTGTAAAACAGAATTAGCTCTCCAATTTTTTTATTTATTTAACCACAGAGAGTGCTGACAAGGCAAGAATCCCAAAATGGCTGATCAGAAGCTACCCCATTTTATCTCAAGAATTCAAACAGGGAAGAGATCTCCAAGATCCAATAACCTTCAGGGTTGGTTCTGCCCCTTTGAATGCTTTCTGATTCCCTGTGCCTCTCCCAGGGATGCAGGGCACGGCAGCTGTGGCAGCACTGGCAAGGACACAGGACACATCCAGTGATGGCAGTGCCACAGCTTCCCCAGCCAGCCCAGGGACGTGCCAGGAAGCAAACAAAGCAGTGCCTGCGTCCCTGGGAACAGTCCCTGGGCTGCTGCAGTCCTCAACAGCTCCTCCTGCTTTCCCTTCTTTTCCTTCCATGAAAGAACAAGGAATTATGGTGACAATTTTGTTCAATTTCCCCTCAGGTGTAAAACAGGGCTAAAAGCTAAAAAAAAGGTTTTAACCTTCAGAGGAAGAGTTTGTAAAGTTATGAGCTTGCAAAGAGGTTTAAATCTCATGTCCTTCACTACCCAAAGAACAATACAAACATGTGGATGTTACCCTGAGGTTTACAGATGGCTGTCTGCTCGAGTTTAACTGCATTACAGTACTTTAATTTAATTAGCAGCCATACCTGTAAGAGAAGTACCATAATCCATGTGCTGTTAGTCAGAGCCTGAGCTGGCAAGTACCTGTAAACTTCTATTTTCTTTCCTGCTAGGTGGTTTTGCATGCTGAAACACTAGTCTGGCTTTTGCCTATGATACTGAAATCACTTCCATTTGCACTTTAAACAAGCAAGAAGAAAATGTGATTGCTTACACAAATCCTTGAACTTGCATAATTGTTCAGATGTGGGAAGGCGTCTTCTTCTAGATAATAACATTTTTGAAATCAATGCATAGATGAAAGATGAAGTTGTCACTCTTCTAAAAACACACACTAATGAATTTTGAACTATGTCAGACAAGAACAAAGAGACAATGGTGTCTTTTCTTGTAAGTCAATTTATAATCTATAGAAGAACATTTCTTGGTCACAAATTTGTATTGGAAAGGAATTCACATTTCAAAAACAGAAACCAGGAGAGATGCTTACAAATTATTTTAAGCATTGGAGTTAGAAAATTTTAATATGGGAATAATTTTTCCCTTGTACTGAGAGCACCTGTATTCTCCAACAACAGCAAGGGGTCTCCAGCAGACAATGAGCAAGTTTCAGGTTCTACAACACTTATTATTGCTGTTTGTAAGCAATACAGCTAATTAAATGCACACAGACTGTATGAGCAGATCCTGAATTGCTATCTAAAAATGTTCCACAAAAGCATTTAATATACAAAATACATAGTGCATTTATACTGAAGAGGCATTATGTTTCTCCAATAAAAAAAAAAATTCTTCAGTGTTAATGTTCTCAAATAATATAAATTGCTTGCGTCAACAAACACAGTACAATTAGCTTGTTACCCTTAAACTGAGTTTAAAATAAGCAAATTGTTTGATGACTTTGATGTTTTCCACCCAAAATGTGCTGGCTAATTTTTCCATTCCAGTTCCCATTCCAATCTTTTAACTGCCTTAATCTCCTGCCCTCAGATGTTGACCTCCTAAGAACAGAGGTCATAGGTTAGCACAGACAGACCTCAAAAGATCTGGACTATCAATTCATGCCTGAAAGATTTCTCCTCCACAAAAGAACTACTAAAAAAGCAAATTCCAAAATCCAACTCCACAGGCTGCATAAAATGTAAACTTGTTAGTAAGTTGCATTCATAAATATTCTAAAAAATAAATTATCTAAACAGTCTGAATTAATTTCTGTAAGATAAAAAAAACAAAACAATGGCATAGACATGGAATAATGACTGAACTTCAAAGATAAAAAAGGAAAGCTCTAGACAGGGGAGAATTAAGAGTCGGCATCTTTAACCACAGATATGTATGTTTTAAATGTTTCTAATCTCTACATTTGAAAGTACCATTTTTTCCACACCAGGCATTTTTAAACACGATTTGTTTTCTTGTAAGGGTGAAAGTAGGAGATTAGCTGGCTCAGAAAATGAAACAGCACCAGTTAAAACAAATTTTACTGATTATTAGTGAGACTACTACCTCATTTTCTTGCAATAATCAACCATACAACAGATTCCTTGCTGCTTCTTTGGTCAATGAGCGTACAGCTCTCATTAAAAAAAAAAGCCAGATGTTTCTTTTCTATGTATAAGTGAAATGTATAAAATTGTAAAGGAGAAAGGCAACTTCAGGAGGCTCCAAGGAGTTAGAAATACAGAGATAATAAGAAAGAATCACTTGATAAAATTATTTCTGGGATCCAAGTAAAATCTGTATGTTACACAATGAACATAAGGACAAAAATTCTAGAATTTCTCACTAGTAAAGTGAGTAATGATATTCCCACATTTAATAACATAAAATCACATTGAACTATTTACCAAGTAAATTAAATCCACTCTGAGAAGTGGATTATTTTTTGACTTAGAAAACTAAAGTGGTTAACATATTTTAAGTAATTATTAAAAGAATGTGTAGGCACATATTTCTAGCAATTATTATTTGTCCTGCTAATCATGATTCTTCAAAAGAAATATATCAAAACACAAGAACTTGAAAAAATTAGTCTGATAAACAGGAGAGTAAAGATTTTTCATTTACTTACTAGAAAGAAGTGATTTATAAAAACTAAGATAAGAATGTAAATAAAATGAAACCTTTAAAAAGGCAAATTAATAGGCTTACATCTGAGCTACATACAACTTCTAATCCTATTTCAGCTATTGATAGTTCCTTCTCATTGATGGAAGAACACTGCATAATTCTGTAGTACAACTCATCTCATGCAGGCACACTGACACACACTCTATTGTTTTGTTTTACAGTATTAGTTTAGCATAACAAAAAGGCAGAGATACTAATTTTAAACACTACTAAATCAGAAATTGAAACACTGCAAAAACGCTGAACTATTTTAGCTTTTTTGTACTGGTGAGAATATATTCATTTATCATTAAAAGAAATCAAAGCATTCTGGTTAAACTTTGATGCAAAGGCTGTTGCAACATTAATTGAGCAGTCTGTAGTTTGCTGTTGTTTGCAGAGCTGTCTGAAGTAAATTAAATGTTTAGCATTTAAATTGTCCAACAGCTAAAAGGGTAAGACTCCAAGTGACTTCAAGAGTAGAGACAATCATTCAACACAAGACCAGTGCAATTTAAATCAATTTTTGTACTTTTTGTAGAGATTAGAAACATTTCATTGTAAAAGCTCTAGTGCCAGGAGACTCAACATCGTAAGATTATAAATGAATGGAGATCAAAGAAAAGAAATTGTTTAGCTCACTCTCATATTTCATAGTGAACTTTCACAACTCTTTCCTCCTTAACCATTCCACTGTTACTGAGCAAACCCAGCTCCCCCTTCCCAATCAATATTGCAAAGCTCAGCTCACACCTTTGCTCTCTCTTGCACAGAGTGTTCCACTTCCTCGCTGGAAGTCTCTTCATCCTTGTCCTACAGAGCAAACATAAACTAGTCCAAATCCCCAAACTAGTGAGAGGAGTGTGCAGGCTAATTTCTACAAATCCCATTATCTACCAATTCAGTATTCAAAAGAGAAGGAAACAATTTACAGTAACAGCCTGTGAAGCCACATGTGAGTTCTCCTATACAGCCTTTCCCCCATTTGCTGCATGAAATACGAATTATTGTATTCTTCTTCCTTAGCCCACTCAATTCAATGCTTGAACTCATCACTAAATCCAGCTAAATCTTGAGCACAGAAAATACTGATTTTGGGGCTCTCACTAAGATCTCTTCATGCATTACAAATATTAATTACTTTCAATGTCTATACAAAATTGTGTGATTTAATTGGTCTCAGAGAAATGCGCAGGATTTTGGAGCACAAGAAAAAAAGCCAAAATAATTTTCCAGAGGAGCATTATTCTAAGTTATAAGCTTGCAAAGTGGGTTTGCCCAATTTGAAACACCAGTGCCCATGGAGCCCTTGCTATTTTATAGCATGTGATGCATTTAAGGCAAAGCTCAAACAGAGCAACTGTGAGGGCTGCATTTGGTGGTTCTGCAAAACAAACTCCAGATCTGTTACGTTTGTCACCTGGTAAATGAGGAACACACAATAAGCAGAATACTGCAGAAAGTCCCATTTCAGATCAACCCTCCCAGATCCACTGGAATCACCATGGTTGTTGCAAGGATGCAGAGCAGGAGCTCACATATCACTTGTGCTTCAGATCTTAACTTGCAGCAGTCTTCCAAAATGGAGGAAAATTCAGCTGCATCCCTGATTGTGCCTGTGGGGAGATCCAGGCTTTTCTGCAGTCCCTGAAGAGGGGCAGATCTACCAGCACTGTGGCAACCATTGGAGCCTGGAAAAGATCTGGGCTTCTTTCATTGACACTATTTTCAATGGTCTGTCCTCCCTTCCCCAAGTCCTTTCTCAGCCCCCTCCTTCCTCATCTCCCCTGTGTTTGTTTTCCTAATTACGGCTTCTTCCTAATTTTCACCCTACCTTTTATCCTTGGAATATCTTCCTATGACCCTGCCTGGGGGATCATGGACACCACAGGAGCATTTCTATTTGAGCTCCACTGTCTCTTCACTGAACAGCTTGTCATAACCAGAAGAAGCAACTGCAAAGTCCCACTCAGTCCTGCTACTTCTGGATGGAGGATGCTGTGCAGGGGTGGCTTCAACTGGTATGTTTTTCCTGAATTGAGCCTCCTTTTCCTTGTACAAATATGCCCTTTTAGACTCATGACTTCTTTCAGGACACAGCCTGTGTCTCATTACCTGCTCAATAAATGCTCTAGCACACTGCAGGTGCACTTTTGGGGGTGGGGGATGCACAGTGGGAAGAGCAGCATCGTGCCTGCACCGCCAGTACGGAGATGACTACCTCTGTGACACATTCCTCTTACATAATGAGCTGCTGAGCTTCTTGGCAAAATAAGATATTGAAGTAAATTCACATTTTAAATTATTCATATTTAAGTAGGTTTGATCTTTAAGTGTCAAGGACAGAAACATGAAGCCACAGCTAATAAAAGAAACAGCTGTAGCGATTTGGAATTACATTACTGCACAGACTTTATTAATTTGAAGTTAAAGGGCTCCAGAACGTTTATTCCTTCTAAAGAGCTTCAGATTCATCCACAGTGGTAAATCAAAGGCAATGTTTCAGGGCTATCTGATTTAGCAGATATGCAATAATTCATTTTTCTCCACCTTTTAAGTTTTTGGTATCTTTTTCAACAGGCCAAACTATATGACAATTTTTTCCATCAACTGGAATCACCATTATAATCTGTCCTCAGTGTTGTATATTTATTACCTGTTTTGTGTATATTTGCTAGGTGATGCTGGAGTGCAACATATTAAAAAAAAAAGGCAAGGAAATGTTTTCCTAAAATAAAATATTTGAGGTTTAATTATTTAATTACACTAAATATTTTCGTCATAAAGCACAGCACAGACAGTCTGCACCTTTTTAAAAGGTAGCTTATCCTGTGAGCAGGTTTGTTTCCAGCTCACTGACAGCTATAGCATGTCACATGAGCAGAAAGCAGCACAGGCTGTAGCCAGGATCAGTATCAACTTAAAGCAGAAACTTTCACAATCGGGAAAATATTTTCAAATAACGCTCTGTTCCCTGCTATTTTCAAAGCACAAGATTAAGTATTTACTGGGTTGGCCCCTGAAAATGTGTGCACTTTTTTATTTTTGTCTACTTGAAAGCAGTATAGTAGTAAGAAGTTAAACACTAAGAAATAAATTTGAATTGAAGAAGATGCTGCCAGTTATATCAGGAAGATTTTTTAGAAACTGCATGATTTTTTGAAAATTATTTACTGAAATACTTTAACATATACTATATTGGTTTCTTGCATAATGTCTGTTGAATTGAACAAAGTTCTCAATTCTTTTGTGCTTCTAAATTCCTTCTGGTATGTGTAATCATTAGTGCAGGTAAGAATGCAGTGGGATCATGAGGTGTGTCAGTGCAGGCAAAGGCCTGAATATATGCTGAGAATTTACTGTACGTGAGAGAGAGCTCACCACCCCTTGATGAAAGAGTGGAACAGTCAGAAAACATGAGGCTAGAGAAGACATCCGATTAAAGACAAATATTCTGCATTCCAAAAACAGTGTATGTACTTAAGAAACCCATCTGCTGTGCAGGGACAGCTTTACTCTACATGAGGCTGCATAAAAACGACACCTTCCTACTCACTTCATCTGTTCCTGGTGCATTTTCAGAACTGAATCTACTTACTTTAGCATCAAATTTGGATTTCTTATTATAAACACTGTGAAAAATTTGGGGCCTCTCTTCTTAACTGTACATGCATACAAACAGATACCAAAAAACTTCTTCCAGGCTCTACTCTGTTCTTAATGCAAGCTCACAATGATGAAAATCATGCTTGGATATTACTTAGTGGTATCATGGCTGCCAGGTTCCAAGCTCTTCCCTTGGCACAGATATTTGCATTCACTTGAAGTACATGAAAAGCCCCACCAGAAGACACATGATGAAAAGGCAGCACATATTTCTGCCTGTTTCGCTGATTTGTAGGCCTAAGTGCAAAGCCCAATTCCTGCTTGCACCCAAGTGAGAGGCTGAAACACTGCATGGTAATGCAAGTTCATCAGCAATGGAGGATTGAGAAATGAGAAGATACCTTACTTTAACTGGCCTTGTGGTGAATTTGGTTGTTAAATTGTCTGAAACCAGAAATGGCCTTTCAAATGAATGAGGAGTCACTTGTATAACCACCTAGCACATTACAGTGTGCCAGGGTACCCCAAAATACCTAACTGACCTTGGATCAAATTAAGCTTTGCAGCCTCCATCCAGCTATGGGCACTTGGCTTTGCAAATCTAACCATGTTCTCTCCATCTAAAATTCTGAATGAGACTTCTTCCACGGCTTCTGAAAGACAAAACCTTTTATTCAAATATTATACATGCTCTTACACACAACTGTAACCATTTCTACACTTTGCTCCAACAAGCTAGCACTGATCTTTCAGCTCTGCATCCTGGCTCCTTTTTGAGCTACAGAATTGTGAAAGAGAAATCCAATATCTTTTGAGAAAGGCAGCTCCCAGTGCTGTATGCTGGACCTGGGGGTAGAAGCTAGCCTAGCTATGGCTTGCTGTCTTCCAAGAGGTGAGGTTTTCCTGCTTCTGCTCTCACTCTGGAACACTTTCCCACAGTTCTACACCAGGCATTTCAGGAAGACTGGTTTAGCTACATACACCCTGTGCCAGAGAAGAAATCGTGATACATAGTGTGTGGTCCACAGATATTGGGAGCTATACACACCAGGCAGTGGCACATGCTTCCTCTTTTCTCCCTTAAGCCACTTTCTCTTCACTTTTTCATGACAAAAATACTCGTTCTTGGAGATCTGATTCTGTTCTTATCAGACTGGACAGACCAAGTCCTGGAAGCACACTGTGTGCTTGTTATGCAGGAGGCCTGTGACTGCTGAGCTCCCTTTAAACACAGATGGATGATGTAGATTTTAACAAGGGCTGTCTAATGAATAAATGCAGGAACACTTTTCAGAGGCTTCTGACTTAAGACTTGGATGGGTCTGCACAAAGACGAGCAAAGATTAACCTCCTGCCCTAGAGATCCATCTCCAAGCCAGCTTTCAAGCCTCCAATCCACAGCACCAAGTGGCAGCTGTTTTTAAAAGTTACCTACTTTTTAACCCTACCAACAAGACCCTCTGGTTTTCTGGTTTTATCTCACTCCTGGAAAAACCAGAAATGTTGCTAAAACTTCCAAAGAGTTGTCAGCCTGAGAAAAAGATCAAGGATGAAAAACTTTGTCCCTGATGTTTGTAGTCCTGTGAATATATAACCTTCTTAAAGTGCTGAATTACTGCAAAGCTCTCAAGGCTTTTTTGTTTTGGGTTTGGTTTTGTTTTTGTTTTCTTCTTCTTTTCTTTAATGCAGCATTCTGCTGTTCCTGTTACAAGCAGTTCATGCCAGCTTAGTGGTTTATTATGGCACAGTCAGCAAATATCAATTCTAAAATTATGTAAGGAAGTATAACTCAGAGCAGTGCTTATCCCCATTCTAGCCTATTGTCTAAACATGCAAATTGTTAACTCCATAAAGCTCTGCACAAATAATATCAAGCTTCGCTTGAGGATCCAAAAGGAAGTTGCATCCAGCAAATTCAGGTACTTAACACCAATGTTAAGTGATTCAATCAGTAGAGATGGAATGGATATAATATCAAGTCTGAAGTAACTTAGTATCACGTAAGTTTGCTGTCCTAAACTCGCTCTCCTAGTCCTGTTAACTTTGATTCAAACGCCCTCCATGGCATGCCACTGTGTCTCATCCCTTCCTGCACCGTCCCAGCTTAGTGGCTGTTTGTGCAGATCACGAGCTTTTACACAAGACCTTCACAATTTTCTTAATATAGGCTCACTTGAGATCATCCACAGAATGTCTTCAGATATTGAACCCATTTTCTGTCTGACTCAGACACAAAACTAGTTTTAAGTGACAGTTCATCAGGGGAGAACTGTATTATTTAATTACAACCCCCCCTCCCCTAAGTGGCTGTATTTCCACCCTGTGGCTGGTTTAGAACTATGCTTTTCTTCATTTGAAAATTATGGGTTTGGTCTTATTCAAGAGTTACTGGTGAACATCATTTATAACATCTTAACACAAAACCACTTATTTTCTAATTGTTCCTCCTTCATATTTATCTACATTGGAAAACAGTTTCCAAAGTGTTATATCCATGCTGCAGTACTCATTACTGTTTAGCCAACTGAGCTACAAATACAATGCAGTTTCAGCAGCCGTATCCCAGGGTGTAATTCAGCATCACCAATTATCCTGTGGCAATGGTTTGTTCAGCTCCATCATTTTAAGCAGCTCCCAAATCCCTTCCTCACTGTTTACTATAGACCACACCAGTGAAATGTTTCATGTCAACCCCCAAACTCACAATGTAGTGCTTATTTATTACATGTTTAAATCTAAACCACTTACTGACACAGGTCACCTGTGCTAGAAAGCTTCCCTGCCACAAGTGTGATGTTAGCAGACAGTACCAGAGGACTGAAATGACATAAATTAGAACTGGGAGATGGAGTTATACTCTTAATTATTTCTTCCTTGTTCCTTTCTTCTTGCTTTATTTTATTGCTTCCATTTTGGTGTAAATATTTCAAAACCAAAAAAAAGGAAAAAAAAGCAAGCTGTCAACCTCCCCATCTCCCCCAAAACATTCCACATGAAGCAAGTGCCAAGCTAAGCAGATACAGCATTAACAGACACTCTACTGAAAAAAATATCCAGATTGGAACTCCTACTAGGAATTGTTACAGAAGCTGGGTAATACATCTAAGTACCAAAGATAACTAGCTTTTAGTCCTGTGAACATCATGCACATTAATTAATATTGTGTCAAAGGTCTGTGGGTCAGATTATTTAAATGTACACTGCACATATTCTCCCTATATATAGGAATCTATAGAAATAATTACAACTCATAAAATAGTCCTTCACCTGGTTTCACTTCAGATGACATAGGAACACTGGGAATGTTTATTCAAAAAAATAAGAAGAAAGTAGCTTTTTTTTTTCCTTCTTCCCTTTTTCCTCTCAACTTTACTCTGAGGTGGTGGTTAGGTTCTGATTTCATTTATTCTACTCTAAATCAGAGATTTGATTAAGTGTGATTTCAGAGTACTTCATCTTTCCTGCATCAGATCCTCCATGGTCATTCCTAGAGAGCAGCATAGCATGCTTTTGTGTCAGTTCACTGCCAAAACTGAGCAAAACACTGTTTTTGGCATGTGTTAAGAGCCCCTATAAAGCAAGCTGCAGCTGGCCTCAATGCAACTCCTTGCAAATTCATCCCCTGGTTTACTCAGGCAGGAAGAGACCAGCCCCTCCATGTGTGCATCTCTGCCACACAACACCACTTCTGAACCCAGAACTCATCAGATGACAATCCCAGCTGAGCTTCATTTAGAAACCTCCCCTCTAGCTCAGATTTCTCTAAATCCTGTGAAAAAGTACATGCATGCATTACAACAGATGAAAGTAAGTCTGAGGACCTGAAGCCTGCAGGCTGCTCAGAACCACAGCTTCACTCCACATGGACCAGGAGTTCTCCCTGCCTCACCCACGCACGCACCAACACACTGACCGGGAAAGAATGACCTGGTGACAATTACAAAGAATTCCCACTTATAAAACTAATGTGGCCCACAGTAATGCCAAAGGGGAAATATTGCCACAGCAAGGTCCCCACAGTAACAATACTGCAGATTACAGGGACCCTGAGTCTATCACGGAAGCCTCACAAAATCCACCAACATTGGTAGCCCCAGTGCCATGAGACTTTTTTTCCTCCCTGTCTGCACATATTGCTACTTCCCTTCACCCCGTCCCCTCAATTTCTGCTATCTCAAACTCCTTTCAGTAATTAGAGTAACAGAATCCATACAAGTGGGATCCAGACAGAAAGCTGCACTGAGGCTGGGCTCTCACACTCTTACACTGGTAACATAAAAAGAGATGAACTCAAGAAGTTGGAATAAGCTTTCATAAATGGAGGCAGTTCTCACAGTACAACAGCAATCTTCAAGAAACTTTTCACTACACATGTTGGAGGTGCACTTTTTTTATTGTCTAGGCATTCAAAACTAATTTTCCTTCAAGCAAAGACACTGCTTTTCACTGAGTGATAATGTCAATGCTACTTCAAACATTTCAAATTTCAGTCTTTTTTGGTGTCTTATGACTTAAGTGTAAGAATTCTGAGACAGAAGTGGGTAGATGTTTTTGCCCACATTTTCACATTCAAATTAATTCAAATTAATTTTGAATTTTCCCTTTTTTAAAAAGGCAAGTGAGCATTAAAGAGTACGCTGTCTCATAGATCAGCCCCCCGCACTGTTTTTCAGGGTATATCAGTTCAGTTTTTTCTATGTTTCAGCTATGAAAAAACATGATTGAAAGCAGAATTCATCTCACTTCACTGACTTGTAAGGGAGGCATCTACAGGATTGGAGCCAAGAGCCCTTTGTAGTCCCTGAAAAGGAAGAGCAGTAAGGCAAGATTCAACCCCAACATTTTAGATGCTTCCCTAGGATGAGATGAACTGCACTTGGAAAGTACTGCTTCCCCCTGCATCAACTACACTGTGCACTACAGAGTGTTCAAATCCCTGCCTCTTTCAATATGCACCCTTCTCTGACTACTTACAACCTGCCCACTTAAATTTCAAGGTTTTTGAAGCAAGGACCGTCTTCCTTCATATCCATGTGCAACAAATAGGTCAACAGGATCACGCCAGCATGTGGCCTTTATTTGCTGCCAAAGTATGAAACAGCAAGAACAGTGGTAATGCTAATACCCTAAACAGATTAGCAATTACAATCTGTGGAAAAAACAATGATTTAAATAAGAATAATACTGAAAGCCTATCATGAAATTAAAAAAAACCAAGCGAAACAACAAAAACCCAGCCATTGCATGCAACATGACTCTAAAAGACCAGATATGGAGAGCAATCAAAAAGAAAGCTTTGTCCAGCTTAGAGAGTCTCTCCTTGTTGTGGTTATGGACTCTGATCAGTTACAGCAGCAATAAATTTTGCTTATGGACTTTAGCTTTTACAAAGAAGGTGAAAGAGGGACAAATATCGTGTTGTCTCCAGTCTTTAACTAAAAAAAATTAAAAAAAAAAGGGGGGGACACACAAAAAATGGAGCCTTTTAAAGAGATGAGGACAAGTGGAGTTCATCTGTAGCTAGTAAAGGTTTCTGATCCCAAATTTCTCAAACCTGGGCTACATTGCCTTTCCAGGTGACCTCATCTTTCCTAAGCTACTCTTTGCTTCAGAATGTGCAATGGAAGAGAGCCATCACCTCTCAGTCATGCCATATATTAAATACTGCAGGCAAAACTTGGCTGTTCAGATGTTCTTACTAGGATTCTCACAAAACATGTATTCCACTTGGCCTCAGTCATTATAGCTACCGGGCTGGGCAAAAGAATGAAGAAAAAAGGGTGAATTCACCTAAATAAATAAATTTTTAAAAAAATAAACGAGGTTTTGGGCAGGAATGCTGTCCTTGGTGAACTAGGTGCAAGTGGCTTTGTAGTGAAGAGATTCAGAATTTCTTCAAGCCATCAGAAGGAGAAAGTAAAGTGTAACAGTGCAGTGCAAAGGCAGACTGCTGCACACTGCTTCAAACAAATCAAAATTCATCTGAAATTTGTAAAGTATTATTACAACAGTCCCTCAGACCACCAGGAATTAAAACCTTTGGAAACACCTTATACTCTGTTCACTAAGTAAAAATATAATTAATGAAATTATACGCATCTCAACCCTTACTGCAGCACCTACTTTTTTTTTTCCATATGAAACTACTGATGCACAGTTTAAAACTCCACTGCACATGATAGTCTCTTTGACATGCAAAATTCTCACCTAAATATGACATTTATTTCACTTCTCTTCAGATTGACCCCTCTCTCCAGTCTAAAAGCAGTATTTTCAAAATAATATTATATTCCTTTGCAGGCTCCCTCTAATTTAATAAAACCTTCTCAAGTAAAACTAATCAGTGGGTGATTGATGTAGTTGTATAGATACAGCTTTAATTAAATTACTAAGCCACATGTAAAAGCCAAATTTGCATAGAAGGGTTTCCTTTCACAAACAAATAAATGCTGAAAACATAATTTCAATAAAAACTGCAAAGAAAAAAAAGGGGAAATAGTGAAGTAAGGTAATTACCTATCTCCCTTTGGTTTTCTTTTTTGTACTGTCTTCCCTTTGGGTCGTCTTTCACTTCCTAAACAGGGGCTCCCACCAGGGCCTGTTACCCGTATTGATTCAAGGCCTTTGGAAGATTTCTTAAAAGTAAATTCCACAGGTTCTCCTTCTTTTAGGCTTCTAAATCCTTCCATGTAAAGCTTGCTCTGTAAACAGGAAAAATACTCTTGGTTACCATTGCCTTAAAAACAGTATTCACATTTATAATCAACAGGACAAGTTACCCCATCTCCCACCCTACAACACATACAAGTTGAGAAACAGTTTCCTCTGCCTGAGCTGTAGCAGATGATACTACAAATTATAGTCCTGGATACACTGAAAACCCTATTCATCACTAAACAAGTAGTAAACACCTCTTTTCAGTACCAGCAAAACTGAAATAACATTTTCCTTTTCCGTGATGAATGCCATAGATGAAGCAGAAGAAATGCTGTATTCTTAAAACCCTTAAAAATTCTTAAGAGGTCTCAGGAAGTGAAAAGATCTGGAAAGAGAGCAAATGTTCACTTCAGAGAAAATTAATTTATTATCAAAGTTTTAATAATTTACACTCTTTATATCTGAGACATGGGTCTGCTGCTCTGAAAATGAATCAAAGATACAGCAAGCATGAGAGCCAGCACAAGGAGGGCACTCTGAATGGGCAATTCAAATATCCCTAGTGAGCTGCTGAATTTCTGTTGACTACACCAAAAATCTTATCTATCTAGCATGATCTATGTATGGGTTTGTATTTTCATTCACAGAAAAGGAAATTTTCATCATCAGGACCAGCTAAATAAATACTGATAAATATTTTAACATCAGTAGCAAAATCTTGGACAAGCTGAAGTCAAGAGGAGCTTACCACTGACTCTGATACAATCAAAGTTTTCATCACAATTCCAAACAAATTAAGCATTCCAGGACAAATCTGGTTAATCAAACTCTTAAATAAAAAGATCATCATGTTAAATGACAGGGAGTCTTTTGGGGGTGGTGGAGATAAAGTTGCAGTACGCTTTTATTAAAGAAATTACACGGTATATGAATGACATCAGTTGGACTCACAGAGAATATTACAAAATACCTCAGTTTACACACATTTAGAGGTTTTTCAGGAGAGTCATAACACATATTTCCCTCCTTTGCTCATGAATTCCTCAGAAGAAAGAGGAAAAAAAATGTATCCCGACTGGTTCTTAATCCATTCTCTAGCATTCACTTGGCTGAACCTCGGAGTCAAGAAGGAAATCTTCAGTGCAGGTGCCATCCCAACTCAGTCACATGTCAGAAAAAGCCGAGTGGCACACGAGTCTGAACTGCATCTGCTACTTGACGAGTGCAGCCAGGAACATGCAGAAGTCAGATGGCAATCCCTGACAGGGGCTCCCTGTCACCACTGACAGGGTCTGCAGCACCAAGACACTGTTGTAGCAGAGCACAAGAACTGACACCTGCACAGTTCATAGCTGGCACACAGAGGGGGGAGCTGGCCTCTTCACAAGGATGCACAGAGAGCAGGACCAAACAGCTCCCCCTGAGCTGCTGCAGAGCACACTCGTTTCAGACACAAGGAGAAGCTGCTCACTATAAAAAGAATTAAACAGAGAAGCCCAAAGTAATAGTTCCCTTTGCTGGAAATAGTTAAGACTCATCTTACCAGGGCACTGAAGAACCTAATCCAAGGCCCTGCTTTCAGCAAGACATTGAACCAGATGAAATCAAGAGGAGCCTTCCAACCTAGGCTTTTCTGTGATTCTGATATCCTAACCCCATTCTGAATCACACCTGGTGAGACTGGAGAACAGGATTCCAGTTCCTGGTTCTGCAGCAGAACTACCCTGGGGGACCTGTATCACTTAACTTCTCCTTCTTTTTCTTAAGAGGGGTGGCACTGCAAAGTCTATTTTCCACAGCACAAATAGACTAAATTATAAAATAATATGGAATATTTATTTTAATGAAATCATGTGAAAGCACATATGGTCTCAGCTTCCCGAAACCCCAAGTTCTCAGTGTACCCAGCACAAGACACTACCAATGCTGGTCTGACTGAGTGGCTCAGCTGCTTGTAATTGTTCCAGGAGCCAAAAGTAGCCAAGAACACAGCTTCACTCATGAGGACAAAGGCTGGTTTTGCTTATCCAGTTGTGCAGCTCCAGTAGACTTGGCTCTCCCACCAAATGTTGTAACAGTGTGAAACACGAGACAAATTGCTGATTTTATAGGCTGGAGATTGAGCACTATTTAAAAGGTGGGAGAATAGCATGGGAGGGCTGTGGGACACATGAAAGAAGAAATATCTAATATCTGTTCCATGAATCATTAGCTTGGTCTTTTTAAAAAGGGAAAATTTAAGGCATGAAAAAATAAGTATGCAAATGTTCTTACTAATGCAACTGGAGGAGAGTAATTGTACCTAAAGCAATGAAACAAGCCACCCAGGAAGGCAGTATTCTTTCAAACAAGCTCTCCACTTTGAAATGTCTGTATAGCAATAAGGGGATCCTTGGCACAATGAAGAAACATCCAAGTTCAGAAATTGCCCAAAATAGACACCACCACTCATCAGATGAAACAGCAGATACTGCTTGTGGAGTGAGTCCGTCTCTAGGTCCACCCACACCTCTTCAGTCTTCAGTGGCCACCAGGGAAATCTTGTTGAAAGGGAAGAACTGAACAATGTGTATTCTGTCCCAAAATAAGCACACAGTTGGATGTTCCAAAACTAGACAATCAGTACAACACAGATGGGTGTTAATCACAAGGGAACCTCAAAGGCAATAAGCCCTTATTTTCCTGCAATATTGAACCCAGCATGGATGCTTGTCTACTTGTTTAATTACAACTTAATGAAGATACAGTTAAGTCTCAGTAAGAGCTATGCAATTTTCCTGAGTTTCAGCATTATTAAAAAATGCCAAAAGGTTAACATCTGATACACATAACACTGTCTTCTACTTTACCTCAAAATAAATACTTGCTTAAAACGTAAGCAAGCTAGAATATTATTAATATTCTAGAATGTTTTTATTTTTTCTCATTTCACTGTTAGCAACAGAACTTGATTTCTAAACAAAGAACTCTATTTACAACACATTTTTAAACATATTTAAAAGCCTAAGTAAAGCAACAATTATGCTTTCATGAATCACATGTTATGCAGGTGTACATTTTTTGCATGTCTTTTTCAAGCACTTTTAACAACCAAAAATGTTGAAAAAAGCCCACTTCAAATGATTTGCTCAGTTCTCTCCCTGAATAGATCTCAACAGCTTTTCAATGTTAGAGATGGATTTGGTGTTGCTGTCTGACTTACTGTGCAAATGTATAGCTCATGGTGAGATTCTCTGAGGGTGCAGTAACAATTCAAAGCCATTGTGAAAAAATGGCATTTAGAAACCAGCAAAACAAATCTAAAACCTGAATCCCTCTTAACTTGTCTAAAGAGCAGGACAAAAAAAATGTCTGTAAAGTTGATAATTTAATGTTGAGAGACCTAGCTCAGTATTTTCCTCACATTACTTAAACAAATAAAACTGACACAATTAAAAGCAGCCAGAGTTTCAAGTCAGTGAACCATTTCTAGAGCCCTGAATGGGGTGTATGGGCACACTGCCAACAAACAAAGAGAAAAACTTAAAAGCAACATGCTTTTCCTTGTTTCTCTCTTTCAGCTGTCAGAGACTTTACTGTTATTTTTACCAGCAGTCAATACAATGGTTTCAGACTGGAGCGCTTTTTTTTCTCTTTTTTAATTTGGCAGGACCATTTATGGTGGGGTTTTTTGTCTTTTTTGTTTTGGTTTGGTTTTTTGTGTTTGTTTGGTTTGTTACTGGTTTTGGTTTTTTTTTTTTCAAATAGATATCTTAATGTAAAATCTCTCACATCTCTGTTACAAGCAATGGCTTGGTCCAAAATGCTGGCAATCTTGTAGTAGTCTTGGCAACAACAAATATGAATAGAAAACTCCATGATCACAAGTTCGTGGAAGGCATTTCCTTCCTTACAAAACAAAAATCAAAACTTAACAAATATAAACTGTATTAGCAAAATGGTCCCCGAAGAAATGCACCAATTCCTGGGCAGTGTCAGTGAGTGCTTACAGCTTTCACCAGGCTCTACAAAAGAAAGGAAGTTTGGAATTAAGGATCATTACAGGGGCCCGATTGCCTCAGATATGTGTGCATTGCTTTTAATAAGTGTGGGGAATAAGTGCCTCATCACAACTTTGCCATTTCTAGTCAGGGCTGTGAACAACCCCTGTTGCAGACATTAAATCCTTTAGAGGGATGAGGGGGGAAAAGTTATTTGGTGGCATTCTGCTTACATCGTTTATTTTCTGTATCTCTCATTTCTCTTTTTATCTAGTGATTGATTGATTGCTTAGTACAATGACCAGATGCCACCAGTATGCTGAGTTTCCCAAAGTAAAAAAACTGTTTTCCCTCCAAAATTATCTACAATTAAATCCAGACATGAAGGAAAGCATATCCTAAAGCCCAACCACAATAAAGATTCTAAGAAAGTCTCTCCAAAACAACCTCGTACAGTTCCATCAAGAGCCAGCAGCCTGTAAGTAAAGCAAGAGTCCACAGTGAGAAGCTCCAGAAGTAAAACAATTTACACTGGATGCACACTAGTGCCCTTCCTTGCATTAGGTCAAAACCCATGCAGATTACTTTCTGTTGCATGATACAAGTCCTGCTACAAGGACTTTTGCTGTTGACCAAAAGTTCATTATGGGAGGTTTGTGAAGACCATGTATTTTCACAGGCAGGATGCTAAAACAAACAAAAAATTCACTACCCTGAACAACAGCCCCTCCAAGGGCAACGTGCAGGATTTGAAGACTGTGCACTCTCAAACACCTCAACACTGCTCCTGCTGACCCTCAAGGGCTTGTTCCTGCTCCTAGAGGCTTATCTTGCACCAAATCTGGCACTTCTTTTGGTCCTCCCCATAAGCCAATTTAACTCGCTAATCCGACAGGAAACAAACTCAGTTTAAAAAGAAGGGGGGAGGATAAGAGGAAGAGGAAACAGAGATAGATTTTTGTTTTTCCAGTGAGCTAAATCTATTCACAGAAAAGTTCAACGAGCCCCAGGGCGTACACAGTGGTAACGGCAACTTTTGAGATGAGAACGTGTTCCTTAATATTTTGTGTACAAAACTACAGCATTACGGGTGTTATTTTTTAAGCTCAAAGTAACTTAAAAAAAAGCTACAAAACACTATTTCTCAAAGATTTGCACTTCAGCTCTTAGGCAAGGAAGAGCCATTTACACTACATGTATAAAACATTTATGAGAAAGGGTGAGCTACTGCAAGTAACTTTACAGTAGGGAAAGAACTGGTACGTAGGCAGAAACCACATGCAGCTGGTACACTGCAATTTCACACCTTTATTTACTTGGAATTTGTTTCTGTCTTGAATTTCTACCATGACCGTAGTCATGTTCATAACCTTGTTTCCATTCATCATCCTGTCGCTGTCCCCACACTGTTATTTTTCTTACTGAGAAGTGTGCAAAGGTATTTATTTAACTTTTGAACAAAAGGCTCTCTCTAATTCAAAACCGCCCTCCCTATACAACAGAAGGATTTCTTCTTTCTCAATTTATGTATCTAAAGAAACTTCTATTAACTGCTTTAACTTTTAAGAAGATTAAATGAATTCTAACTCAGCTTAATACTTTCAGTTTTTGTTCCATCACAACTTTCAAGAAGTGACTTCCTTTGATAATCTATTCCTTTTTTGCATTACCTTTTCTCAACCAATATCCCTCCCAAGAAAAGGGTCTCTGCTATCAAATTAGATAATTTGCCACAATTCTCCTTTTCCTTTATTTGGGTTTCAAGTTGAACTTTTTCTCTATTTAAGTCTCCAGTACTTCAGCTCACCTAAGTTTACTAAACAGTTCCCTTAAATTTAACACGTTCATCTTAAAAAAATTGTTACCAACTTTTTGTCATACCATTTAACCTAAACCAAGTAAACACAGTTCATGTTTTATCTTCATTTTTTAAACAATCATGTTTTCCGTAGGGTCAGCAATTCCTTTCAAACTCAAAATTACACAACTTCTATTCTGAATTACTCTTTTGGTAAGAAAACTATTGATGGTTTTGTATGGAAAAAAACCATCATTATATCATAGTATTAGATACATTGCCTGTATATAAATCTAAGCTAGAGATTTCCAACAGGTCTCTCATAATTCCTTCACAAAGTGATTTTGGCCAAATAGATTCTACTGTGTCCATGCAACTCTTTGTTTCTGTACAAGGTGCCAACTTCACTGATGAAACCTTACCAATTTTCTGCATAATTTTAAGTATTTCTGTTTAGACCATGAATGTTTTCACTGAGCCTGCATAATAAACATATCTTTTGCTTTTCCTCCCTGACCTAACCCTCTTTTCTTCCTATAGTAAGTGTATTTTTGTTAGTGTAGCACCTACACAATTAGTGTTCTACTGTAGTTTTCAAGCCTTTTCTGCTTTGCATAGACAATTCATGTTACTGCATATGCAATTCTCATTCACCCGATTTTCCTTGTTCTGTGCTTTAATACCAGGCATGAAAATCAAACCAGTCTCTTCTCTCATTTCTTAGTTTAAGTATTTTCTCATCAGTCACACTAGGCACAAGAGAATTGTCTCACTTCAGTTTCAAAAGGGCAGTTCCTCTTTTCCCACCAAAGCCTCACATTGACTCAGTTAGAAAACCGTTTAGCTCTCCTTGGCAGTGCCAGATTTCTGCTTTGCTTCTGCTCCCTGAATCAGTTCTATGCAATCAAAAAACCCACCAGCACACCTCAAAAGAAGCCTTGAGAATGTGCAGCCATGGAAGGAAAGGCTGTCCCGTGCAGCACCATGCCAACACTTACATTGCCTCAGTGATCTCCTGAAACCACACTATTAATCCCAGACTGTTTAATCTCATGCTATTAATCCCAGACCCTCAGAAATTCCCCTCTGAGAAACATCTTCTTCTCTTGATGGTCTCCCAAAGGTCAAATACCTCCAAGCTCCCTCCCCACAAGTGCTCCCTTGCTACCAGCTAACAGCAGTGCCTTTGGGAGCCCCTCAGATCCCCCAGGATGGGGCCCTTTCCTTCCTTCACTCACCACTGAGCTATTCCACCCTCAGGCAAGTGCAGTCACTTCATGCAACTGAAACCACCTCATTCTCTGTTCCAAAGACTCATCTGCTCTAATGCAGTTTTGCAGAAACCCGAAGGCTCTTTCTACAAAGATTAGGAACAAACAAACATGACCTTTTATGCAATCGATAAACAGGGCAGATTATCCTCATTCTATTTTCATTAGGATGAGGCTCTTTCTCCCCGTCACCCCCCCCCTCCATTTTTTATTTTTCCAGGATATGAGGCCCTGATGTCCAGCTGACTGGACTCTCCAAGGCATCCTGATATTCAATCCATTTTAGTGATGCTTCCAAGTAGAAAACTTCCCAAGAGGGAAGAAAACCATCATGACTGCTTGGTGTACCTCTTCCCCCGATAATGTGCAATAAACTGAAAAATTCATGAGCTGCATACTCTTGTAGTGTCCACCTAGGCATAGTATTTTTCAAACCTCCTCTCTGTTAAAAACACAAACTTCCAAGGCAGAGGTCAAAACAAAACTCCTGCAGCTCATCTATTACATGAAGAAAGGAGGTATCATACAGAATCCTAGACCTTTTCTCTTTCCCTTCTGGGGAAAAAAACATGGAAAGAAGAAAAACTGAGTGGGTCACCAGAAAATCCATGAATATCAAGTCCAGTTCTCTCATTTTTTCCACAATGGATACAAATACAGGAAAACCTGCAAGATGGATTTGGCTAAGCTGGCTCCTGTCAGGCATCTCTCCTATAAGTTCAGTGGTGAGGACAGAACTTAGCATGTCTGTGCTTGAATCATTTTAAAAAGCACACTGAATATACTGAAACACAGTTCTCTTCTAGCAGATCTAAAAATTAGCCAACTTCAATGTACATCATTCCACAGAGGTGGAAATCAAAAGCACAGGAAGGCGCAATGTACAACTCGCAGTCTGCTGCATTTTTCAAGTACTGAAAATGTACTCTGGCATAAAGCACAGAGTCAATGGCAGAGTTATGTCACCTAAACCACAGTTTCCTCCAGATATACTACACGTTTCTGGTGTCGTTAACCACGCTTCCAGAAACAACTGCAGCACCTCTATTTTCCATGCCTGCCCTACGACGTCTGTGAGCTTCATTTCTGTGCTCCTCTATACACCCCCATGCAGGAGAATGACAACCCTGTGTCAAGAGATTTTTAAGCTATATAAAGGTTTCTTATCCATCTCCCTTTCCACTTCCCACTATCCCAAGACACTGCATATAATTAAAAATAAATTAGGCCCAGATTGTGATCTCCTAATTCAGATGTTTCTCTGCACGTGCACCTTTCCTTTCCCCTGCATAAAAGTGTCCTGAGAGTCATATTTTCTTACTATAGACCCTTAACTTTTAAATTGCATTCCAGCTGCAAAGTAGTATCAAGAAAATACTGAGAAAGCAGTTCATCCACCTTTTTGTAACCACTCACATGAGAAAATTAAGTGGTTCACACTTCACTGGTAAACAGAAGAATGGCTAACTGTGGGCAGCTACAGGAGCCACAGGCTAAAACTAAAAAAACCCTGCATTTTAAAAAATGATTCAGCAAATCAGCATACATACAGACTCCTGAACCTGTTCATCTCACCTTATTCTCATGGCAAAACACAGCCCAATTATCCTGACCTGCCTCTTTCTTCCTGAAGCCCAGTGTAACAGGTAGCCACCAACAATTCTGCAGTCCAAAAGGGGAACAGAAGGTTAGGGCAAGAGTAGCAGGGTTGTGTTTGTAGATACAGGCTAATAACCAGGACAATTTACTTGTGAGCAGTAAATTGAGATACAACTCTGGGATGGTAAGGATGGAGGTAAGAGAGTGGATAGTTGTTGGATCCTGATGGAACTTAGTAACTGGACTTTCTCACCAGGCCAGGGACAGGGTGGTGGAAGGGCTGGGTAATGCCAAAAAACCAGGGCTGGTACCTTACAAGGAATGGGCTAGGGCAATGGCCTGGCTGAGGACTGAAGCTAAAATCAAGGAGTGCAAAAGAAGCAGCCTCCTCCCCATCTGCCTTCAGGCTGGAGTCTGAAAAACTGTCCTCATATCACTTCCACCCTCTCCAGGCCCTGGGCTGGGAACAGGAGCCTGCCAGCCCAGCCCAGAGCTGTGCCTGCAACTTCACCTCGGAGACCCGAGATCGTGCTGCAGAGAATGCTTTCTGAAAACCACCACCAGCTGCTTCAGTGCAAAGCCCCTCCATGCTTCAATGGCCTCTCCTGCTTCTTCAGAGAAAAAAGCTGCCTGTTTGAAAGCTCCTGTGAGCCAGGGAGTGAGGGAGTAAGTGAACATGCATGGTATTTTAGCCAACTGAGAGTAACCATGCCCTAAAGCAATTCCCGAGATAAAAATACATTTTCTTGTAAACAGACACCTCTCTTGAACTATTCACCAGCTTTTGGGCAAATACAGTTTTTACTTTTATGGTACAGGTGTCCTTGCTTCCCACCAAAGACTCACACTGCACTGTGCAAGGTCCTACACAAATGAAAAAGAAGCCATCCACAGGCAATACATCGATGCTGCTAAACCATTTGGAGGTCAGAACCTATATTTACCACCTATTTCTTAATTCCATTTACTTAATATGTTGATATGCAAGCAAAACACAAAAATACAATACTGGTTAGAGTATTTGTTTACTAAAATCAAAGCTGCCATGCACACAAGAATAAAACAAGAATATCTGACAAAACTGGTGGGGTTCAAATGTTGTTGCTTATAAAGCAAGCAATAAACAGGCTGAAATTTTTATTGGGGATGGTTAGGTCTTTTCACAACATTATCTGTACTGTAAAAGGAAAGCCCTTTTCCCTTTACTATAAAAGCAGAATTAACAGCAACATTTATACTATATTAACAATTTCTAATTTACGATTCAAAGTCTCTAGTACTTCTATGATTCCTTAATCATGGCTTCCTTAGCTATTCTTGTACAGCAGATTATACACATTTACTAATTTTTATTAGTTTTTTTTAGAACTAGATAATCTAGCATGACATCAGTTCTACCAACTTATAGACAGCTATAATTTCATTTGATACAATTTTATCAGAATTACAAATATCTATTAGGTATTCAGATATCTGAAACAAAAGGATGGTTTGGAAGAAGAATGAGTACAAGGTTATTTTATACTTCAAACCTTAATCACTTTTTTTTTTTTGAGGGAGGGGAGTGGCAGATGATCTAAATACATGACAGTCAAGGTACTAGATAGCAGTGAAACTAGTAGTAAATGTCTAACTGGATGTAACAGGAAATGAGTGGGTGAATTCAAATTAAACTATTTTTTAGAAATACACAGCAGTGGGAGGAGATAGCATTGAGGATTCAAAAAGCACCTTGAACTTAACAGCACCTTTAACTTAGTATTTGGGAAAATATTTAATTTTTAACTGTACTGTGAACTAGTTCCCTAAACAGCTGCATTTTAAAAACGGACAGAAATTGTTGGTTTGGAGCCCCTTCTGTTATCAAACCTATATCATGTTACAAAAGACACAACCTGTGTTTCAATGAAACACCTCTGAATTCACAGAGATAAAAATTAAACAGCATTTAAGGCAAAACCCTTCTCAAGTAAATGGAAGGCAGATTAAAGTGATTTTTATGGAAGAGGACTAAGGATTTTAATTATAAAAGATAATTTTTTTAATGTTAGCATAGGTATTGGAGAGGTATTAAGCAAGTATTGAAAAACTTTACTTTTAAAATACTGTTTTATTACTATGGTTATGATTATGTTTATTTAGGTAGGAAGCAATTGTGAAATTGGAACATCATGCATACACTGCATCAATCAAATGACAATAATGTTGGCTTCAGCTCAGACTGCAGAAAATAAGAGACTACTTAAATATTATTTAAGACTCCATTATTGAATTTGTCATTTTTATGTCCTAATTTTAGCATGCTCTGGCAAAGAATGTAAATGTTTTCTGAGGGCTCCTGAAAGAGGGTCAGACCAGCTGCAGCAGGAAGACACAAAGGGGTTCCTTAAGGACAAGTCCTTCCTCTTGGCAATGTGCTGACACAGCTCCCATCAACACTCTTGCAGGAGAGCAGACCCAGAAGTATCAGCCTGCTAATTCTGAATGTGTTTGCTTTGTGGGATGATTACACCTCAGACACGCCAGACACATCTCATTATGAAACCCAGGCAGATGACTGGTTCTGATGCAGTTGTAAGGCAAACAATCCATAGGAGAAAACCTTCCAAAACACATTTATGGTTTATTTGGCTCACCTAGTAACATCCTTCCAACATCTGTCCTTCTTTCAATACCAGAAGCCTGTTGTTTCACAGGGCACTGGAGGCATGTACGGCACACTCAGGTTTCCCCTGCCTGTCAAGGGCACAAATCCTGGCTGGCAAAGGGAGCATAGAAAATGATTGAGTGTATTCTCTTCCAGATATCCTTTCCAGGCCAAGGGATCACTAAACCAGGCTTTGCAGTATTTACGTTTTCTTAATTTCTAAGACATTTCTATTGTACCCATCTGTAATAAGATTAAATTAGTCATAATTATATTATTTCTCCAGGTTCTGGCTGAAGACCTTTCTTCCTCATAACATTACACTTCATATTCAGAACTACATAAAATTGCAATTTTTCCAGTGCAACATATTTATGTTTCCATTCAGTCTTTTTGCTGCATTAGTGTAATGGTCTGTTCTCACAGACAGCCATAACATCAGTGAAAGCTTCCAGCCCTCCCCTTCCCTACCCATACCAAGAGCTCAGTAACCCCAAAAAACTGAAATCCATAATAAACAAAATACAGCCTGAAATCTCTACCATCTATAATACTCCTTTACAGGTCCAATAAAAGTGGCCTGCTCCCCAAGCTGTTTGCTTTTAATACCAGAAGTAAACAAATTCCAGGCTTCATTTTTATTGGACTGTTTGAAAGAAAAAGCTCTAAAGGCTAAAATCAGAGCTACATCATATAGTAACTATAATGCAAGAAACCCAGCTGAGTTGTGGGAAACAATAAATTCTGTGCATTATTTCTTTTTCTAAACTCCTTTCAGTGACATATGACCATATTCACAACATTTTTTTCTGGCTGCTATGTAGATGCAGCCATTTGCAGCTGAAAGCACAACACATTATGGAATGGAACAGGGCAGGTAGTAGGTGATCATAAAAATCAAGTGAGAGAAATAAAAAAGGATTAGACTTGTTAGGTGTGTGACTTCAGCTTCAGTATCGTCTGTGTGTTCCTCTTGACTGTACAAGCTCAGTCCTCCCTTATCACAGTTTATACACATGTGTATGAGTGTGTGAAAACACACATGTAATTTAAAGCCAGCTCCATAACCCAGCTTCACCAAATCGACCAACCAAACAGCAGCCAAATTAAACACTAGGCCACACAAAGTTCCACTGCAAAGTGTAACAAAGGTTAGCTAGGAAGCTCCTGCTGGCAGAAAGCATGACTTGTCAGTAACTTGAGTTCTGCAAATATGTCTTGTACAGACTGTGCTCTGGCAGAACAGGTATGCTGCAGTATTTAACCACAAAAGCTTTTTAAAATCCAGGCAGTATCTCTACCAGATTCATTTGCCCAGCAGTTCTTGCAGCAGGAGCTCCCACAGAGGTATCCACTGGGAGGGAAAGTGAGCAGGATCAGGGAGAAAGCTACAGGAGAAGGAAGACTTCTGACCAAGTGCTCAAGCACTGATTAAATTAACTCTAATGATTATCAGTAGATTCACCTAAGCATGGGCCAACATCCATTTGTGCAGTCTTTGACTCTCAGTTATAGCTATAAATAGCTGTGAAGATGCAGGGAAGATCAGGAAGAATCACTTATGTGTGGGAATGACTCAGGCTTTGGTAAAAGATGGTGAAAGGTTAAACTGTGATGTGAAATAGCTCTGCTCTATTTCCACCAGGTGTGGATAGCTGGAGAAAACACTTTTTAACCTGACTCAGATTTTGCACACTTAGTCAAAAGCTCTCTCCACCTTCAGGTGGGGACTCAAAGTTGCTGAAGATAAGAATGGGGATGATCAGGATCTAACAGTTGTTGGTTCACCCAGGCTCCATGCAGTAAGAGGGAGGAAATACAGATTCTGACTGCAGGTCCCTCTCCTGCAGTGCAGAGGAGACCTGAGAGCCCTGGGTTTGCACAAAGGATGCACCAGATAAGCTGGTGAGCAGACCTGCCTGCCTCTGCCAGATGGGAACATGAACAATCAGGAGTCTCATTTTCTCTTACAGGACACATACAGGATAAAAGGCATAAACAGATGAGCAGATAAGAATTTCACTGACCAAAGACAATAAATATATCAATGTGATGCTAAGCTCTCCTCTGGAAAAATGTTCCAGCAATTTTGGTTAATGCAATAAATATGTCTAATGAGACAGGTACAATCTACAAAAATATTCTGTGGTAGAGCTTTTGCAATTCTGTTCACTATGCTGACAAATTTAACCTGATAAACCTGCTTTTTGGGTGTTTTAAAGGCTACAAAAATACATTACTAATGTCTGTATCCACAAAGAAGTAGTGCATTAATTCCAGAACAGCAGGAAGAAGATGACAAAGCTTTGTACTACCTCTTCTGTGTCAGAGAACACCATGACTACCCCAGAGTGGATATGAGGCTGCATGAAGAGCTGGCAGGCTGTGCAGCAAAGTACCCCCAGGACTGTGACACAGCACAGCTGTTCAGGAGACTGGCATGAAGTGTACTTGGAATGTGTTTCCACACCCTGGGGAAAAACCA
Organism: Notiomystis cincta; assembly: GCA_013398075.1. NCBI lineage: Eukaryota > Metazoa > Chordata > Aves > Passeriformes > Notiomystidae > Notiomystis > Notiomystis cincta. Next base: position 181,964 of record VZRX01001019.1, read on the forward strand.
GCATGGAAAAGTGGCCACAGACAACCACCCACCCCCTCCAAGAACAGCAAGAATCATGGGCTACAGGACTGTGTAGGCTTGGTGAACACTCTGCTCATGAGCAAAATGTGTTCATGGACAGAGACACGGGAGAAAAATCCCAAACCAAACAAAACAACACAAAACTTAGGATAGTGACTAATTTTGAGACCAGCCTGATATAATTTATCTCACTTTCCTAAACAATTCAGTTCAGTAGATCTGAAGGACACAACAGCAAACCAGCTTTTTCTTTATTTTTGCAAATAGTTATTTTAAGAAAGCAAGGAAATTGTAAGATTATGTTCATGATTAGTCACCTGTCAGGTTTCTGTAGTTCATATAAAACGTGGGATTTCTTATAGCTAGCTTTGTTCTGTAAACATGGGAATATTTTTCAGAGTATTCAGGTGCATAAATGTTTATTATACAGACAAGCAACATATTTTTGAGATAAGAAATTGAAAAAAAAATGTTCACAAGGAAATAGAAAGTCAAGATTACAAAAAATTAAAGCCTTGATTTTTTTTTTATAGTTAACACATATTAACTTGATTGATCACACTCAAGTGTTTCCAGAGAAATAAGCCCCTGAGGCTAACAACAAACATGGGAAACCTAAAAGTGAGAGGGGACAGCTCCTGGCAGTCAGGACATTTAAATATATAGAGAAGAGACACCATAAAAACAGATGTAGAGCTGGAAGATACATGATTTCCACAGACTCAAGACCTCAGGTTTCCCTCCTGTAAGTAACTAAAACTAAGAATACCTGAAGATGCAAGAATTAGTCCCATATCAGTAAAATGTTTGTATTTTCAACTCAGCTGTTGATTTAGAAGAGAGTCAAAGAAGTAAAAATCATCGAAGTGATATCACAGCACAGCTTTAAGTTCTGGTATTTTTTCTCAAAGGACATAACCTAATGTGAATGAGAAGCCTTCTTAGAGAGTAAAAAAGGGGATTGACTGCTTTCCCATCGATGTAGCTTTCAAAGGGTAAAAATCTTGCTGTCCTGTCTTCCAACGGGCGCAGAAGAAAAATGGGCATCTAAAAACTTTTCTTTCTCGTCAAAGAAAACACACTGTGAATGTACTCACAGATAATTAAGTCACAGGTATCTCTCCTGGGAAATAACACTCTTATCCAATCCATTTTTCATTGCCTGATATGACAGAGAATGAAGGCTTATCACACAGAAAATCAAAACCAGTAGCAAAGCCATTTGTTGTCTGGTGAAAAGGACACAGAACTGGCTACTTATGATCAGTCAAGTAAGCACACAGCCAGGACAGTGACAGAGAGCTCTCCAGCACTGCTCTCCTAAGAACAGACCAGCAAAGCAACATGAAACAACTGGGATCCTACATGAAGGATCCAAATCCTAGGGTCCTGGATAAAGTAACGTGGATCTTCTGAAAAAAAGTAAAACCTAACACTGAAGAATGAGAAAGGTTGTTCTCAAAGGAAAGGGCAGGGTCCCTGCTCAGAAACCAGAAAGATGGACAGGCCCAAAGAGACTCCACTGCAGCCATCTAGAGAACATGGGTGTTACTCAGCCCAGAAAATTACATAGCACTGCCGTTCAGTCACATGCTCTCTGGCTTGTGGATTTTAAGGTTCTTTTAGTTCTATAAAAATTATACTTCTGTTTGAAGGCCACTTCTGGTCACTGATTAACACATCACTGCTCTTAAGGGAAGAAAAAGGCAGTTATGAGCCCAGTTGCACTTCTGAGCAGGAGCAGCACAGGATCCTTTTACAAGAGAGGATGACTCAGGGCCAGGAAGCAGCTGGGTCATGGATTCAGCCTGGGAGAGGCTGGTCAGGTCACCAATGCAGCCTGCCTCAGTGCTTGCTAACACATGATGCTTCCCTGTTTAGGGAGCACAATTTTGCTGAGGGGATTAAGTGTTGTTAAAGGTTTCTGTAAATACAGAGCCCAGAGGTTGCCTGCTGAAGGTCTGGACTGCTTGCACTTCAAATGTCACTAGTTTATTTCAGTCCCTTTCCTTGCACTGGTGCCTTTGGTTTTCTGCCCTCCTACCCCAGTAGAGACATAAAGGCAGAAACATTGGCTTTGTTTATACAAAGATTCACACAGGGCTTGGTCTCAGTTACAGTTAATGATGTTTGAACAACTATCTGAGCCCTTAAATTCACAGAAAAAGGTGTCTTTTCTGGCTATTCAAAATGGCTCTGTGCTTCAAATCAGGATAAAGCTCAGAGGAGCCAACAGGAGCTTCACTCACCGAATCTCAGAGTGTAAACTATCACCACCATCAATGGTGTTTTTCTGAAATATGAAGAACTCTCACCCACCAGAATGCGTTATTAATGACCCAATATATATAAAAACATTTGCTGCACCTGCTTTGTGTTTTTCTACATCAAATAGTAGCACTGCATCATGTCTGATACAGCCTACTCCCAAGTCATGAAAATCTTCTGACTCAATCATCTAAACATCAAGACTATTTTTAGCTTCCTTACCATGCTTCAACATCAGGGCTTAGCTGAAGTTGAATTAGAATTTCTAATAAAGAAATGTTAATATGCTTAATAATGTGCTTAGATTTATAGGATATACTAACTGTATTTTATGCTATAATAATGTGTAATCACAGCTGTATGGGATATTGTGAGTTTGTCTCTGATATTTTTCTACTCCATTACAGTTCATATAAGAAGCTATCCAGGAAAGTTTTTTGGCCAAACATGACATTTCAGTTCTTAAAAACAAACCAACTAACCCACTGCAAATTAACTGATCATAAAATAGAAATAGCTGACTCTTTAAACAGCAGCCTGAATCTACAATATCTTACGAAATTCCATCAGTATGTGTAGACAAAGACAGGGATATGGGTATCTATGTGTAGATATATGTCAGGAAAAGGGAGAAGCTCCCTTCTGCTCTTCCCTGCTGGAGATGCAGATTCTTTCCTCCACCCAGTGTATCAGGTTTGGCAATCATCTGAGTCATCACTAATTTAGGTAACAATGTCCACACAAATTTAATTTAAAAAAACCAAAACAACAAAACCAAAGAAACCAAAAAACAAGCAAAAAACCTCCCCCCCCCCTCCCCCGCAAAAACCCCACAACAACAGCAACAAAAAACCCCAAAAGGTGGGGTTATATGTGTTTTGTTTTTAAAACAAGTTTAACTTGCAGAACTGCTTGATCCCAGCGCCTGGGCCAGCACAGAAAGAGCAAAGAAGGTAACACTGCTCCTTCTGATAAAGAGAATCTAAATCTGCTAAACTCTGTCAAACCAGACTCTAAGAGTATCAGTTAAACTTAGCTTTAAAAGCTAAATAAATTGTAGTAATTAAAAGCAATTTCAAAATCTTTTTCTTTGTGGGATGTTTCATTTAGGTATTCACACATGGTGGTCAGAACTCAGAGGGACACAGATGAACTCTTCATGGAAAATTCAGAATTTGTCACAAAGTTTTTCTGTCAATAATTACAAAGACCAGTTCAGACTTCTAAAAAAATTTCAAAGTTTACTTTGTACTTCACTGGGAAATACATTTGTTTGTATTAACATAATATACTGAATCTGTACAATTAAGATCTGGTAAGCTTAGTAACTGATGAGCCAATCAAGACACTAATATTTTTCAACCCCTTTCTCATGTCATCTTCACACTTCTATTGCCTCTAAAATCATGGATTAGTAAGTGCTAGCATACTGAATTAGAGATGGCAAGCACTGTTGGATTAAGTCTGAGTAAATAGTTGAGCTTCTTAGCAGCTAGGAACTAATATAAAGAAGGAATGAAAAACATTTCTGAGAAAAGATCAAGTTTGTGGAGCAGTGAACCAAAGGGCTTTAAAAATTATTGCCATGAGATCCCCCAGAAAGCAATTAAGTGACAAGAAAAGGCATTTCTACTTCAGTATCAGAACTCAGCTTACAGAGCAGCCGATAAATAAAATGGGTCTGAGCACACCGTGCTGATTCCTCCTGCTCTGCAAAAGGTGCATTATCAATAGCTCACATGGTATTTGGGAAAATATATGCAAGAAAACAAAAACTACAATCCTAAGTTCCACTCAGACTGTGGATGGGGCTAAAGTTAAGCACATTCTTCATTCTGTATTATGAAGAAAAATTTCAGCCTCCTGCAAGAAACAGTAAACCTGACAATCAAATATGTACCCACATTTTAGACTGTAACTGTGGGCTCATCTTCACTACTGTTAAATCAATTGTACTTAACTCAATTACAGTGAGGTAATTACATTAACATGAGTCAGTGCATCCACACATGGCATTTGCACGTGTGCTGAGTGAATTGCTGTTACCTCCCACATGGCACAAGTACTTTGCTCAATCACATTAAACAGGACACAGCTCAGGACACTTTCACCTGCAGTCCAAGACACCACGCTGCTGCCAAATGCCTCTATCCCACTTGCACAGGACAGGCCCTTAAGCAGGTACAGACAAACCCCTGTGTGGGTTTACCTATCCACTGTAATACCTCTCATCTTCTAAAATCTACTATGTCCTAATCCTTTTGGAAGGGGAACAAAAATACCCATCTTTGCAATGCATTGTTATTATTAAACTTAAAGGTGAGGAGAACATTAACAGTAATAAATTTTACCAAACTGGCAAACTGTGTGAGTTACAAAGATTTTACCATTACAAACATGGTGATTCAGTGGCTCCTGCCAGCATCTGCTGGCAGACACATGTGCACCATCTCAGGTCTCTGTGGTTACAGGCTACATACATGCCTCGAGTTAACAGCTTGGCCATCATCCCCTGGCTCAGCAGCAAGGTGGCACAGCATAATTTAACATTCATCTGGCAACATTTTTCTTCTCCACTTCTGCCCCATTCCCAAAAAACAGGGTGGCTGTGCTCTGACTGCTGATGGGAGCAATGCCCTCCTCCCTGTGCCAAATGCAGCAGCAGTTGCTGTGGGGAGGGGAGAAAACCAACAGAGGGAACACGCAGCCTCTGGCATGATGGAGGATCACACTCCACTGCCTCAGCCTGCTCCTGACCAGGGGTTATTTATCACTAGATGCAGTCTTGAAGACCACAGAGTGAGCAATACTGGCTTGTTAACTGGGAGAGTTTCTGTTCCTGGTCAGGCAGGTGTTTGCAGAAATTACATATAGCTGGCCCATGCCTTAATTTAAGCAAGAACTTGTACCCTGGTATCTGTGAACACAGCTCAGCAGAGCTCCTCACCTCTGCATCCTGAGAGAAATCTCTGCACTACTTTTTAATATAACCAACTATCAATTGCCAAAAAACTGAATCCATAGTCAGACATGTAAAAATCAGACCCCCAGGTACAGCAAAATAAAGTAATGCACCATATCATTTCTCATCAAAGACTTGCCCAAAGCCACTCAACACAGTATTGAGGAGATTCTGTCTCAGATATTGTACCTAATTCACAAAACTTGAGAATGCCTCTCCCCACTGTACATGGAGAGCCATGGAGAGACTGATAAACATGGAAATGAAACACCAACTGCAGAACACATTCCCTGGTGTTCAGGTGTATGACAAGGTTAACAAATGGGAGTGCTGAAATCCTATCAAAGGGAAGATGAAAATCAAAATAAAGATGGGTATGACTTTGGAGACGTAAGGACAAGAGGAATGAAAATTTCTTAGGCTTGTCTCAAGAAGCACTTTCTAAAACACTTCTGAGGAGCTTCATCATGTACTCACTAGGCAGGAATAAGCACACTTTATCACAGAAGTACAAGTACCTCCTGCTGACATTCTGTATTTGAACACACTATCCTACAAAACATGGAAACTAGAATATTAATGCCAAGAAACAGGTTGAATGTATTAATATAAGGTTCCAAATTATCATTATTACAAAACACTAGTTAAGACCAACTTCTGAATAAAAAAGTATATTTATACACAGATCAGAGATGTCATATCTTAGGAATAAATAACAGAAATTATTTTGCAAGGACAAATTAATTTAAATTGCGTCATGGTTTTCAGAGGTTTATCTTGGGAAAACCTGTTTGAAATGGAAGAAAATATAAAGAAAATAATCCTTCTATTTGGTGCTTGCTTATTTTTTTAGACTGAGAGTGCTTATTCTTATTTTTCCAGACTTCTTTTTTCTAAATTTTAATAACAAATCACAAGAGAAAAAAACAGATCTTAACAAAATCTATTTATGGATTTTTCACAAATAGCTGTGCTATCTTTCAAAATTAAATGTCAAACAATCTGTACAAAACTCAACCCCTGTTTTAAGACTACTGCATTATTTTATAGAAAAAATCTGCAGACCTCCACTTTCCTTTTGCTGCCTTTTCTGACTCTTTCCTGACTTGTGCACTCTTGTTCTAATCCAATGGTAGTGTTTTCTGATCTTGCCAGTGTCCTGTGTGGCTACAAGCTCACACAGTGAGGTCAAGAGAGGGCACAAGCAGAAAACTTGTGAAAAAGGAAAACAAAATGGAGGAGGGGCACCCGCAGGAGATGAAGGAAAGCCAGCAGAAGTGCCTACAATGTGCAACTGCATTTTTCTCAGCCCTCATGAAATAACTTGTCCTTATCACTACCTGAGAACTAAAAAAAAAGGAAGATATTAAAGAAGAGCTCTTCCTTGGCCAACCTCCACAAATTTCCAACGACAATTTGGAAATGAGTTATTTATTTATTGTAAATATGTCCTATTTGTAAAGACATCTAGATTTTATTGTAAAATGCCGACTCACAAATGCTAAGCTGATGGGACAGAAAGTAAGTTTACACAGTTTCCTCTTGAAATTATTGATGTATATATTTTTGCTCTGAAAGGGTAGACATTGTTTCAGTTTGTTAAATAAAAAAAAAACCTCTATGCAATGCAAATATCTTTAAATGGAAAAAAAAATATATTTCATAGTAGCTTTTCAGACATGACTTTCACAACTGATACTCCTTTTAAAAAATGCAGTTTCTTCTTTCTTACATTAAATTTTCCATTTGTTTGCAACATACTCTCCCGCAAGCCCTGGGGAAAAAAAATTGCTTGCTTCTCATGTCAGTTTTGTAAGTTATTATAACTATATGAAATTTGGAAATCAATAATTATTTGAAGAACAACCTACAAATAAAGATAAATGGTATTTTGTTCACTTAACCTGCTCTTTGCTAGAATCATTTGCCAAATAATTTAATTTGTTACAATATGCCCAATATTGATATTCTCCTGATTCTTATCTGTATACCAGAAACATCCATACCTACTCTGGTCAGCCTTATATTAAGGCAACTTGTGATCAGCTTAGACTGCTCATGTAATATCAGTGCACAAGGCACACATTATTGTCTGCAAGAGTAAGTGCCAAATTAATCAACCATTAATCCATGCAATAAATGAAGGTTATTGAAAAGTGTAATGATCTTCTCAGTTACATGTTGCACTTGAGACAGTATTTTTTTTTTTTAGTTTAGCAGTTTTTCTTTCTAAAATAAATACCTAGGTGCATTTATAAGAAAAGTAGCTACAAATTCAAACCATCTGAAATTTTATATATGAAAGACAACCTCATTGTAAGGGTCCTGATCAAATGCGATTACACAGAGATTTGCTACTGGACAGGCTCCATTCATCAGTGGCAATCTCTCTCTGTATAAAAGAAACATTTCCCAAAATGCCAGGACATACATTTTGCTCAATTAAAA
>VZRX01001020.1:0-13596 GCA_013398075.1 Notiomystis cincta
CTGGAGAAACCAGGGCTGGAGAACACAAGGGCTGGAGCTACCAGGGCTGGAGCCACCAGGGCTGAAGAAACCAAGGGCTGGAGAAACCAAGGGCTGGAGCCACCAAGAGCTGCAGCCACCAGGATTGGAGACAGCTCACTCCCAGCACCATCCCACCACACTCTCACTTCCCCTTCTGCCTCCGAGCTCTGCTTTGTTTCGCTTCCCCCACTCTCCGCTCTCACTCTGCACCTTTCAATCGCCCCTTCCCTGCCATCTCCCCGGCTTGTGGCTCCCCCCAAGGTTGCCTCACATCCCCCTTCCCACTCCTTCCCCACCATTTTGGCGCTGGGGCTGCTAATTTTGCTCTGGCTGCCCGTTCCCAGGCACAGTTTCAGTTCCTCTTAGCCCTGGAGTGGGAGGGGACGTGTCTACCCCGCCCATCTCCCACAGTGGGGAGCAGGGTGCAGCTCCCTGCACATCTGAGGGGGTCACAGGCTCAGTCCTGCACAGGAGAAGCTCATCCAAAGGCAAATCTTATTCCTCTCTGTCCAGCACAGGGATGCTGGATCCTGGGGAGGCTGCCTGTGGGTCCCCAGGAATGGCAGTCAGCACAGCACCACGTAGTAAAAAGACCTGTTATCTGTGGAAATAAATCAGGCCAACATTTAAAAATAAAGGTGCTGGCAGGTGCTTGACTCCCAGAGAGGGCCTGGAATAAATAAACCTGCAGAGAGTGGCAGGTGGTGGCCAATTCCTTAATCTGCCCTTTTACTAAACATATCCCCTGCGAGCAGCCAGCAACAGGTGGCAGGGGCTGGCCAGCACCCCGATCTGGCTATTTTTAAAAAGAGCTTATCTCGCCCTGCTTGGAGAGGTTTTTACATAATCTTCAGCCACTGAAGGCCAGTCCTTGCCCTGTGAGGAGAAAGGGGCAGAGGGCAGGGGACCCCTGGGTTTGTACAAGTGACAGGACAAGGGGAAAGGGCCTCGAGTTGTGGCAGCAGAGGGGGAGGTTGGTTGGTGGGGGGAATTTCTTCATTGAAAGGGTTGTCAGGCACTGGAAGAGGCTGTACAGGGAAGGGGTGGTGGAATCACCATCCCTGGAAGTGCTGAAGGTGTGTGGATGTGGCACATGGGGACATGGGTCTGTGTCAGACTCGGATGCTCCTAGAGGGCTTTTCCAACCAGAACAATTCCATGAGTCTATGGGGACCATGGGCTGGCCCTGGAGGGGATGTGCTGCTTCCCAGGGAGGAGGAGAGAATCCCAGACAGTCCTGGAGTGGTTCTGGCTCCTGCCAGAGCTACCCCAGCCCCCAGGTGACCCAGGCATGATCACTGCTGCCCTTCCACCCCAACCCCGGGGCCAGCAGGTGATGGACGGCCGTGTTCCAGCTGTGCTGTTCCCTCACAGCCCATCCAGAGCAGCCCCCCCAAAAGGAGCAGGACACCTCCAGCTTAGTTTCCCCCTTGTGCTTCTGCTTTCTGCCTCCCTTGGTGCCTGTGTGGATGAGGAACCCCCCGAGGAGGCAGCAGGGACCCCCCCAGCACTGCCCCCTTACCTGCGGGCTGCTGGTGCCGAATCCCAGGCTGGGCGTGGAGGGGACGGACATCGAGTGGGGGCCCATGGGGGAGCTGATGACGGAGAAGGGGGGGCCCATGCCATTGATGGGCGAGCTCAGGGTGCTGATGGGCGAGTGCAGCTGGCCCGGAGAGCCCAGCGAGGAGCCGATGCCCGGCCCGATGGACGGGTGCAGGGAGGGGGTGGCCATGGGCCCTCGGCTCGTGGGGGAGTTCAGGGATGTGGAATTCACTTGGTTGGAGAAATCTGGAAGAGAAGGAGGAGAGCAAAGGGGGTTGAGTCACCCACGTGGGACAGGTGAGGCCTGAGCTGCAGCCCTGTGCTCCTCCCCCCAAAATTCCCAGTGCAGCTCCACCTTTCCCAACCACCTTCTTCTGGAGTATCCACACAGGCACTGAGACACATTCTGAGAGCATTTCCACGTCTAGCCAGGCACCAATGCCCTCCTCCACCTCACTGGCACAGCTTTAAGCTCTACCAGCGGCTCAGCATCGCTGCTCCAGCTGATTCCCTCCGTGCTCCAGGATAATTTGGATTTATCACCGGGCCAGGCCATGAGTGGGGAACAGGGAGAGCAGCAGCCACATGCAGAGGAGGAGGCTCCTCTGCACATCACACACATGGGGTGTGTGTCCATCCACAGGGAATGCTGCCTGTTGGCAGGTTGGATTTGAGGATTTTGGAGGTCTTTTGCCACCTACACGAGTCTGGAAGGCTCCTGCTGGCTGTGAGGGGAGCGGGAGCAGCTCTGCAGGCAGCAGGACGGGCTGTGTCTGTCTGTCCCGGGGGAGCAGGAGGAGGGGGGCGGGAAGGGGGGCTTATAAATAGACTCTGATTCTCCCAAGAGGAGACATGGAGCCATTCCTGGCACATTTCCTCCTCATCCTGTCACGATGCTTGCAAAACAATCCCCAGCGAGGAAGGGGCTGGCTCTGGCCCCCGGGGAGGGGCGGGAGGAAGGCGGCGGGGATGGGGGGGGCAGCGCGGGCTGGACTGCCCCCCAAAAACCCACCCGGATCCCTGAGCTCACAGCAAGCATCCAGAGAGGGGGAAGCACCAGCATGGCCACCTGGATGTTCAGAACGAGTCTGGGAGCCACTGCTTTTGGCTGCAGACCCCGAAGTGAACTAAAGTCTGGAAAATTCTGCCTTTAGTCGCCTGCGTCCGTCAGGATCAGCTGTGTCCCCAGGATTCTGGAGCAATCAGCACAGGAATGTCACACACCAGGAAACACTGAACCCACAGCAGCCCAGCCCCAGCAACCTTCCCTGGAGATCCCCAATCCTGGTGGGGAAACCCCAGCAGGAGGAAGAGAAGGTTCAGCAAGGCAGAGATGCTGCTCTGGCAGAGACATGGAACCAGCATCCCACTGCTGCTTCCAGAGTCCCATCAGTGCTCCCAGCATCCCACTGCTGCTTCCAGAGACCCATCACTGCACCCAGAACCCCACTGCTGCTTCCACAGACCCATCAGTGCCCCCAGCATGCCACTGCAGCATCCAGAATCCCACTGCTGCCTCCAGAATCCCACCACTACATCCACAGTCCCATCACTGCACCCCAAATCCCATCACTGCCTCCAGAGTTCCATCACTGCCTCCAGAGTCCCATCACTGCATCCAGAAATAGGGAAAAAAAAACAAAATCCCACTGCTGCCCCCAGAATCCCACTGCTGGCTCCAGCACCCCACCACTGCCCCTGGAGTATCCCCAAAACCCCGTGCCTGACCCCAGCACCCCTTGGGCACCCCTGGCCGTGGCACAGAGGAGCAGCCCCGTCCTCTCACAGGATGTGGACACAAAAGCAGCGCCGGCCACCACGTCACGCGTGGCTGAGTGACAGGAGAGAGGCACAACAGGAACCCCAGGAAATTCCTTGAGGATTCCAGGGCTGCTCCTCGGGGTTTAGCTGGTTTTGGGGTGTTTGATGGGCTGGGAGAGCTCCCAGCACCATCCAGGAGCTCGCTGCAGAGCAGGACCCCACGAGGTGATGGAGGAACACCTTCCAAGGATGCAGAGGATCCCTGGCCAGGGGAAACGAGCCCTTGACCTGCCAGCAGAGGGAAGGCAGCGGAGCACAGTCCTCCCTTTGAAAAGATCGGGAATATTTACGGCGGGAGAGGTCACGGGAGGGTCGCTGGCCAGCAGCCCGCGCCTACTCGAGCACATCAGGGAGCAAAGCACGTGTGGGGCCGGCACTTCTCCTGGAATGCCAATCCCTGGGCACCTCCAGAGCTCCCTGTACACCTCAGCCACCCTGCTCCCACTTCACTGCCATCCCCAGCACCCAGCTAGGAGCTGGGAGGGAATAATTCAGGCAACAAGAAGAAGGGAAGGAGAGGAGAGGGATAATGGTGCATGGAACGGGGAGATGGGGGCAGGCACAGCCACACACTCGCAAATCTGAACCAGACCAGGAGCATCAGGACTCAAAGCCTGGTTCAAAGCAACTTCTTGGACACTGGGAGGTTTCCACTCCTCATCCAAACACTCCCTGCTCCAAAACCCCGCTGGGAGAGTGGCAGCAATGGGAAATATTTACATTCAGCAAGCAAATATGGTTTCTTAAGTTTAGCAAAATCAAGAGTCCACTTGAGGTAACTCAGCCCAGGTGCTGCCAGTCCCCAGCTCGAGGGAAGATGGGTTTGGGGAAATTGTAACTCGAGGTGGAGAGATGGGAATCAGGAGTGGGGTATGAGGAGTCTGCCCTCTTCCCCCACCACAAGTATCCTAAAGGACCTTGACCTTGACTGCAAGAAGAATGCCATACACACAAAAAAAAATTAAAAAAGAAAAAAGCTTAAATTGAGGAAACATCCTTAATAGAAACAAACCCCAAACTGATGAGCACTGCTTGTACTGCAGCAAACAGAGCAGGCATTTCCCCAAAGGCATTTTCAGCTGGAGCAGTGTTAGACTGTTCCTTCTCCTCGAGGAGTTCTGCCATTTAAAGCTGCTCTGTGTGACTATCTCTTGACCAAAATAAACTCTGTGCCTGTTTCTAAATTAAAAAAAAAAAAAAATAGGGAAAAAAAAAGTTCTGAAAGCATTTCCCCTCTGTCACACCCATCAAGTGCAGCTATTTTCTGTGTGTGTCCTTTGTTTAAGCACAACGACCTCTGTCTATCCCTGAAGATGCCCCATGGCAGTTGGGAGATCAGAAACCAGAGCTCGTCAGCAGCTGAAGAATTTGCAGTGAAGCTCTTTTTCTTCCCCCAAACTACGAGCCCGCCAGTCACACAGTTTGGATGGGAATTTTTCCCAAGGAATAGGACATTTAGGGCAGGGCCACATGATCCCTGTGCAGGGATGGCTCCCACACCAGGAATCATCCCCTGGACAACCAGAGCCAGTAACGAGCCTGAGTTTTGTGTCCCTGGTGCTCATCCCTGCCCTTTCCCTCAGCAGACACCTGCCTTTCCAAGATCTCTTAGGGATGGATTCCCACCTCACAGAGGTTTTCAGCAGCAGCACCCCAAAACCAGACACTGCTGGCACAAGAAGGGCACAGACTGGTGTCACCTTCACCAAAGTCACACAGCAAACTGGAGCCAAAGCTGGGAACACATCCTGGCAATTCCAAAATTAGCATCTCAACTGCTGGATCACCCCTCCCTCAGACTGAACTTTTTTAGTCTTATCATCACCATAATAACAATTAGAACAGGAATATTATCAATAATTTTTTATAAAGGGAAAAAGCCACCTGCTAATAAAACCTTTGTACCCAACACCCCTGGGCAGCTCCACTGCTATTCTCCATTCCCTTGGCATTCAGCACAAAGCTGCAGCCTGGACCAGCCAACATCCATGGCTGGATGCATCCCAGATGGGCAGGTCAGACCCTCCAGGAACACCAGGAATGCCACCAGCCCTTGCCACCCTTCCCTGTGGCATTTTGTCACTCAGAGCCACTCCAAGTGCTGCTGCCTGGCCAGGGCACGTCTGCAGCAGCTGAAGCAGCTTTTGCTGATCTGGCACTATCACGAAGGGCTGTGATTTTAACATTTCTAGACCACAAAATGTCCCAGAGCAGAAACAATTCCAAAAGTGCTTTTTTTTTTTCCCAGGATAGCTCATTTGTACTGGAATAAAGTGTACCAGCATAAGCTTTCACCAGAATAATCTTCATTTATGCCTAAGAGGCTTTGCCAGTAAAACTACAGTGACCTAGCTCTGCTGGAAAACCTTTTCTGGCATATCCTGGGAGTTTACTCAGCAGCTCGGTGGCTCGGCACTCGGCTTCTGAGAGAGGGGAAGTTAGAAAAAAACATATTTCAAGGCACAAACAGACCCTCATAGCTGTGTTTTTCCACAGCTGAGGAGAGTTGCAGAGCCAGGATACAGCTCACAGTCCATCCATAGGGATCAGAGGGGTTTGCAGCAGCCCAGGGCTTGAGGAGCTGGCACTGCAGGACCAACCCAAGAGCGTGTCCCTGACACCAGCTGAGATTTGGAAAGTCACTCACAACCTCCTGCTTCTGCTTTTCTTTTTTTCCCTCAGCACCTCTTCCTCCTTAATCAGAAAGCAAATCAACTCTGGGTATTAAACAGCAGGAAATTCTAAATTTGGGTTGCCACTCCCTTCCTTAAGTCAGCCCTTGGCGTTGGGGCTTTGCAGAGCTGTGGGGCCACGCTGGGAGGGGAGCAGGACCAGCAGCACTGACCAGGCTTCTCCTCCTCCTCCTCCTCCTCCTCATCCTCTGATCTCCAGCATCACTTTGTGCTGCCCAAGTTCCAAATCCTCACCCCCAAATGCACATGGATCAGGAGAAGGCAGCACCCAATGTTCCATCTTTGGTGATTCCACAGCAAAATGACCTCGCCAGTGAAAATCAGCGTCCTTTTGCTTTCATTCCTCAAAAGCAGCTCAGGAATCTCACGTGCTTTCCAGAAAAGAAACCTCAGATGGGGGAGGTTTCCTTTTCTGTTTCTCTCACCTTCCCCACAGCAAACCAGGGGATGAGAGGCAGACAGCAGGAGAACAACAGGATCCGGGCAGGACACGAGGGTTGGCCCGTGGTTTTCATGTGAAAATTGCCATGGTAATGCTGTGACCACAAGAGGTCAGGTCCTCACTTTTGTCCTGATCACAAACTCGGGGATGAATTTAAATAGCCCCTGGCCTACAATCTTGAGTAAGTTTTGCTCTGGATTTATAGCAGCACAGCTGAGAACTGAAGGGAGGATGGAGCAAGAGCTGCCTCTTCCCCTCCCAGCAGTGGCTGCTGCCATGGACCCAGCAGTGCCCAACTTGGGCACACTCAGGGAGCTGACCTGAGTGTGCAGTGTGGGGGTCACCCCAAAAAGTCACCCATGGATCCAAGAAATAAGCAGCATGTAAAGCACTTTGCCCAGTGAGGACAGGCTTTTAAACCACATGGGTTCCAGGCACACAGGGAATCCTTGGGAATGGGCACCCAAGGTGTCAGAAGATGCAGCTGTATTTTAGCCATAAATCCCTTCTGAGGATCTTTTCCACAGCTACAGGAAAAGGGATGTAGGACCATGGGAATGCAGCACAGACAGGTGTGTTGAGCAGCTCTGATTTCACCAAGAAGTAACTGGAATTGTTTTTCTTTTTATATTTCTGGACTTGAGTACAAAGACAAACCCAAGAACATCCCTCTGAGACCTCCCAAACCCTGCAGATGGGTCAGACACAGAAATCTGCCTTTTTGCAGGCATTCCAAAACCACCTCATGCAGTTTCTCCTCGAGAACCTGCCCTGAGCTTTTGGGAGCGTTTCCCCAGCCACACTCAGAGCCTTCCCCAGGTGATGCCGAGGTGCTTCAAGCTGCTGCAGGATAGTGAGAAACTCAGTTTCAGCTGTAATCTGCACAGGGTGGGTTCCTCCTCCCAGCAGGTTTCACTTTGACCAAACTAAAACCTCAAAGCCACAGAGCTTCTCACCTCTGGCTCCGCGCTGTCCCCAAAACCTTCCCGCAGCACCGCACGGCGCCTCTGCCAAACCCAGCCAGCAGCAGAGGGGCTTTCTGGGCTTTCTGTGCAGCAGCTGGGCTTTTCCTGGGCTGGAGGAATTCCACAGCATCCCTCTGCGTGCTGCCAGGCATTGGTGCTGCCTCCTGTCAGCGTCACCTGACAGCTTGATGGGCCCTGGCGTGAGATTACGGCACCCTGGAGCAGCTTTCCCACTGCGCTCTGCACGCTAGCCTCTCCCTCCCCAGCCTGAATTCCCTCTGCACCACTCAGGAAACCTCTGCCCTCTTCCCACAAGGGGAAGAAGCATCCCACTGCTGAGCCACGGGGGCTCCCCAAAGCAGGATCCATCCCAAACCTTGCAGCAGCTCTCGGAGGAGTTGGCAGCGTCCCCGTCCCACAGCTGGGTCACCTCTGTCCCTGCAGCTCCAACACCTGTTCTCCCTCTCCATCCTGGTTTATTTTCTCCTCTGGAGAAAATCCCACTTTTTGGCAATCCAGCTCAAAGCACCACAGGGGTGCTTTTGGGAGACACTCACCCCTAACTCACCCCATCACCTGCTGGGCCCTGGGTGCCCAGGGGTCTGGAGACCCCCCCACCACAGGATCCACACCAGGAGTGTTCCTGTTCCTGATGTTTCAGAGCTGCCATGGAGGAGGGGGCACACCAGGGCTGACCAAGTGTGCTCAGCACCAGCACAGGGGCTTATTTGGGATTTTTTTCCCTTAAAAAGCCCATCCCACCCTCTCATGAGCCTGCTAAAATCACACCCTGCTCCTGGAGCAGTGGCAGAGCTGGAAGCCTGCAGAGGCTACCCCATCTCCAAGGGGGAAGGACTGAAAAGGGGGATTTTCCAGAAGCTGCTGTCCCCACAAGCTACCATGTCACTGGAGGGTGACACCTCTTCCTCCTGCATTCCCAGCTTCCTTCCCCATCCCAAACCATCTCCCCACCACATGGAGGACCCCCACCCACATCCCAAGCACTCAGGGCAGCCTCCAAACCCCTCCAGCTCGCCGTGGAGGGGCTGGCAGAGAAGGAAAAAGCAGGAAAGGTGAGGAGCTGAACATATGTGAAGTGTGAGGAGAGCAGGGAAGCCCAGGGGGAGGGGAGCGGGCAGCTCTCCCCCACCCTGGCAGCGCTGGGTGGAGGGGGAGGGTGCACCCAGGCAAACAAGGATTCTGCTGATAAAGCAAATGTGACTCAATCACACGCTTGTGCAAAGATGTCACAACAGTGCTGAGAAATTACAGGCTCCTATTTCACCCCTCAAGGGCCGGCGCTGGCCCCGCTCTCACAATGCTCTCTGTTCTGCTGTCAGCGGCGCACAGAGTGCCCCTAATTTACTGGCTGGGAACCCGCTGCAGGGCCAGCCCACAAGAGGTGCAGTGCAGAGCTGCTGCCAGGGCTCCTGGGCTGCCAGGGGGTGGCTGATGAAGGGCTCGACGTGGCAGCTCTTCAGAGCCCTTTGCAGAAGCAGCTCAGAGCGGGGCTGTCCCCTCCCGGTGCTTTCGGGGTGTGGGACAGGGGGTTGATGTCCCCAGCACAGCCCTCGGTCCCAAATCTGGTGGAGATGGGATTTCCCAGGCAAATCCTGCTGGGGGTTGAACCTCTTATTCTTGAGTGTCTTCATGCATCCTAAAAGGGAGGTTTGGGGGACCCCACTGCCAAGGGACAAGGGCTCAGCCACCATTGCTGCAATTGTCCCCTGCCACCAAAATTCCCCAAACACAGCCCTGGAGCAGCACATGCTGAGAGGGGACTGGGCCTGCTGGCCCCTTCCCAGCTTCCAAACTGCATCACTGAAGCCAAACCAGCAGGAAAAGATGCCAGCAGAGGGGGAGATGCTCCCCTTGCTCCACAAAAACAGAGGGCTGCTCCCAGGGATCCTTTCCTGACGGGCATCACCAGCATGGGGGCGTGGTGCTGGTGGCACCCAGGCACTTCCCAAAGTCTGCCCATCCTGCCCAGGGAGCTCTGCCTGGAGCTCCTCATCCTCCCTGCAGCTGCTGACCTTCGCAGCCTCCCTGGCTCCGTCCCACTCCCCGAAAAGAGCACGGTGAGAGCTGAAGCACGATGGTCCCGCAGGTTGCTGGAGCTCATTATGGCCTTTTAATTACATTCAATTGCAGTTTTATGGGCTTACGGGCAAATTGGAAGTGATCTAATTGCCCTTGAGGGGGTGCTGGGCTCTGAGCTATGAAAATCCAAGCAGGATCCAGGGAGACATGTGGGGAGCTCAGAAGCTTTAGGATCATTCCAGCAGAAAGAGGAGAAGCTTCTACTCAGGCTGGAGATCTCCCAGGCCATCCCAGTAAGGAGCCACACACCTGGCACATGCCAGGTCCATCAAAGAACCTGGATCAGGCACTGCCCCAGCTCATCTCCAACACTTGGGGACATCCCCATCCTGGGCTCCAGGGAGGAGGGATGTGGAGATAGGGATCAGACCAGGAGCCAAGCTCTCCCCTCCTTTGAGCCCAAGAATATCCCTCTGCAAAGCAGGCAGGGCAAGAAGCAGCCAAAAGGACGTGCAGTGCTCTGGGAAACAGGAGATTCCAGCTCCCAGCTTCCTGTATCCTCCCTCCAGCAGATCTGGGATGAACCAAATCAAAAAAACCAAGAGCAGAGCAGGCCCAGCAGCTCTCCCAGCCATTGGCTTTGAGATCCAGGGGCTAAAGTGTGTTCCTCATTTGTTAATGAGTCCTGGAGGTGCAGGAGGTGCTGCAACCACCCTTGTCCTGCTGATTTTGGGGTCAGCACATCCCCATTGCCTTCTGCTCCCACCTGAGGTCAGCACGGAGAGCAACCATCAGCCCACGTGGCTTTTAAAGATCCTGCAGGATGGGCCAAGCTCCATTCCCAGGGTCTGAGACAGCAGCAGGAGGTGAGAGGAGGAGGAGGAGGAGGAGGAAGAAGACACAGCCATGAATTGCAGATCCCTGCCTCCGTCTGGCTCCCAGGAACAACGGCCCACAAAGCACCGGGCAGACGGATTATATTACGGTGCTGTGCGTGCACATTAATCCAGATTTGAGATAATTACAGTCATTCACTTGGCATAATGGGCTTTAATTGATCCAACGGGGCCAGGGCTGGTGCTCGCCGCCAGTTTGCAGCTGGCAGCCCAAGACGCCAAAGCCACGCCAGCACCGACTGGCAAAACCAACGCTGCTCGCTGGTTTCCCAGAAAATCAGTGGTGGTTTTCCTTAGGGGATGATGGAGGATGGGCAGGCCACACAGGCTTTTCCATCTCTCAGTTGAGACCCAGCAAGCCTGGCATGGGCACCGAGGTGTCAGCTGGTCAGGAGATATCTCAGGAGCATCCAAGTGGGATGAGCCACCCCTCCCTCCAGAGGGCTTCACTGCTGGGAACTGGGCAAGGGCAGCCCATGGGAATGCTGTTTTCCAAAGTCTCCTTGGAGAAATGCTCACCTCTGAGAATGCCTGGGGGGAAGTTGGTCAGCAGATCCCTGTAGGTCCCTTCCCAGCAGTGTTTTTTTGCTTTAATGGTCACAGAGCTGGAGACACAGACAGGCAAAGGAACCAGGGATCCCAAAAGAGCCATCCCTTCCCACCTCAGCTCCTCCTCCACATCTCCACCGATGACTGGAGAACTCTCTGGAGTGAGCCAGTTCCCTAAGGCACAAACCACCCACTTTGTGCCTCTCAGCTGCAGGTCCAGGAGGAAAAAGGAGCCTGAGAACTGGGTGCCTACACGGGAAGGTGTGACAAGGGAAGGCAGAGTCTGATCCCCTTCCATAAAACCAAGCTCCCTCTGGAAACTAGATGCCATGCACTTTATTTCCAGGAGAAAGAAGCTGCCTTTGGTTTGATGTGACCTCCTGGGGATCAGTAACATGTTCTGGGCAGGAGGGGAGGTTTAAGCCCCCTCCACTCCAGCTGTGTGGCCGGAGGGATGGGCAGGCAGGCTGGGTGGGTTGTTCCCCTTTCCCAGGCCAGAGAGGAGGCTTGGGAAAGCTTTTCCCTCCCTCAGGCAGGCAGCAGCAAGGGATGGGCTGCCTGCAAGCTGCCTTTGGGTTTAAGTTTCTGGTTCGAGTCCAAAGCTAATTAGGCTGCGCCAAGTCCAATCAGATAGCCGCAGCTAATTGAGCTCGGCACGGCCGGGTCAATGTCCAGCGGGGCTCGGCGTTCCAGGAGCTCTGTCAGCCCCCAGATAACTGCCAGGGCCTGGGAAGGGGAAGGACCCCTCACAAAAATGTTCCCTTCGTGTGCAGGCAGCGTTTCCCTGCCAGAGCCGAGCACAGCCCCGGGTTAACCCCTTGGGCACCACCAGCATCCTCCTCCAACCCCACGGAGAGGCCCCAAAGGCAGCGCTGGGCAGGGATAAAAGGGAGTGAGAGGGGCATCAAACAGGGTGACCTCAGCTGGTGTCACCTCTCCTGGGGTCACCCCAACAGCAGGCTTGGTCAGGCGACCCCTCCCCACGGAGCAGAACCCCCCCACCACACAGCAAGGGCAAGCCATGGGAATTCCAGCCACACAGCCCTGGAGATGTGGCACTAAGGACCCTGGAGCTGGGTGCTCCACACTCCCCACACAGCTCCCAGTGCTCTCCAAGGCTGGGTTAGACGTGTCTGCACCAGACTGCAGCCTCCAGGCCAGCACAGAGGGGTTTGTCCAAGCTCTGGGAGCCAGCAGGGCTGTGGGACGGGGTCAGCAGCACTTCCCAGTGCCTGCCAAGCACTGGGATGAGGAAGAACAGCAGTGAAGGTGAGGGACTGAGGAAGGCTCCAACAAGCCCTTCCTCGGGTGGTTCTCAGCCCTGCTGAGCAGCTCCCCCAGCTCCTGACTTCTAGGGCAAATTCCAGCCAGGAAAATGACAACATCCAGCTTCCCAGAAACCACAGACTTCCCTTTTTCCTCTAACCCTGCCTGTACTTCCAGGCTGAGCACCCTCCAGCCGGGCAGGAAGACACAGCCTCGATCCCTGCACTGGAGAGAATCCCCACATCCACCCCCTCCACCTCCAGCTGCTGGGAAAGGCTGCTCCTCTTCAGCTGACAAATGGATGAGACGATTCATTAATAAACCCCAGCTTCTCCTCACACTTCTGATTACAATCTCTGTTTGGATCCGTGCTCACGTTACACGTTCGTCTCAATTATATATTCCCTTCTCCTTAAATCCCCACTTATCTCCTTTACCACGTAAATCACAGAGTGGGCTCTGGTTTGGTTTATTTTTTTTCTTTTTTTTTTAGCCTGCCTAACTTTCCCCTGCTCCAACAGCACTTGGGAAATAAACAGGAATTTAAACTGCAGCATGTCCTGGTAGACTCTGAGCTCATCTTCCAGCAAATCCCTCCAAGGAGGGTGACAATGGTCCTGCCTGCCACCATTTGCTTCCAGCCCCATCATGTTCACAAAGCACTTTTATTTATTTTTTTTGCCCAGCCAAATCCTTACTGGGGCATCCCTGGGAATATCCTCTTGCCACAAATCCCTTGTTCCAGCTGGAGCAGAACATGAGACACCAACCAAAGCAGCAGCACAAGGACAGCCCAGCCTGGCTCCCCCCGCACTGCCCCACATCCCTCTGGCAATTAAGGCAATTGCTTGCATGGAAACCTAATTATATTCGGGAAGTATTTAGTAATTTTTAACTGTTGGGCTGGTGGCTCTGCTCCCTCCCCCTCCCACATTCCAGCAGCACCGGGCAGGAGCTGCAGTGCTGGATTCTCCCCCTCTTCCACCACTGCTTTAAAGAGCGAGGAAGAGGAGCAGGGTGGGGTGATGGGCTCGGGGGGTGGCTCTGGAGACCCCAGGGTGGGGTGATGGGCTCGGGGGGTGGCCCTGGAGACCCCAGGGTGGGGTGATGGGCTCGGGGGGTGGCCNCACCGGGCAGGAGCTGCAGTGCTGGATTCTCCCCCTCTTCCACCACTGCTTTAAAGAGCGAGGAAGAGGACCAGGGTGGGGTGATGGGCTCGGGGGGTGGCCTTGCAGACCCCGGATGAACTGGAGAGCCTCCAGCAGTTTGCCTGTGAGGTTTGATGGGGTGGCTGGGAATGCCCAGCCCTGGCACGTGGTGGCCTCTTGATGCCACCGTGAGAAAGATGCTCCAAGAGCCCC
>VZRX01001020.1:13626-65522 GCA_013398075.1 Notiomystis cincta
CCTGCCACAGCTCCCTGCTGCCCCAGGCAGGTGTGTGATGCCCACCTCTGCTGCAAATTCAACCTTCCAGCCACAAAATTTTGGATGCCCTGGATGTGTCTCCATCCTCCACTTTTGTACACAAAACTTAGGTGGGTGAGAGCAGAGCAGAGGCACCACTACCCCAAGCCCCACCAGGCAACCCAAAAATAACACTCAGAAGAACAGCCTGGCCCTGTTTGTCCACCAGGCAGCAGAGCAGGAGCCCACCATGGATTGAGTTCCACCGTGGATTGAGTTCCACCGTGGATTGAGCTGCCCCAGGGATTGGGTGCACCGTGGAAAGCTGAGCACCATCACAGGGCTGGATCATCTCCACGGGCACACCCAGCCCACTCAGGGGCCAGCAGGACCACGAGGCGCCCCCACCCCAGCCCTGACCCCCCCAGTTCCCCATTCCCAGCCCTGGAAAGGCCGGCGGTGCCTTTAAGAGGCCGGAGGGGAATGCGATGGCCGCTTTTCCGAAGGCACATTAATTTGCCAGCGTCACATGCTCCGCAGCTGCAGCCTGGCAGTGATTTATACTCCTCTGAAGTTCATCACAGGGAAAAGTACTTCCCAGGCACAGCCTATCCCCCTTCCCCTCTCTCCTGCTCTCCGCTGCCCGTGTCCAGAGCCGGGAGAAAACCCCTCAGCCCCATCCATCACCCCGAGTGTCACCCCCTGCCCTCGCCACCCAGCCCAGGCACTCCCCTTCTCCCCGGCATCTGCCAGCTAAAGAAAACTTCCTCTGCCTTCCTCGCCTCCGTGACCCACCGATGAGAAAGTCATTAATTAATAAGGGGCAGCGCTGCTCCGGCTCCTCCGCAGCCCGCAGAGCCCCCTCCTCCCCATCCCCGGGCCCTGTAGCCAAAATAAACGTCAGGGAGGAGGCGGGCGTCCCCTCCTCCTGCCGCCGCCCCCCTGCACGCCGTCCTCCGGGGAGGTTCAAAAGTTCAAGATTTTCACATTTCCCTAACGTTATTTCAGGAAATTGCTGGAGAAAGGAAAGCCGGCGCTGCCGAAAACGCGATCCGCGGGTGGATACAGTAACGCACAGAATCCAGGGGCAGGGCTGGGTGTGTGCCAGGCGTGGCTCAGAGGGAGCCCCATCCCCACCCTGCGGGTTGGTTTTCAGAGCATCTTTGCGCACCGCTGGTGTTCACTGGGTTTTTTCCTAAAGCGAAGCCTGGGATCACCCTCGGCCACTCCAAAGCAGCCCCAGAGGTGGCAGACACCAGGATATGGTGCTGCAAGGTCCTTGGGTCGCTCCCCAGAGCCAGGATGCTCAGAGCACCGGCACTAAAACAATTCCAGCAGCTGGTTTGGGGGTGATGCTGCCAAGTGGGTTCAAAGCATCCCCAAGAACATCGCACAGAGAAGGTAGGTGAGCTGTCCTGGGTCCCCAAGGGACGACAGCTTGGCCCCAGATGTGCTCAGGGCTCCCTGCAAACGCTGCCCTGACACGTGTTGGGGTTCCCTCCTTCCTTCCTCTCAAAACCCTTCGGATTTCACATTTGCACAAACCTCAAAAGCGACCCGGGTCGCACCTGGGTTTGCATCAAAACCCGGCTCAGCGACAGCCTCTGCTGCAGGTTCGTGGGAAAGGTTCGTAAAACTACTGAAACTCCTGGCCAACCTGAATTTGGGGTTGCAATGAAATGTGAAACTCGGCTGCTTTCATGTGGTTTGGGGTTTTTTGTTGCAAAACATTCGGTGCGGCAGCTCCGGGCGAGAGCGCGACAGCCGAGCACACGGCAGCGTGTCCAGAGGAGCAAGGAATTCGGATACACCCCGGCAGCAGCGTTCCCTGGCAAATGATTAACCGGGATTGGGAGCCACCTCATTAGCCTGGGGGCTGGATCGGAGCCACCAGCACGGGGCAGAGCTCTCGGCACTGGCAGGGACCCAAGGCAGGGAGGCTGCCTCGCACCGGTGGATCCGCGGTGGTGGAAGAGCCTGGATGTGCCATAGCACGTGGAATTGTGCCTCTGGCAGGTGCTGGCAGCTCCCTGGGGGAGTAAGAGATCCCAACCATGGCCATCTCACCCCAGCAGGGCACCAAATACCTTTTCCCTGCCCAGGGCAAATGCAGAGGATGGCAAAGAGGGGGTGGGAATCCTTCACTCCCCAGTTTTGCTTCACTCCATCCAGGCAGTGTGGGGGTGGGATTGGTTTGCTCTGGGATTTTTTAGGTTTGAGGAGTTCTTGGAGTGCTTGGAGTTGGAGCTTCTGCTTTGGGTCCACTTTGTCCACACTGGCCCCACTAATTCCAGGTGGGAAGTGGTGATGGAGATGACGCCTTGAAAATGAGCACCGTGAGCATCCCAGATGACTGATTTCCTTGGAGGAACAGGAGCTATTCCCAGGTATCCATCACCCCTTGCTCTCCAACAGCTTCTCAAGGTCTGGGTGTCACCCAGAAGCAGGGAAGAACCACAATGGATGAAGATCTGCCTTCTCCCACCCATCCCTGAGGCACTGTGGTCAGCAGGGAGCTGGGACAGAGCAGGCACAGGGCCATGATGGAGCTCCAGGCACCGGGCATTGCCTCCAAGAGAAACCACATCCCAAAGGAGGGAGAGGGACACCCAGCCAGGTCAACCAGAGTCCAGGGCTGATCAAGGAAGTTTATATTAATTACAGAAATGTGTTAATGCCCTGGGAAAGCCACCAACCCTGAAATGCTGTGCAGACACCTCCTGCTCCCCTGGAACAGCTCAGTCCCTTGTCAGCCCAGCCTTCCTCAATCCCTCGCTGCACTGACCTGTGCCAGGTGTCACACTCCCACTCCCACCTCTTATTTACACCCCTGGGCCACTTTCCCCCCTCTCTTTTACTTTTTAAAACATTGCTGCAAATTCCCAAGCCATCCCAAATTAGGTTTATTGCTGCACAGAACCCAGGTGACACCAGGGCCAAGAAGCAGCGCCAGGATGTTGGGTCACTTTCTGAACCCAGCCCAAGCTAGGAAGGGATTAAACTCGTTCATATCTACACTATAAATAATAATAATCATAATAATGTCATTTTCGCTGCGTGGTTCTTTCAATATGTGATGATGAATGAATTTGTAACAAGCGGCGGTAAAGATTTTCAAGCCATCTAATTAGGAGGCTGTTTCCTTTCCAGACATGCCCAAGTCCCTTTGGAAAAGGAAACGTGGCCTCCAATGCTCCCTCTCTGCTGTGGGAATGTTACCCTGTATCCTGAAGATTAGCCAGAAACTCAACTTCCCCGGGGGGCACCGTTTGGAATCCCCAATTTCCGACATCCTGGAGCTGCCTCACACTGAAGGAGCACCCAGAGGGGGCTGGAATAACTGGGAGCTGCTCCAAGAGGAACCAAATATCCCAGGGAGGTGCTGGTGTGCAGAGCCATCCTGGCTTCCCACTGTGGATGGTGCCAGGGAGACTCAAACACGATGGGGAGGAGAAAGGGGCAGTGCAGGGATGGGACAGCTCGTCCCACCCTGTGCTGATGTGTTTTTCCATTCCTGCCCAGCATTCCCAGAAAACACTAACTTCATTATTGATTTCTGCTCATTTGTCATTTTTATAACCTGGCCAGCACTTCTCCTGAGGGCTGTGACTAATTCCACTTCCCCAGGCTGGAAGGAGCCTTTAACTCTTTCGGGATGGGATCTGGCAGGGCACCCACAGAAATCCCAAATATTCAGTACTTTATCCATGGCAATGGGGACACCTGCCCTCCCCAACTGAGCCACCAGCCTGAGAAAACCCCCAGTGCTGGGAAGGTTGATGGAACCAGCAATCCTTCCCTCCTTCCAGGCACTTCCCAGCAAAGCCTCGGGATGGAACTCCCGGAGGAGAAGATCCATTGAGTTAAACGCAGCAGATGCTGCTTCCGAGGGGTGGGATACGGGGAGCACCGGCCACGACATCTGCAATTACTGAAAGCCAGATAAAGAAAATCAAATCTCATGCTTCAGGGCACGGGCTGATGAGTCCAAGGGTCAGGAAGGAATTTCTCTCCCCTTACACAGCAGTGCACAATTGGGTCAGTGCATTACTGGGTGCCACAAGTCCGGGATTGTTTTTCCCTCTCCTCTGTGTCTGAGGGAGATGATGCCTCTCCCATCACCCACATTCCTAAAGCTCAGAATTCCTATTCCCAGGTGAAAAATGACACAAGGACCTCTCTCCAGGCCAGTCCCTCTGCTCTGACACCGCCCTTTTGTGCTCCCTGCCCCTCTCAGCCTTAATTATTTCTACCATAATCACCTAAATTAGAACAACCCCCCCCCGAGGAAGGTCCTTTTCCTCCCTAGCGTCTGAAAACCTCTGTGTACACCTCCGGTGCTATTTAAACAATGAGCAGGAATAATAAAAGCAGCAATGTTGGCTTAGGAAATAATGCACTGGGAAAGGGGATGAATGGAGAGGGCAGAGCAAAAAATTCTCGATGGTTTTGTTCCCAGAGGTTGGGAAGTGTTTGTGGTAACAGCGGTTGCTCTCACTTCACGCCTCATCCAGCATCCTTTCCCTTCCTTGAGCAACTTCCCTGTGCTAAAACTTGCTTAGCTGGGAGGATCTAACCACAGGGAAGAGGGTTCAGTTTCAAATTAAAACAAAGCAAGCAAACAAACACAGATTTGGTCAGGAACACGTGTCTATCTGCATCGGCCCTTGCTAAGCCAGGCTTTGCCAAGCCACACGCTTCCTAATCCTGACAAACACTTGTCAGCCTTCCCCAGTGCCAAGCAGTGATTCCCTGTCAGCCAGGGTGGCATTTCCCAACGTGATCTGCTCTGGTCACACTCGACACCTGCCAGAGCCAGCAGCTTTCCCCAGAGCCCGTGAAACCACACTGCACAAATCCTGTCAGAGGGGCTGGATTGGGATTTTGTCCAACGAGTGATTAGTGCAGTCTGAGGTGTGGAATTAATGCACTCGAGTGGCCTCAGTGTGACCAGCTCCCAGCAGGGGATGTGGGGGTCTGTAGCTCCAGGCTGGGCCATGGCATCCCTGCCCTCCCACTCGCAGGAGGCCACGGGTGAGCCCAGCACCTGCGTCAGAGCCTGAGCCCCGGGCAGCATCACCTGCCCCGCTCTGCTACCTCGCTGTCAAGCTCATTTGGGATTTCAGTGCAAGATGAGCTGTCCCAGCAAGGTGTAAATCAGCCAGAGGCAGCCAGAGGGTGGGTGTCACCCTCCCAAAGCCACCCCAAGCCTCAAAGCTCACAGCACCATGCGGGCACATCCACGGGCAGGGAGTCACGTCTGCACAGGGAAGGTTGGGAAGCTGGAATCAAAGGCATGAAATGGGACTGGATGGGATTTGGCATGCCCAGACCTGGCCCCCTACAACCCAGACACGCAGGCAAGATGAGAAAGCAGGAGAAGGTTGGGACAAGGCAATGGGAGTGGGAGAATAGTTTGTAGGGGAATGTCTGAAAGAGCCTGTGGTGGCTTGCTTGGGGAAAGGGGAAAAAAATTAAAGAGGAATGAAACAAAAGAAAGAAAAGGAGAGAAAAGCAGCTGTGGAAGGGGCTGGGGCTGAGGGCTTTGTGTGGCAGCATCTCCAGCAGCATAGAGAGCGTTCCCTCCCTGCTGGGCAGGGCTGGACACGTGGCCAAGGCTTGGAAAACCAAACCAAAGGAAGCCGTGGATGGTGCCAGGAGCCAGCAGTGGGGAAGGATCAGTGCAGAGCGACAGCACAGAGCTGGGGACAGTCCTGCAGCCAAGGGCAGAGGAGGGGCTGTGCTGGGAGATGGTTTCTGTCCTCAGCTCTGCTGTTTCAGTGCCCAGAGGGCTCCCTGAGCTGATGGAGACACGAAGCTTCACCTGCCAGCACCCACCTCCCCATCCCAGGACTCCACAAAGCTCCAGGAATGCCCAAACCCCCCAACTCACACCAAGTCAGGAGATTTTGGCCACCACAGAGACATCTTCCCTCAGCAGAGCCCAAAACTCATATCCCAGAGCTCATGTGAGACCAGGGAGGAGGAAACATCCTTTCCCCTCCAGCCACATCCAGCAGAACAGCTTGGAGCAAGCTGGGAACATCATCCATGCTGGGAACAAAGCAGTGGTTGTATCCTGGGCACTGGGAGAGCTGGGAGGGGAGTTTCTTTTTTAAGTAGAAAGGCTTGGGGGGGTTGTTTTTTCCTTTATTTTTTTCTTTTTGTGGGTTTGCTTTTTTCCGTGTTAACCAAAAATGTCAATGAAACCAGGACTGTTCCCAGAAAAAGGACTTACACAGATGAATTAATTTCATGTTTGGGGGAAGTAACAATGGAAATTCTCAAAAGATCCCATGTTGACAGCTGTTTGTTTTTTTTAAAAAACAAGTTTTGTATTGAAACGATTTCTTGTTTCTGCTCCTTTGCAACGATGTGAAATTCTATAAGGGCTGAATTCAAACCAAACAGAAAGATTTGGAACAAATCTTGAGAGAACTTCATTAAACCCATCCAGCACCTTCCCAAACTCTCAGTTCCCGAGAAGGGTTTGGTTCAACAGGGTAGGGATTGGACAGGGAGGAGGTGACACATCCCTATGTCCCATGTGAGGCCACCCCAGGGGCAGGACCTGGCTTTAGGACCCCAAATCTGAGCGAGATCAAATCATATCCTGACCCTGCAGGACACCAAAAGGTGACACTGGATTGCTGAGCTCCAGAACATTAAAAAAATCCCCCAAAAGAGAATAAGAAGCAGAGGCTGAGTCAGGAGTTGAGGCTGCAGCACTGTGAGGGGGTGTCCAGGGACACCCTGGGAGGATTTGGCTCCGGGGCTCCACCCAGCACTGCAGGAATGGTGTTTCCCTTCATTCCCCAGCACCTCTCCTCCTCCATCCCCAGGTCCTGCAAGAACCCTCAGATCTGCCATTTGCCTCAATCTGCTTCAAATTACCACAACAACGCTGGGCCCCGAGTGGACACGTAAAGTGTCTCAAATTTATTGTGATTTTAAGCCGTCCCTAAAACTGCACAGACACTGCTGGAACATTCCCCCCTCCTCTAAGCCGACTCTGCAAGGCAGAGAGGGACAGGCAGCAGGAGATGAGTGGAGCCAGCTGCCTCTGCAGGCTGTGCTGGGGGCATGGGAAGGGAGCACAGGGGGTCCCGAGGTGATGCTGAGCCCGGGGCAATGTCCCCTGGGCCGGGCAGGGACCGGCGGGGCCGAGCGGCCGCTGAACCCACGCTCAGCTCCTGCTCCAGGGAGGGACCAGCCCGGGACAGAGGGGCTTGGCCTGGGGCAGGACCACCCTGCAGGGCTGAAAGCCACCGAGGGCAGCCCCCTGCTGTCCCTCAGCTCCCTGTGTGGAGCTGGCTCTTCCCAGGGCAGGGATGTGCCGGGCTGGCTGTGCCAGCAGGGTGACACCCCTGCACCAGCATCTGCCACCCTCCACATCACAGAGCGTGGTCTGGGTTGAAGGGGTCTTGAAGTTCATCCAGTTCCACCTCCTCCATGGGCAGGGAACACCTTCCACTATCCCAGGGTGCTCCAAGCCTCGTCCAACCCAGCCTGGGACACTTCCAGGGATCCAGGGCAGCCACAGCTTCTCTGGGCAGCCTGTGCCCATCCTCTGAGTAAAGAATTCCTTCCTAAAATCTCCTCTAAATCTCCTCTCCTTCAGCTTCAGCATCCCTGCTGGCAGCACTCGCTGCTCCCTGCATCCCTGCTGGCATCCCTGCAGCCAGGCAGGCACTGAGCCTCTGCCTGCAGTCAGCCTAATGTTGTCACACAAATTGCACCTGGGAAACTGTTACAAGAATTAATTGATCATATAAGTACAGTAATTGGAACTTGCAAAGCATAGATAATTACCTTTTATTAGTTCCTGTAGATAATCCATTATGCACTGATTAGGCCTAAGTAAGGATCTTACAGCCCTGGTTTGATTAATGGCAGATTATGGATATTAAACTCAAGCAGGAATAGATAACTTACTATTTTCTTTTTTGCCTTAGGAGTACATCACTCCATGAGTTATGACCAGGAGTTTTCTGAGGTGCTGGGGAAGTCAGGCACGTCTGAAATTCCCACCTGACCTGACCGTGCTCCCTCTCCTATGGTGGGTACCAGGTCCAAACTTTTCCCAGTGGCTCAAGATCCCCCAATCCACATTTATCAACCTGCTTCCCACAAACAGCCACGTGTCCTGCAAGGCCTGACCAGCTCCAAACCTGCAGAAATAATTGCCATCATTTTTTAACTCAAACCTCACCCTCCTCCCATCTCAGATGCTCTCATTTCCATGGATGCTTTGACTATATATTTATTTTCCACAATGCTCTGCCCAGGACAGAATATTGATCTGTATTTCCTGCTTGGCTGCTGCCTGAGGTCCTTCCTGCCCCAGTGCCACATCAAACTCACCCTTTTCCCTGCGAGAGGGATCCTCAGTGGGATCCTCTCCGAGGACCAGCACTCCCTGTTTGCAGAGTAAGCACCACAGGATGGGGGCAACTGGACAAAATCTGCCTGCAGGCTACAGGAGGCTTTATTTAAGAGGAATAAATAAAAAATAAGGCTGTGATTATCTCAGGCCACTCTCCAGCTGCCACCCAGAGACAGAACGGGGAAGGGGGGGAGCGTTTTTCAAATGAATAAACAAACGCGAGCGGATGTGACATGCCGAGGCACAGGGACAGATTCCTCCTCTCTTCCTGGCCAGATAACCCCCTTATCAGCACAGTGGAGGGGACTGGGAGAGAGGAGGAAGGGAGGAAAACAGCAAATGTGGGAAAAAGGGGAAAAAACACCCCTTGGAGAAGCCGCAGGAGCGAGGAGGCTGCGTCCAGCGCCAGCCTATTCATCCCGCACGCTCCGCACTGCCAGGGCTGGGGATGAATGGGATTTACTGCCCATTAAAATAAAGCCCTTTCTGTAGTTTATAAACAATGTCGCTGCTCGCTGGGAGGTTGGACATTTTAGTTCATTAAGCAGCAAATAATCTCTGTCACTTTTTATTTTTAAGTTTATTTACATGTAGGGTTGGGCTTTTTTATCCCTTCCTCCTCCTCCTCCTCCTCCTCCTCCTCTCCCCCTCAGCCAGGAGCTGAAATCTTCTCCAGACCCCGAGCTCGCTCCTCCTGTGGCCGCTGGCCAAGCCACGGAAATAATCCTGCTTATGTATCAAAAATGTTCCTTACAGGAAAGAGACATTTATATCTGCCTAAACCCCCGGCATGGGCGAGCGGGGTGCCAGAGCAGCGCTGCTGGGCACAGAGGGAGGCTCAGCAGCCGTCCTGGGAACAGAACTGAGCCCTGGGGGAAAGCCAGAGACATCAGCAGCGACTGCCAGGTCCCAGCGTGGCCCGGGACACCGACGGGGACAGGGACACCGCGATCAGGGACCACGGTGCCAGGCGGGAGCGCGGACAGACCCTTCCCTTGGCATTGCAACAGCACCGCGCGTCTGCCGGGAAACGCCGCCCTGTCTGGGAGCCTCCTCTTGTGCTGGGGGACACCTTGCAGGGCGGGGAGGGTGACAGGGTGACACAGCCCCAGCGAGTCCCCGGTGCCACCTCCAGCTGCGTGTGCCTGCGAGCGCCGGCCCTTTTCCAGAGGCTGGCGGAGGCAGCGGGAGCTGCTCCCGGCCAGAACTCCCCGGCCCCTGGCTCCACACCAAGGCTCTGCCGGCAAACTCCTCCGGCAGCAGACGGAAACCTGCAGGACGCTGAGGATGCTGACACCAACTGTTCCTCGAGCCTACGGATGTCCTACCCTAAAAACAGCTCTGGGATGGCACCGCGGCGCAGCCGGGGGCTGGCAGAGGGTCCGTGGTGCCCTCTCCACCCTCGGCACAAGGCACAGCTGCGAGGGGACGAGGACGTGTGGGAGGGGCAAGAGCCGGTTTAGCCTCCGGCAGCTGTGAAGATGCTCCGATGGACTTGTGCAAGGGGATGTGAACTCCCTTCCCAGCCTGGGGCAGGGATGCCCTCCTGAACCGCGTTCCCATCACGGTGCTAAGTGGCTCCCGCATCCTTCCCCGCCTCCTCTGCTGGGCACGGCCGTGCTCGGCTGAACCCCCCAGCAGAAGGGATCCCTGCTCGTGTTATCTCGGTCCTAAAGCACTTGAGCAGACGGCAACCGTGCGAGCCATTATATCATTCACGCACTATCAAAAGCTCACACAGTGGCACTTAATTACAGCCCCGGAAGCACAGGCTTCCTTAATAAATCAAAGAAATAAAGTCGGAGATGATGCACTGAACCGAGGGGGTGGGGAGGGGGGGAATAAAGAGCTTACAGTTTCCCACTGTGTGTCCCCTTTAGATAACAGATGCTCTCTTCTTAACCTCTCACTTCATCAGATCAGCTCCAGCTGTGTTTGGATCAAGTGTGCAGCCTGGCCCGCGTCCAGCCTGCCTGCTTCCCCGCTCCAATGCCAGCTCCATCCCTGCGGCTCCGGCGCTGCCTGCGCCGCGGCGGCAGAAGGACGGGAGCCCCGCCGAGCCGGGCCCTGTGTCGCTGAGCACATTTTACTCCATTCGTGCTCCCAGCGACCCAGCTCCTCCGCAAGAGCATCCCTGGGACTCTCGGAGGGCTGAACGCCAGCCCTCATCAGCATCCCGAGGGCGTCCCTGGCCGGGCTCCCGGGAAGGGCGCGGGCAGCCTGGGAGCCGCTCGTGTCACCGCAGCGACGCACGGGGGATGTTTGTCCTTGCGGCCCCCGCGCCAGCCCACGCCGGTGTGACAGCCAGCGAGCAGCACTGTCAGCAAACAGCTTCCAGAGGCCATAAATTACGGGAGAAGTCCCCCGGGATGCCCCCCGCTCCTGCCCCGGCGCGCACCACCCACCTCTCCCTGTTTATTTGGAAGTGTCACCTCCTCCCTCTGCTGGCGCCGTGATGGATGGGGCTGCCCCGGCACTGAGAGGAGATCCCTGCCGGCACAGCCTCGGCACCAGCAGCCCCCCGTGCCGGGCTCCCCATGCCTGCACCCCCGGGAAGGGGGGATGCCAGGGAGCCGGGAATGCCCAGGTGCTCTTACCCGCCTGCAAACGTGCCGTGCAGCCCGGGAGCTGAGCAGAGATAAAGCCCCTGAGAAATCCCGGCGCTCCTAATCCCCCAATAGCACAAAAATAATGGAGCATTATCTCATCAGGCTTTAACCCACTAATTACCCTGGGGATGGCTTAATAAGGAAGGGACACCCACCTGGCAGAGGCAGCCTAAGCCTGCCTGCTGGCCGATTACACAACAGCACGCTGGGCATCCTGCAGCCCTCCTGGACCAACCCACACGGGGACAGGGCAGCAGGAACAGCCCTGTTCCCAACCTGGGGCATGTCTGAGGGAGCCCAAATACCCACAAGACACAACTGCTTCCCCAGAGCACAGGATGTCACTGCCCCGAACATCCTGGCGGACCCAGCCAGGAGGAGGCAAAGGAAAGCTCCCAAACTCCCCAAAACAGCCCCAAAAATCTCAGTGGCTCGGTGAAGAGAAGGACCTGCTCGCAGGTTCTCCACACCAGCTGATGAGAGATCATCCCACATCCTCCTTGCCAGCCCTCCCTGGGCACATCCCAGTGCTCCAAGGGACAGTATGGGAACAGCCTTTGAGGTGGGTTTAAACCCTGTCCTGGCAGCCTGACCTGCAGGTGCCGGGGGATGCTCCGAACCCCCCTGCAAGACCAACATCTCCTCACCACAAGAGCCCAAATCACGAGCAGCTTCAGCAAATCTTAGCCAGGGCTCCCCACGAGCCCACGTGTCCCGCTCGGTGAACGGAGCTGGAGCGTGAAAAGTGAGCTGGGTGGAGGGGAGCGCTTGGGTTACAGCTGGGAGCAGCCACGGCGGGGCTGGAGAGGGCTCTGACAGCTCCTGGCTGCTCCCTGGGCAGCGATATCTCCAGATCTCTTACAAATAAATATCATTGCTCATTATCTCGGCATTAAAGTTACATGCTGGGCGAGATGGGCACTGAGCTTTCTCTCGCTAATCTAAAACGGATGCCAGTGCTTCTATTATTAATCTGCCAGGTCCCTGCTGCTCCACTGCTGCCAGCTCTGCCACCATCACCCAGGTCCCCACAGGACAGGGCACAGTGGCGCAGCTCCACAGCCTCTCTGTGCTGGTTCACACATGGCCTGGCTTGTTCACACCCCGGCTCCTGGGAGGGGTAAAGCCTCCTCCAGTGCCAGGGCTGGGAGTTTGCTCAGGTTTGGCTTTGCTGAACCCATTTCCACGTGGCAAAGCCAGCAAGGGGCAGTGGGGACAGCAGCAGTTCCCCACTCCAAGGCAGCACAGGGTGCAAGGACCCACAAGAGCATCCAGGAGAGCCCTCCTCAAACTCCTTGGCAAGGCTGGTGCCAAGTGAGACCCTCTAAGCCAGGGCAGGGAACATCCCTGTGAGAAAACCTCCTGGCAGAAGCAAAACCGAGACCGAACCCCCTTGGTGGTTGTGTTCAGCCCAGGGGCAGCAGCTCGATGTGCCACAGACCAGATCACGAGCGGGGAGCACGTGCCTCGCAAGGCACCCAGCGGGCTCGACGCCCACATCCTGCCCTATCCCGGGCTCCTGCTGCAGCCTGGCATGGAGCTGAGCTGCTGCAGGATGTGGTGGGGCATGTGGTGGGGCACTGCCCTGCTGCCCACGCACAGCAGTGTGGCAGCAGCCACTTCCTGCAATGCCAGGGGACGGTGAGTCACCGGCACGGAGCTGCACAACTTGTCCTGTCCCTCTCTGCAGCTGCAGGGGCACAGCTGCAATCCAGGGCCCAGCAGCAGCTTCAGGGCAGGGGTGGATGGCACAGCCACGGGAGATGGGCTTGTCCCTGCTGCTGGCAGCACACAGCAGCCCTGATGCCCTGAGAGCTAAAACTGGACTGCTAAACACGGCTCTTGTACAGAGAGACTCCCCCAAAGTCCCAGTACAGAGAGTTTCCCTTCCCCTGACCGCACACAGATGGACCAGGGGAGAAACAGAAGCCACTTTTCCCATTTCCCCAGGGTTAGTGCCCGAGGCATCCACCCAGTCCCCACTCCCAGCACCATGAAATCACCCCTCAGAGCCCCGAGACACGAGGTGACAGCACCACCACCCTGGCTGCTCCCTTCCCTTCATTTCCCCTTTTTAAGAGAACAATTAAACTTCATCCCTTTTACTATTTACACAAGATCCTGACCTGGCATCCTCGTGGCTCCTGATCCTTCCTGTCACATCCTACCAGCCCCCAGCCACGCTCCCACCGTGCCCACGGGGTGAGGGTTCCGTGTGCCAAGCTCTCTCTTGCCAAGGGGGACGTTTCCTGCCTGCCCTGATGTCAGGCAGCCGCGTCAGGGAAATGAATGTGGATTTCAACATCCTTTGGTTCATCAGCTGCTCCTTTCGACATCCCCACGGTAAAACCCCCAAAAAAGCACACCCCGTCACTCCCCCGCAATCCTCCTTCTGCTCACTTGGCTTCATCCAGGAGAGTATTTGTCACCTCCAAATAAATATTTATTAACCAAGCTGCAGGTGTCTGGGGCTTCCCACCTCCTCTGCTCTCAGCTGTGCTGACACCGGAGCTGTGCCGAGCTCCCAGATGTCAGCTGGGAGCAGCTCCGGGAGCGTTCCTGCCGCCTCCTTCGAGCCCCGCATCCAAAGAGCTGCTCCAGTCTCCCCACTAAGCCCAGCAGGAAACCCTTTGGATAACAGAGTGGCAGCATGAGGGGATCCAGGGGATGATGGATGAAAAGGTGGTGGTGGGAAGGAGCCTTCCTTGGGCTTTGCCTCCTGGCAAAACCATGGATAGAGTGAAGGAACGCCGAGTCCAAAGCCAAGGGTCACTCCTGCAGCACTGACCCTCCCTGGCTCTGCTACTGCAGGCGTGGGATAAAGATTTTCTGGGCAACAGAGGAATGGGAGAAAAAAAGAGGAAAACATAGGAGAGTGTCCCAAGCAGACTGCCTGCAGCACAGGGAGGCTCAGCTGAGGGAATGGAAACCTTCCCAAGCCACATCCCTGGGCACCCCTGATCCCCAGCCAAGGGACAGCGGGAGCCACAAGAGAAGGGAAAGCAGGAACGTGAGATTTAGTGGTCAACCACAATGGGGGAGATGCTTATGCCAAGGACAGCGTGTAGAAGGCACACAGGGGTCCCTGTCCCTTCTGGGGACTGTCCAAGGCCACCACACCGCCCTTGACGCACAAAGCAAGGGGATTTGGGCACCTCCAGTGCCCTTGGGGACACCACTGGGCTCCTGTCCAGCACAGCCTCCCGCCCAGGGTGATGATAAACCCGAGACTGGGGAACGCTCAGACGCTGCCACAGACACAGGGAGCATTTCCAGAGTCTGGCCTCTCCCCCTCCATCCCCTGTCACCGCTGTCACCGCTGTCACCGCGTCCCCTTGCTCCCTCCCACCCCTTTGGAATTAGCAGCCATCGACCTCCTCCCCCTGCGGAGCTGACATTAATCCGGCGATGTTTGTTTAACAACAGTTCCCATTGATCTGTAGCCTGATCCTCCGAGTCAATACAGCTTCTGCCAGGGTCTGGAGTGCAGGATCTGGCTCTGGAGTGGCCCATCAGGAGAAAGGCTGTGCAGGCTGATAGGATCAGATGCTGTCAGTGCTGCTCTGGGACCCATTAGCTTTAATTAGCTGATGATGCTGTAGAGGCCACATAAAACAATGAAGGGGATTGATCCCTCGTGTAACACTATTGACAGTGGAGCTGCATCTGGGATCAGTTTGGTGCCGGATGCATCTGTAGGGTCTATAAAACCAAGGCCTGTTTTCTTTTTCTGATTTTTTTTTTTAAGCTTTAATTTTAAAATCCCATCATGGTAGGGCTGCCAGGTTAAAAGCAAAAAAAAAAAAAATGTAAAAAAACCAGGGAGCTGAGGAGCCCTGTCTGGTTAGGGCACATATAAACACTTCCACCTCCCTCCCTGCCAAAGACCCTCCTGTGGATTGCACATTAGGTCATTAGGTCATTAAGGCACTGCTTCCAGGTCACTGTCATTATCCCATTTGGAAAACAAGCCACCAGCTCTCTGTGTCCTTTGCTCTGAAGGGCACATCAGTCCCTGAACCACCTGTGCTCTGCAAAGCTTTTTTGCTCCGTGCAGTGTCTCCCATCACACCTGCAAAGCTCCTTCCCTTTCCAGTATCTCCCATCACACCTGCAAAGCTCCTTCCCTCTCCAGTGCCACCCATCACACCTGCAAAGCTCCTTCCCTCTCCAGTGTCACCCCCACCTGCAGCAAGGAACCAGAGTCCCCTGAGGACCACAGAGAGAACCCAAAAACGTGGGGATGTCACAGGGATCTCTTTCATGTTCGACTGCTCTGCTGCAATCAGACACTGAGGTTGGAAAAGACCCAAAGATCATCCAGCTGGGCATCTCCACGTGCCCACACCATGTAGGGATTTCTCCTGGGGGCCTGAGATGCTGGCAGCCAAATGTCTTTATGCCCCAGGTACTCCCTTACAAATAAAGGAATCCCAGTGGGATGAGCCCACAGGCATTACAAGCAAGCAGTGCAGTGAGAACCTCCCCAGACACCTCCCAGAGCACTGGGGAATCACAGAGGTTTCACCTCCCACAAACTCCAGCATCCAGCAGATGTAGCAGCACATCCCTGCTGAGCTGCAGCTCAGCGATGCCAGTCCAGAAACAGATCCAGGATATAAAAACTCCCCTGAGCAGGCAGCGAGTTTTCCAAAAGGGTGCCAAAAGGAGGATTTGCACAGGGAGCACAGGAGGACCACAGCAGAGCTGAGGAGCACAGGAAAGCATCCCTGACCATAGCACAGCATTCCTGATGAAAGGAAAGCATCCCTGATTGCAGCAGAGCATCCCTGACCACAGGAAAGCATCCCTGACCACAGCAGAGCATCCTTGCAGAGGTCAACCCTTGAGGGTCCCTCTCCCCGCCATCCCCATGGCAGCTACAAAACCTCCCTCAAAACTCTCCAAAAAAGGGAGGCAGAGAAAACTCAGCCCCTCAGCCCTCTGGGGAAGGCAGTTTGAAGGCTGAGTGCAGTGTCAGGGCACGGAATATCCAGGCAGGCGCGGCACGGAGCGGGCAGGGAGGCGGGCAGGGTGTCGGAGCCAGCGTGCCGTGCCGGGGGGAGCACATGCCAGCCAGCCAGCCCTGCCAGCTGACACCCCGGCCTAACACTTTCCAGATGTGGCTGCAGGAAGACAGAAGCAGAGCTGTTCCCTGCTGAGGAAGCTGGAAACGCTCGGAGATAATGTGGAATTCCTGAACGGGAGCCAGCGCCGGGCCGGGGCTGGGGCGCAGGGACAGCCAGGGAGAGGCAGCGCGCCGGGGCCGACACAAAACTCCTCTCTCTTTTGTGTGTGTGTGTGTTTTATTTCGGGAACTCTGCATGTAAAAGCCCTTAATTTATACGCTGTGTGGGTTGCCGGCTGTACCCAACAAATGGAACATTTTCTCCATCCCCTTGTGAGTGTGATAAACAGCCGCTGCGCAGAGAGGGAACAGAGCCTTTTTCTTCCCCGTGATAAATATGCTCCCAGCAGCTCTCAGCTTCTTGGCTTGCAGATTATTATTTTTTCCTCTTCTCCAAGAGGGAGGCCTTGGCCCCCTCGCCAGGTAGCCAGCCCAGCACCAGGCAGGGGAGCAGTGGGTGCTGCTGGGCGCTGCCTGCACTGCCTGTGACCTCTTCCTCTCCGAGCAGTGACGAGGGTGACACAATCCTGAGAGCAAACCCCACCACAGACACCTACAGGGACCAGTCCCTGTCACACCCCGGGCACAGATGGGCACCCATCCACTCCTGTCCCACTGCAGCTCCCTCTCCAGGGTGCTACAGAGGAGGCACTCCATGCCAGGGTGCTGGCACAGTGGTACCTCCAGCCACGCCAACCAGATCCTTCATTTCGTGCCCAAACTCTGCCCAGATCCTGGCTGAAAGAAACTTCAAACAGCTGAAGCCCAAGACAAGTAAACTTTCATCCAAAACTAGGGGGGTTGTTTCCATTTCTGAGGCAGATATCTTGGAAAAACAGCATTTCCTGTGGTATTTCAACACTTTTCTCAAACCAATCTTTTCTCAGGGAGAGCAATCTCAGGATGGCTTCCAGGAACATGGATGGGCTTTGGAGCAGGCCCAAGAGGAGAGCAACCACAGGGAATCAGGGGGGTCTCTTGAAGCATCACTCGGGTTCATGAGGGGCCAAAACAGGGCTGGCACAGGCACGAGTGACACAGAGCAGGGACAGAGACCACGCAGCAAAAACACTGATGAATTCAACCAGGAGCCCTACACATCTCCACCTTGGCAGCCTGTGGAAACTGGGGTACCCCAAGTGGGGTGATGGTTCTTCTCATTTGTAATCCAGCTGATGGGGAGCTCAGTCCATCACTTCAGCAGTTTGGGTTATTAAATGTATCCAAAACAAAGGGGATGTTGCTTCAGATAACTTTGGTTGCAGCACTGGGAAGACCTTGGCATTGTGGTTTTGCCACCCATTTCCTTACAGCAGTCCCTGGGCATCAGTGGGAATGGGATGGCTTGAGGACCGTGTAGAAGCTGGGGCAACAGCAGTTCAAGGGATGCTCCGGGGTCCTCCACACAGGCAGCAGGTAAAGCTCTGGTCCAAAACTTCTCCAGTGACCCTGTGTGACAGCTGAGGGGTCTCCTGCACCCTCCAAAAAGACATTTCTGAGTGCTCCCCTCAGCCTGTCCCCCAGTGTGGCAGAAAGTCACAACAGAATAGGTTAAAGAAGGCAATTTCCCCCCAGAACAGTCCCTTGGTGTCCCTGGAGGGGCTCCAGTCAGTAACACCCAAATACCCCCAGGAGCCCTCTGGAGAGCTGGAGTTGAGCAGGGAGACCCTGAGCAGCAGTTTGGGAACAGGGACCACCCCCTGCCCTTCCCACCTGTGCATCCAGGGATCTTTACACTGACACCTACATGGATCCTGTCCCCATCACCCCAAGGCTGAGCAGTGCCCAGACCTCCCCAGCCTCTCTGGGGATGCCTATTCCAAATGGATTTTTCCACACCAGTTCCATCTCTATTTCCCCTGGGGACAGTCCCTGGGGAATGGCTGCTCCTCAGCTGTGCCTCCCACCCTGTGGATGGCCAGGGGCGAGGGGAGGCCAAACGAGCAGAGGTTCCCATTAGCGATTTCCCCAACAGATCCCACGGCTCCCCTTTTAACCTCTGTTAGCGAGCCAAAGTCCTTGAATTATCCACCCCAGCGCACCCCCACCTCCCTGCAGCTGTGCCGAGCCCCCAGAGCCCCCACGGGAACGGCTGCCCAGCCCTGCCAGCATCCCTGGACGTGGAGAGGCAGCAGAGCTGATGCTGATGGGCATGAAGGTCAGCGGAGAGGGAAGGTCGGCTCCGGCAGCGCCCCGCGGGCAGCAGCGCCCGCTCCCTGCCCTTCCCAAACCACCCCGGGGGGGCTGCTGGGCTCGGCTCAAAGGAAAACCTTGGAAAGGCACGGCTGGGGGAACGGGAGAGGAAGGCAAAGGCACGGCTGTGCTCGCCTGCTGGTGCCACCGCTCCCTTCCCTGCTGCCGCCGCCACTGCGAAAGCCAAGCGGGTTGGTTGGCAGCTGCTCTCCCGCCTCTCTCCAGGGAATGTCTGAGTCTCTGGCAAGCTCTTGGAGCAACGGGATGATCCAGGATGCTGTTTGCCACAGCAGGGCGTGATTCACATTGATTTGGTGCATCCAGCATGGGCAGTGACCTTCCAGCCAGCCATTCTGTATTTCCCCCATTCACTGCGGGGGGAAACTGAGGCACGGAGGGACCCTAGCAGGGACAACAACCCACACTGCCCCTTCCCTCCACAGCAAGCCCACCCTGCATGGCTGCAGCCCTCCCTCAGCAGTGTGAGCCCAGAGAGAAGAGCTGTGTCCCCCCTGGAGCTGTCCCCGACCACTGCAGACCCCCAGAGCTGTGCCCAGGTGTGTCCTGCTCTCCCCCACGTCCCTGGCAGTGCAGGGAGGGTGCCAGGCTCAGGAGTGCCTCGCAGCCCCCACCCCTGCCTGCCTGCCTGCCTGCACGTGTGCACACACGTGTGCAAAAAAGCTGCCCCTAATCCCCCTTACATCTGCTCTTCCCCGCACAGGAGCCACCCCGGCGTCCCCAGCACGGGAATTCCTCAGCTCCTCACACAGCAAAGGTTGGGGTGCACGAATTCCCACAGGGCATGACTCCTTCCCAGGCCAGCTCCAGGATTCCCAGCAGCCGTGGAGTTTGCAAAGAAGAAAACACAATGGCCAAGCCAGGCTTGGCTGGATGGAGGAGAGGAGAGGCACGGGCACAGAGGTGGGAAGGAGCCTGCATCCAAGTGGGATTGAAATCCCAGCCTTGCTGCTCTACCCTTCCATCTCCCCACTTTTAAAGGTGGGTTCAGCCACTCCCCTCTCTCTGGAAGCAAACCACAGCCCTGAAGAGAAGGACAAAACCACCACATGTCCCATCCCTGCTCTGAAACCTCCTCAGGGTGGGATCCTGGAGTGATGGGGGCTCCAGCCCTGGCTGTCGCTTGTGATTTGTGGCATTAATATTCCAGGGCAGGGGCACAAAGGGGTGACAACGACAGGGCAGAGCCAGCTCTTGGAGGACCACAGCTGAAGGCAAAGCAGTAGCACTGATGAGTGCCAGAATCCAGGGTACCAGAGGGTGGAGGAGGAGGAGGAAGGGTGGCTAACACAGAAACACAAAATTCTGCCCTTACAGGAGCTTGTCAGGATTTAGGGATGCAACATCCCAGCTCAGAGAGGGAGCAGGATGGCAGGAGAGCCAGGCAGCACCGGGATGAGGCGACAGGCCCCGCTGCTGCCGAAGGATCGCTCCCTCCCCGGCGCTGGGAGCAGCACTGGTCCAGCCCCAGCCCCAGGCAGCACCTGCTGAGCCTGTCCTGGCTGCCCCAGCGCTCCCAGCCCGCTAATGCCCCGCCAGCCCGGCCCTCCCCGAGCAGACTCGACAGCCGGAGCCCTTTTTAAGACACGCAACCCTTGAGAGGCTTAAGGACAAGAATATCTCGATTATCCGCGCCCGCAGCCCTCGAGCAGCCCCAGCTTAAAGGCTGGGAATTACCGGCGGGGGCACCCAGGCCCCCTCGGGGGCATCTCCCCACCGCCGGCTGTGCCTCTGCTTCCAAGGGATGACAAATCTCCACAAACCCCCCCACTAATCACCACCCCATCCCCTCCCCGGCGCTTTTCACACCTCCCATCAGCAGCCAGGCATGTGCGGCTGGCAAAGAGCCACAGCCCGGCCCGCCGCGGAGCCGAGACGGTAACATTTTGCTGGGAAAAGGGCAATTTAATTATCCTGTTCTTCTGTTTCATGACAACACAGGAACATGCTGCTCAGACACGGAAAGTGCCATGCAGGCGAACAGCAATCCCGCCTGGAGCTTCCCGGAGACGGCTCCAGGCTTCCCGCTGGAAAAGAGGGAGCGGCAAAGGCGAGAGCACGGAAGTGATGGGGTTAAAACAAAGCCCCAAACCTCCGGGTTTTCCAAGAGTCCAGAGAAACAGGGAAAAACGTTTTTGTTGTCCAGCTGCAACGCTTCTTCCGAGCTCAAAGAGAGCTCTGAGTGTCGTCTGGGGGCTGCTTGGCCACGCCGGTCTATTTTTACAGGGGAAAATGGTATTTTGAAGGGGAAGGTTGAGCAGAAGAGGAAGAGGTATTAAAAATACTGCAGCCCTCTGTGGGGAGATCAAACTTCACTGAATTCAGCCAGACTTCACAAACCATGTCTGACCTTCCAAAGCACCACTTAGCAGAAAATTTACTACTAAAATATATTAAATAATAGAAAATATATTCAAAACCACCCCTTAAACTCAGCCTTAGCCATGGACAAGGGGTAAAGACATAAAGACAGGAGTCT
Organism: Notiomystis cincta; assembly: GCA_013398075.1. Taxonomy (NCBI): domain Eukaryota; kingdom Metazoa; phylum Chordata; class Aves; order Passeriformes; family Notiomystidae; genus Notiomystis; species Notiomystis cincta. The sequence goes on from VZRX01001020.1 coordinate 34,440, forward strand.
GGTGTCTGTCCTGGTGGGGGGTTGTAGCTGGGACCATGCAGAGAGGCAATGCTGGCCCTGTTCTGTCCCCCATGAGGGACACAAGGACTGAGAATGCTGCCAGGAGCAGCTCCTGTTCCATGGTGTGGGCAGGAGAATCCCGGGATCCTGGCTGGGCTGGGTGAGGAGCAGCACGTGTGCCTGGTGTTTGTTGTGACAGCAGCAGCTCCATTAGCACCCAGGAGCCAAGCTGCCTTCCCAAGGACACGGCACAGACACTCTAATTAGTACTTTAACCCTAATTAGTACGTTAATGAAACTCGTTGGCTGGGAGAGAGCAGGTGTGAGAGGACGGAGGGGGAGCTGCAGTGTCCTCTGGCTGAGCCGCGTCTGTCCCAGCTCCCCAGGTGCCTCTGCCACAAGAGCTGCAGGGACAGCAAATCAGTGGGAGAAGGAATAAAGAGCCTTCCCAGGTAGGAAGGTCACGAAAGGACAGAGAAGGAGCAAACAAGTTGGTGTGGGGCACCCAAACGTGCCAGCTCAATCCCTACAGCCACCCAAAAGCCTGGCACTAGGAAGTTCCCACGCCCCAGTGAAACTCAGTGACAATCCCAGCGATGAGCTGGCATGTCCTGGGCACAGGAAGTTACCTGGCAGCCTGGCTCACAAACAGGTGACAAACTCTGCCCACCTCTCTCTCTGCCCACCCAGGAGGGCTGGCAGTGCCACTCTGGGGACACCAGCCCTGTGCCACAGAGCCGCAGTGACACGGGGGAGCCCCGCGAGCTTCCCTCCAGGGTTCACTTAGAAATCAATTTGCACTCTCAGGGGCCCTCTGGTTTAATTTTCCCTCCCTTTCCCCCCTCCAGGAGCAGAAGGCTCAGAGGCTGCCAGCCCTGCAGGTCAGGAGCGATGTCAGTACCCGATGTGACAGAGGACGCCCCGTGGCCAACGCCTGACACGGGGCTGGGTGACAAAAGGCATTTCTGTGCTCAGAGAAATATGTCCCCCTGTGCCTGCTGGGGAGCAGCCAGAGCTCTGCTTTCTGCAGGGCCAGCTGGCCGTGCATCATCAGCTCCTTCCACCCTCTCCTCTCCTCCTGCTGCCGGGGAAGGAAGGGTTAAGCTGCCCCTGCACTGCCCCGGCCCCAGGCAGGTGCTCAGCAGGGCAGCCACGGGAGCCAGGGGCAGGTCAGCCCCCGGTTCTGCTCACGTTAACCGGCTCTGATGGATGCTCGGGACAGCTCTGAGGGATGCTCAGGACAGCCACAGCAGGGAATGCCCTGCCTGGGCACACCTGCCCTGGCTGTGACAGTGGGGGACCACAGGGGCACAGGCCCTGTGACCGCCAGCTGACCCCCTGTGCTGGCTCGGGGTCACAGTGAGCCCACACCTGAGCTGGTGGCCAGGGGCGCTGGCACTGCAGCCCCACCTGCTCCCTGCGCTGCATCCACAGGAGCCTTTCCTGGCCTCCCGACGGCTCCAGCGTCATCAGGGCCACCCCCACGCACAGGCTGAAGCAAAACCACTCCAAAGTGCACCTCCCACCCGTCCACCTCCTCTCCCTCAGCGTTTGCAGATGGGCTCTGATCATCCCCCAGCCCGGAGCCGGCTCCAGCTCTGCTGTGCGGCCACGGCCGCGCTCGTCCCTAGGAGCGTCTGAATGGGAAATGAGCAACAGGAGTCCAGACTCCAAGGCTGGCGGCTTTAGATGTCATTTGGGTTGTTTTTTTTCTTAATCAGATCCATTGTCAACCCACAAAAATGTGCCTCTGACACCCTGGGGATGCGTATTCCTGACGCTGTCTCAGGAGCAGCAGAAATGCAGATGATTCAGCTCCAAAATTATCGGCAGTGGGATGCAAGCCTCCAAGCAGATCCCTGGCTATTCCTGGGCAAAAGCTCAAAGCCGCCCTTGCTTCTCTCTCCTCCTCTCGAAATCAGCAGAGAATATATTCCACATTCCCTTATTTTTCGCTGTGAATACATTCTTGTCTCTCCCCGCCCTGCAGGACGGGAATGGAGCTGGAGCTCCCGGGGTGGCTGCCCCACTCCCGGGGCCATGGCTTTGCTGGCTGGCATCCCAGCGTGCCAGCAGTGCCAGGAAGGACAAACACGACCCCAAACACGACCCCGTTGGCCTTTCCCATCTGCCAGGAGGGTTTGTCCCGACTCCCGCTGGGCTCGGGCGACGGCGCGGTGCTGCCGCTGCTATTTTCTCCTTGTTTTCCTAGACATTGACACTTCCTCCCTGCACCCACAGGATGGTTTCCAGGCTTCACTTCTCTTCCCTATGGCAACAAAAACCCAGCCAGGAAACCTCAACCCACTCGCCCAACTCTCTGGCAGGGGAGGGAGGTGGGGGAAGCTCCAGCCCCTCTGGGCTGGTCACTCCAGCTCGACACAAAACTATTGGAAAGCAAAACTTCTGTGACAATTACAAAGCAAACTCGCTCCAGGTGTGGCTCACCCTGGTCCAAGGTGCCCAGGAGTGTCACCAGACCCCAGGTGAGCAGGAGGACACCAGGAGAAGGATGGGATTTCCAGAAATCCCTGTTTCATCTCCACCCCAGCCCAGCTGAGGCTGGATCTTCTCGGATGCTGGGCTGGAGCACTGGACTGATCCAGCCCGCAGCTCCCCTGCTCCAACAGCATCCCAGGGACGCTGCTCCATGCACACACTGCTCCTAAAATACCCAATTTGTTCGTCAGGGAAAGGCCAGAGCAAGTAGTGGGTGTTGAAGAGGAAACAGGGAGGAAGGATGAGAGAGCAAACAAATCATATCAACTCAAATCAAAGCAGGCCATGGAAATGATTACGCTTAAGCTTTTCACGCCTGGTTAATTTCTTTTATTATTCGAACAAATTCCTGGTTTTGTTTTACCTCCTTTAAGGAAGAAGCAGAGGGGAGAGAGCTCCTCCAGCAATCCCAGATAATAATCACTGGGAAAAAGAGGCTTCCTGATCAAACAATGGGAGACAATTAGCATGAGCTGAGGTGCAGGAGCATCTTTAACCTACCCTGCCTTGCCAAAACAAAATCAGAAACGCTTTGTGGGGGAAAGGGCTGAAATTGGGGATTTATTTGGGGTGGGAACCCCGCACACCGGGCACTGCATCCTGCACTTTGCTGCCACAGCAAAAGACATTGTGGGATCTCCGGGGAAAACGGGGCCAGGGATGGGATCCAGGGATGCCCTGCGAGTCTGAGCAGTGAGAACACCCTGCAGCAGGCAGGATGTGACCCTGAGGTGGCTGCTGGGCTCACAACCCCGTTCCCATCTCTATTTTCAGCTGTGTCTCAGGACTTTGGTGTCTTGGCTTTTTCCCGGCGCTCCTGCGCAGGTCACACAAAGCCACCCGCCAGCCTCAGACGGATTTTCTCCCTCCAGGCCAATTCTCCAAGGCCAACAGAGGGATGAAGCCCTTCCAAACCCACCAAGCAGCAGCTGAGATGCTTCTCCAGCTGCTCAGCCCGAGGAGGAGCAGCCTCTCCCCCTCTCGAGCCGCTGCTCCTTTAACTGCGCCGTCAGAGGCTCCGGGAGAAACACCCGCGCTGCAAATCCAACTGTGCGTCATTCAGCTCTCATTTTGATTGTTAAAAATTCATTAATGAGAGCAGATTGGTATTATATCGCTGCCTTAATTAAAGAGGGCTACGGAACAGCATTTTAAATAGCAATGTCATTTTCTAATTGACACAGCTACATTATAAAGAAAAATACTTAAACAGAACTTGAAACCGAGCCGGTTTCTTCTGATGGCAGAGCTCATTTTGGCTTCAATTTTTAATCTGCTCATAAAATATTTACGGGCAAGGGAAGGGATAATGTTTCTCCAGGTGTACAGTTCCCCTCCTCCGGCCCAGGCCCCCGGGAGGCTGGTGAGGGAGGAAGGCTCCAGCATCCAGGGAAGCCGCTCCTCCATCCTCCTCACGCAGGATCCCATGGCTGCATCCCTTCCTAAGCCCCAGGAGATTGGGAGACCCTAAACCCCGCTCGAGTCACTGCTCCACCTGCATCCTTGCAGCAAAATCCCACTGGAGCTGAGTGGAAAATGTGCTTTTTTTGCTGCTTTTCTTGGGCCGAGCATTTTTTCCCCACCAAGGGCAGAGGGATGAGAATATCTATGCCTGAGGCAGGTTCCAGAACCAGCTGGATCCCTGTGGGCTTGGTGGGGAGGCGCAGGGATGTGGGATGAGGATGCAAGACAGCTCAGGCCAAAAGCATCCCATGTCAGGCCACGTTCAGACACCGGATCTCCCCCTCTCACACGCAGACACTCAACACCTTCCTCCCCTTTTTTAATGTGTTTCATACACAAATTTCCTATGGCCAACAGCTAATTCCACGCATTTAAGAGCACAGATTCCTCCTGTTTTCCATTTAGGAAAAAATCTGGTCACCACTTCAAGCGGACCAGGGAAGAAAACAGCTCCGTACGCCTGGACGCGAATTCCTTCGCGAGGCAGCGCGTCCCCCTCTCCCCGCCCCGCACGCAGCAGGCTGGGAAAGCAGCCCCAGCTCACGCCAGCAGATTTTTCCACCAGCATTAGTGGAAATTAGTGGCATTAGTCCACGCCTGCGTTAGGCCAGCCAGGGTGAACTCATCGCAGAGCCGTCCGCACGCCAAGCCCATTGAAACCGGTAGCACTGCGCTCTGGCCACCGCGCTCAGAACAAGCACGAGGGCAGGGTGAGCCAGAGGACAGGTTGCTCAGAGGCTTAAACTCTGGATCTAACTCTCACTAGCATTCCAGATGACCTTCCAGATCCTAGAGGCACCCTCCGCCCTGCCTCAGTTTCCCTTCTTGCCTACTCCCTTTTTCCAGGCGCTCCTGCAGCATCCCCAGCCTGAGGGGTGCAGGGACTGGGGGGATGCTCCACCCAGCCCCGGGGTTTTGGAGCATCCCTCACACTCTGCCTGTTCACAACAACTTCCAAAAGCAAAACATCAGCAGCCCACAGGGTGGCTTGGCATGGCTGTGCTGTTTTTCAAAGATCTGCAAAACCAGCAAGAGGGGAAACATCCGCTTCTCGGCGCCTCCTTCTCCCTCGCTCTCCGAGGGAGGGCTGCTCACCTCCATACCCCATGGATGCCCACGGGAAAGCAAAGAGCAGGAGCTGGCACACAGAGGATGAGCCCAGGGAGGTGGCAACACACCCACCCTGCTGCTGGAGGGTCCAGTCCAACCCCTTCCCCATCCAAGCCTCCCTTTGCCACCGTCCTTCCCAGGTCCCCAGCTCCCGTGGCTTCCCCTGCTGTCGCGAGAGGGTGAGGCTGTCCAGCTGGCTCGTGGAGGATCTGGCCGGGCTGTTTAATCAGGGAGAGCGGTTCGGCCGTAATTTCTTCTGATACAGTATTACAGATGCTCCATTTCGAGCCATCTGGCAGCAGCCCGCGTTTCCTGCCTCTGCTTCTCGCGCTCTCGGGAGGAGAAGGGAGAGAGGGATCAAAAATTCAAGGCAGGACGGCAGGGAGGGCTGTACCGGGATGGGAAGGGGAGCAGGGCTGGAATTCCCAACTCCCATCCCTCCCGAAGCCACACTGCCCATCCCACAGGTGCTGCTCAGCAGAGGATGGGACAAGTGAAGAGCACATCGATGTCCCCAGGAAGAGCAGAGCAAGTGGAAAAGCCAGGACAGGCACAGAGCCCTCAGACCATCCTCCTCAGCTGCAAAACCCTCCTGGAAGGGCGAAACCCCCTTCTCCCTGCCTGCCCCACGCTTCAGCCCCTCCACAGGCACCAAAGAGGGTCCCCAAACCTTTCACTCTGGTCACAACATCAGGAAATTCATCTGCATCCGTGCTCACTGGAGCGAGGCAAGCCCAAAACCAAACAGACCCGAGCCCATGCAGCCTCACACCAGTGAGTAATTTACCCTGAGCCGAGCAATCCGGCGGCGCAGGGGGAGGCTCTGCAAACAAGAGGCAGCTCCTTCGGATTTAGCCGAGCCTGAGCAGAACCACATTAAAAATAACTGAAGGGAAGGGCTCGCACTTCATTACTCTCGACAGAACTGGGTCTTGGTCACGCCAAGGACCTGCTGGGGAGCCCTCACGGCCCGGCCTCGCGCCGCTCAGGTGTGAAGAGAAGTGAGGGAAGCACTCGGGGCTTGATTTCCCTCTTCTCCCCGACCTGCTGTTGCAAAAGGTACAAATCCCTCGTGCCCAGCACTCCCCGCATCCCTGCTCTCAGGAGAGCACCTCTGCAGCCACATCCTGGAGAGACAGTGCTCCAGGAGGGCTGGGCAGCACACAGAGGCAGCAGAGATGCTCCTGGCTTGGAAAAACACGGGAGATGCCTCGGCAGAGGGCTCCTGGGATGTGTGGGATTAAAGCCCTGAAGTTTCTTTGCGAACCACAGAGAGTTAAAGGCTGGCCAAGGCCCCGCAGCACGAGCTTTATGCATATGTAGCCAATGTAATACAATTATACATTAATCTATAACTAACAGCCACGGTAATACAACATTACAGTAGGTAGATTATCCCATCTCCTGTCATTTATTATTGTTATTTGTAATCCATTAGTGTCCAGAGCTGGACCCGGGTCAGAGTGCAGTGTCCTGGCACGCTTTTGCTCGCCCTGGCAGGAGCAGGAGGATGGAAGACCCTCCTGCTATGGGGCCAAATCCTGCCCCACAATGAGTCCTGGGCAGAGATCTGCCTCCCTGTTGGCAGCAGGACAGCTTTCAGGGCTTGGGTTCCCAATGCATACATCCACCAACATTGATTAAAGCCCCCATGGCTTTGCCCACCATTCCCTGTCCCAAAATGCTGGGAGCCAAACAGGATGAGAGGCTCAGCAGGTGTGTGGGAGGGGAATGTGGCAGCCCTGGGGCCAGACCACTGCCACACCATCACCACGGGACCATTCCAGTCGCCTTTGAGGAGAGGGAGCAAAGCCCAACTGGTTCCACGCAGCCACCAATTAATCTTGATCGACACCACCCTCCAGAGTGAGTCATCCACCCGAAGTCAATTTACATTTTTATTAAATCACACAGGAAAATTAGGAGCGTTATTACTTCTCTCCGATCCAACACGAGTTCTGTGTTCCCCCACCATTCACCGTGTGGGAAAACATCCCGGCATCTCCGGTTTAACTGTTTCTTCCTGGCTCTCCTCATCCCAGAGCAGCCCTCTTTGCATAGCCTGGAACTAAATCAGGCTGGTCTTTGTGGGAGGGAAACCAGATCCCTCCAGGGAAACTGTGACAGCTGGAGATGCTGCTGCCCAGGGAAGGAGGATTGGGTGCATTCCTGGACACCCAATGCGTGCCACAGGCAGCACTAATGATCCAGACCCTGGAGGGTCCCCCCTGGATCCAGCCAGCACTGTTTGTGTCACTCGTGTCACCACCACAGCCCTGGCACACAGCTGGATCTACCCCAGGAAATTCCCTAGGAAGGAAAGGCGGATCCATCTGCACCGCAGCAGCCGGGGGATCAATGCACATTTCTATCCATCCTCAAAGCCATCCCAGCCTGCCGTGTCTGCTGAGCACAGGATTATATCATCCTCACTGCTGCAGCACAGGCAGCTAAATTCAACAGCCATTTATTTATGGTTCCCACATGATGCAAGCGGATCTGCGGGAGAGCAGGGAACGGATCCTCGGAGAAGGGATAAAACCCAGCGTGAGCACAAGCCAGAGCAAAGGGCTTCCCCCGGAGCAGCACGTGAATCCTGTGGCTGTTCAGTGGGCTAAAACAAGAGGAAGGGTCTCGTGACACTGCCTGAATTAATATTTGCTTGAAGGGAAAGCCCAAAAGCTCCCACTGGGATCACGACTCCATCCTGCTGGGGACTGGGATGGAGAGTGCTTGCTCAGAAGAGCACTTAATGTGGCTGGGTCAGAAAATTATTTCCCAAGGATGAATGCTCCTATGATGGAAGTATTTCCCAAGGATGAATGCTGATTGTTTGCAAAGTCTGATCAATTTGGGCCATATTTCCTGTGGAAGGAGCAAGAGGAAAGAGGGGAATTTCCATCTTGCAAATAAATTCCAAAAATCCTGTCTTTTTCTCCCAAACCAGCACAAAAGCACGGTTTGAAATCTCTGCACTTCCTGCCAGCGGGGAAGACTCCAAGTTTCAACCACACTCTTTGCAATTCAATTAGCTGCATCCTAGGCAAGGGCTGAAATCCCAAAATTCAAGCAATGTGCTCAGGGATACTCATGGCACAGGGATCTCATGGCACAGGGATGCTCGTGGCACAGGGTAATCGTGGCACAGGGATGCTCATGGCACAGAGATATCATGGCACAGGGACCTCACAGCACAGGGATATTATGGCACAGGGATCTCATGGCACAGGGATATCATGGCACAGGGATGCTCGTGGCACAGGGATCTCATGGCACAGGGATATTATGGCACAGGGATCTCATGGCACAGGGATGCCATGGCACAGGGATCTCATGGCACAGGGATCTCATGGCACAGGGATCTCATGGCACAGGGATGCCATGGCACAGGGATCTCATGGCACAGAGATCCCGCGGCCCAGGGATGCTCGGAGCCAGCAGAGCCCTTTGGGATGGCGCTGCTGCCGAGCCCCAATCCCCAGCCCAGCCCTTTCCGCCTCTCCGGGCGCTCCCCTCCGCCACCTCCGCAGGATCTGCTGGCTCAGCAGGGCAGCGCCTGCCCCCACCCCGGGGCTGAGGGAGAAGCCGCGAGCAGGGAGAGAGGAGAGGGAATCCCCTCTGCAGCGCTGCCGAGCCGCAGCATCCCCTCCCATTCCCGGCAGGCGCGCTCCTCCTCGGGGGGCAGCCACGATGCAACTTCGGATTTCCCAGGCCGCCTGCAAAGGGCCTTTCGCGCATTCCTGCCGTGCCTGCAGCGCTTCTGAAGTCCTGTTTTTCCACTCCAGCAGCCCCCCCTTCCTTGTTTTCCTTCTCCGGCTGCTGACCCAGATTTCATAATGAATGAATCCATGCAGCGCTCTTCAGACTTTAATTATTTTTTCACTTTTTCTCATCATACATTATGCATCAATAATAAAACAAAACAAAACAAAACAAAAAAAAAAAAAAAAAAAAAAAAAAAAAAAAAAAAAAAAACCACAAAAAACCCCAACGCACCCCAGCACATTTAATTTAAGGCTGAATGGTTCACTCCTGCCTATCGCTAATCACAAACGGGCCTGGAAATTGCAGCGCTTATTTTAGACCTTGTGTTAATGTCAGAATGAAAACAAACAGGTTTTAGGAGGCTGCAGTGCCTCAGACAGCAAAGCCAACTCATGGATTTCTTCAGAAGAGAACCAAGAGTAAAAAACCAACCACAAAAGTTGGGGGTTTAGGGTATTTATAGTGAGAACTTGCCACGTAGCTGCATCTTCTTCCCCTGCTCCTGTCCACAAGTGAGAACTGTATGGTTCAGGCAGGAGGGCAATGGGAACCAGGAGGGCAATGGGATGAAGGAGAGGAAAGAGATGCAGAATGGCAATGGGATGAACAATGGCAGTGGAATGTAGGAGGGAAATGGGATGCAGGACAGGAATGGGGGCCATGATGGCAATGAGATGCAAGAGGTAAAAGGGATAAAGGATGACAATGGGATGCTGAAGGGGAATGGGATGTAGGAGAGGAATAGAGGCCAGGAGGGCAAAGGGATGAACAATAGCAATGGGATGAACAATAGCAAAGGGATGCAGGATGGCAGAGGGATGCAGGAAGGCAGTGGGATGCAGGATGGCAGAGGGATGCAGGAAGGCAGTGGGATGCAGGATGGCAGAGGGATGCAGGAAGGCAGTGGGATGCAGGATGGCAGAGGGATGCAGGAAGGCAGTGGGATGCAGGATGGCAGAGGGATGCAGGAAGGCAGTNACGAAAGCAATGGGATGAAGGAGAGCAGTGGGATGCAGGATGGCAGAGGGATGCAGGAAGGCAGTGGGATGCAGCAAGGCAGTGGGATGCAGGAAGGCATCCCTGGACAGGCCCTGCTGAAGGAGGCTCAGAGGAGCACAGAGCGGGGCAGCCACAGCACAAGCAGGACCAAAGGAAGCTTCCATAGGATGCCACCTGGAGCTTGGGTGACACTGGGTGAGGGAGCACCCCACTAGCATCCCCTAGCAGAGCTGGGGCAGTGTGGTGGCAAGAACAAACCTCCTCCATTCCCCAGGACTGCAAGGGCTTTGGTGGAAACCTCCCAGCTCACAAGCAGCACAGTGACACAGCTTTTTCCAAGGGATAAAATTTTAATCCCTCCACCTCCCAAGCGTCAGGGAAGTCCCTGAGCATCCCTCCCCAGGGTGGGCTTAGGGGAACACCACATGTTCAGGGGCTCTGCCCACACCTCCCCCTTCCAGGCAGGGCCAGAAACACATCTCTGGCTGAAAACCAACTCTGGACCAATTCTGATCTTCCCAGCTGAAATTCCAGCCCCGCCACAGGCACAGGCAGCGCTGCCCTGATTTATGGATGGTCAGGATCTGCCCATCTACGTGCCAAGCTCTTCCTGCAGCCCTGCCTACGCAAGTCCCTTCAGAAAAAAAAACAGCCAACAACACAGGCAAACACAAAAGGCCCTAATTTGATCATATTCCTCTGAACTAAAAGCACCTTTGACCTAAATTTCCACCGCGGGTTGGAATTCACCCTGAGCTGGCAGTGGATTACGGGAGAACGGAGGGATCCAGGATCCTGCTGCCAGCCAGCCCCGGGGCTCTGCCTCCCTCCCCAGCAGAGGGAAAGCAGGGCAGGAACCCCCAGCACGCCCTGCCCAGGCCTGGAAGCGCCAGAGTGTCTCAATTTATGTAAAGTGGAGCTAATTTCACATATCATATGATGTTAGAGCAGCCTACCTCCCTCTTGCAGCCCATGTGCAAAATCCGCGAGCGGAGCTATGAGGAGCATATGGAAAAACATCTCCAAGCACAAACATCCACCTACGGCGTGAGCTGTCGAAAGTCACAGAGCCATCCAAGAGAGGGGGATCACAAAAGAGGTTTCAACCAAAAGCAAACAGTCTTGTGTATGTTTTTTTTTTTTTCCTCCCAAAAAACACCCAGAGACCGAAGCTTTTCCTAAGCACATGCCTTGCATTTTTGCTCCTTCTGGCAGTTTAAAGGCACCTCATGGAGTTTGCTGGTTTTGTTATCAAAATCAGCCAGAATTATTCCTGCTCTGTCATTAGGAGCAGGTTTCCATCCCCTCTGAGCCAGCCAAGCTCCAGAGGTGAGGAGAGGCTCTGACAGAGGCAGGAGGGTTTGGTGGGTGCTCGGGGAGACCGAGCTGACCCTGCATCCTCTGACTTTGTCAACACCTTTGCAAGAAATTTCCTGGAGAGGAGGGAGAAAGGAGATTACAAAGTGCTGACAAGCTCATGGGATGTTTCTGAGATGCCCTGCAAGCTGTCAGCCTCCTCCAGGGGCTGCATGGAGAGCAGGGATCCCATGGCACAGCTCCTGCTGGGCTGTGGGGATGAGACTGCCAGGTCACACTGGACTGAGTCACCTGAACCTACCCGTTCTCATCAATCACTCTGGCACGAGGAACAAGTAATCCTCAGGGAAAGCTGTTTTTGGAGGCTGCTGAATTGTTCTTGGCACTGCTTTGGGAGAGCTTTGATTTGCTAGAAAATCCTGAGCATTTTAATATCACCAGAATATTTGCTCACAGGATGATGAGTCCCCCACAAAATGGGATCTGGCCTCTGTGTCCCCCCATCCCAGGGACACTTCCCCTCTGCCTCTGTCATGGTGAGGGGGAAGGATGCTGAGATCAGCCAGGGCCACCTCCTACACAGGGTGACGTGGACACGAGACCCACCTGGCCTGGAACTCCATCAGGGGCCTGAGCCATCAGGGTGGGACAATCAACCATGCTCAGCACACTGTGGGTCCTCAGTCTGGCCAAGCACCACAATATCCAGGTGCCATCAGACCAGGGGGTTCATCCTCAGCTTGTCCCCACACCTCTCTGCTTGTGCCCTTTCCCAGTGCCACCCAGAAGCAGCTCCAGCCACCTCCCAAAGTGTTGATTTTGTGGCTGTGGGCAGCCACATCTCTTCCTTGGGGCCACCTCACAGCCTGTTTTCCCTTGGCCCAGGGAAAAATGAACAATTATTACTTTTTTTTTGCCTCTCCTCTCTTCTATTTTAAGATCGCAGGCCTAAAATTAGCTCTGCTCACACAACGAGGCTCTGAGGTTTAATCCCTTCCCCAAAAGCTGACAAAATAAGTTGACGTTTGAGTCACTTCTACGAACTCCTCAGCCACCAAAAGAAGTAAATAAACAAACAAACGCAAAGTGCACGGGGGCCAAACCACTCTGTCCAGAGGGATCCAAAAACAGCTGCACCTGCACCAAACCATCTCCTGCACCCAGCGAGGAAGGAGCCTGAGCTCCTGGAGGGCTCCTCTCTCCCTGCAAAGCCTCCACTGTGCTGTGGGCACTGCAGATGCTGCTCAGATGCTGCTGCAGCTTCTGGGGAGCACGGTGAAGAGGCAGCAGACACAAGAGCCTGCGTGGGTGGTGGTTACCAGGAGCATCGTGGCTTTGGCTGCCTCTCCCCAAAAATGCTCATGGGGACGGAGCAGGCGGAGAGATGCTCAGGTTCCACAGCCTGTGGGGTGCAGGGAGTTTACACAGGAAAGCAGAGAGGGATGAACAGTGGGATGTGACCCTGCCGTGCCTGAAGCCCCTGGTGACTGCTCACCACAGCAGCAGCAGCAGAATTAGCCCTGGCTCCAGTCACAGCCCTGGTGCTAAAGCACCCCGAGCGCGGGTGTGAGGCTCCTCCGCATCTCCCTCTGTCAGGTGGGGTAATCACACAGACCAGGCTCACAGCAGAACAATTAGTTAATATCTGCAAAGTGCCCAGGAGTTAATTAATTGCCATTAACTAATTAGCCAGATTTTGACCTCCTAAGCCCAGCTTTAAGCCCTGCCCCGCTAGGCAGGCGCTGGTGCGCTCAGCCGGCTCCGTGAGCCCGTGCCCAGCTGGCTGCCCCAGTGCCCAGCAGCACTCCCTGTGCCCCTCGGGGTGTTCCACGAGGCCGTGCCACCCTGCCCACCTCCCAGGGGTGGTTCTGGGGCTGTCCCTGCGGGGATGCAGCCACCACGCTGAGCTCTGCCCGGCCGTGCGTGCGGGAGCTGCGCCGGCCCACCGGGGGCAGGAGCGCCGGGAGCAAATTCCCATCTGGCCCTGGATTACCTGCCATGTGCTTCCCACGGGAACGTGTCCGCCTGCAGCTCGGCACGAGGGGGGAGCTCACCTTCCCCTGCACCCCAGCCCTGCCTGCCCAGCCCTGCTGTGCTGGTATCTGCCCCAAAGCAGACAATCTGGCATCCATGTCCCCTCCCTGTGTGCAGACCTGTGGGTGTGTCCCCCTCCCCAGTAAGAGATGTCCCTTCCCGAGGGCTGCAGCTGCATCCTTTCCATGTCCCCTTCTCCATCCTCAGGATAACACTGGCTCAAAGCACTGAGGGGGAGTTGGGAGCCAGAGCTGCTCCCCCCCAGAGCCCATGAGCACAGCATGTGATGCTGGTCCCTGCTGGAAAATCACCTGCCACCCCTCTGCAGGAAACCCCAGCATTTGATTTCACCCCAAAGAGATCCCTGCTGTGCCACCAGCAAGTCCCACAAGCAGCACAAACTCTTCCCTTCACAAAAGCACCCTGCTCACTGCCAGGCACAGCCGCTCTTCCCAACTGGTTTTGCAGGGATGATCCCAGATGGGCCATGGAGCAAGACCCACACCAGCAAGGTGGGCAGAGCGCCTCGAGACACCCACAGAGGGCAGAGCAATCCAAACCAGCTCCCTGGGATGCCCACAGTGGGCAGAGCCCACCCCTGACCACCTCACACCAACTCCCTGAGACACCCACGACAGGCAGTGCCCAGCCCTGACCACCTCACACCAACTCCCAGGGACGCCCACAGTGGGCAGAGCCCAGCCCTGGCCACTCCAAACCAACTCCCTCAGACTCCCACGATGGGCAGAGCCCAGCCCTGACCATCTCACACCAACTCCCAGGGATGCCCACAGTGGGCAGAGCCCAGCCCTGACCACCCCACACCACCTCCCAGAGATGCCCACGATGGGCAGAGCCCAGCCCTGGCCACCCCACGCCACCTCCCAGAGATGCCCACGATGGGCAGAGCCCAGCCCTGGCCACCCCAGGCCAGCTCTCCAGGCCACCCGCTGCGGGCCGGCAGCAGCCCCGGCACGCGAGACCACGGCCTCGGGAGCAGCCAACAACAACAAACTCGTGTGTGAGCCACAAAGGGAAAAACTCTGCAAGGAAACAATATTCAGCTCGACTCTTCCCGAGCCCGTATTGTAAATAACGCCGCGCACGGGTTTGTTTTATTTGTTTTAATTATGGAAACACAGCCCGGATTGTCCCGCTGGCTTGGGCAGGCTCCGTCCCCGAGCAGGGGAAGCGGGTGACACCCCGCAGAGCCGCTGTGGCCGGCAACCCTACAATAAACAAGGGGCTCAGCGCACCTCGGCCCTGCCCTGCAGAGCTCGGAGCTGAGCACAGCCCTCAGCAGGACCTCAGCACCCTGCCAGGCTGAGCCCAGCCTGTGGCCAGCCCAGGTGGCACACACAGGCCAGCAGTGCCAGTGTCCTGCAGCTGGGAGGGAGGGAAACGAGCCCCCAGAGAGAGGAATATTGCACACTTGAACAGCTGTTCCCACAGCAGTGGTGTCTGGCTCCATCACTCCTGCAGGCTGGGGCTACAAGCCTTCCCAAGGTATTCATCCCTTCCTTGTTTTCCACCACTATCTCAGAACCAGATTGTCTCGCCCGTGTCTCCATCACTGCTGCCATTGTCCTGACACACCAGTGCCGTTGCTCCACACTCCTGCTGGGCGACTGGGCCAAGCAGGAGGCACCTTCTGAAATGGTTTTCTTTGAGTCAGAACAAACTTTTCCTTCTCTCACTTCCTCCTCCTGGTCCAGTCTGGGATGGAAGGTCCATCCCTCACCTCCCAGCACATCCACCTTGGTGCACATTGGGCCAGGAGAAAGCCAAGCAGCCCGAAGCCAAGACAAGTTTCAGACACAAGCAAAGTTAAAAATACATATTTTTCAGACTGAAGTTCAGTCCCCAAATGGTAAGAGAATCCAGGAAAAATGCGGCAGGCCCGGCTGGTGGCCGGCTTCCAGCACGAGCACCTCCCTTCGGAGGAATCCAGCGAGGAGTCTCGACTAATCCACCCAGGACACACCAGCATTTCTTCCTCATATTATTGGGCTGGGTGGTTTTTGGTTGGTTTTTTTTCCTCTTTTTCGTTTTTTTCCGTCTGCTCAGCAGATTTGGCATTTGCTGGGAAGGCGCCTGCAGCCACAGGGACGGAGCTGGGGTGTCGTGTGAAGGGGGATGGAGGGACCCCCTGGAATGCTGAGTGCTCCTGGCACCAGCCCAGGGACTGCAGGTAGGAGTGGCTGGAAAAGACGGGACCAGTGCGAGAGCCGGAACGGGGCGCGTGTGCTGGGCGCTCACACTGAGCAAACACACCTCGCTGCCCCCGTGCCTCAGTTTCCCTGCCCTCACAGATGAGCTGGGGGGCAACACAGGCACTCCAGAGGAACAAGGCCATCGAGGTGGCACAGGCAGCACTGCCAGAACCCAGCAGGATGGGTCCCTGAGCGCTTCCTCCAACCCCAGTGAGGACTGGGGGCTCCACCAAGACCATCCCACCCCACCACTGCCTCCATAACCTGCTCCTGCCCCCACTCCCTTGCAACCCCCAAACTGCATCCCAAACCCCCCTCACCTCACTCTCTAACCCTGCCTCTCCACAGCCCTGCCCCTGCTGAGGTCCCACATGTTTCCCAGGAGGATTTTTTGCCCTGGGCAGATCCACCACCCCACTGAGCACCAGGCACATTCCCACAGCACTGCACGGGTGTTTTCCCCGTGCTGACTGCAGCAGCAGGATGGGGACAGCACACATCCCTGCCAGCCACATCAATTCCTTACTGCTGGGAAGGAGAGGAGCTGGGGGCTCACACCTGGTCCAGCACCAGCCCTTCCCCAGCCCCTGAGCAGGCAGGAGCTGCCACTTTCGGGTCAGCAGCAGGCGCTGCTCTCCCTCCCCGTGAGATGCCCCCTGAGGAATCTGCACCTCATTCCTTGACACCTGCCTTAATTATAGGTATCAGGTCGGCTTCTGTCTTTCACAAGAGCCATGAGGTAATTTCCTGCCCCCTTTCTCTGCGAGGGGTTTGTGAGTCACTGGATCCCTCCCTGCACAAGCAGAGGGCGGTGGGCTCTGCCAAAGCCCTCCCCAAGAAACTCCTGGCACTGAAGTTGTGACATCCCAGGATGATCTTCAGAATTTCAGCCCTGGTTTCCTGCTGCCACCGAGAAGAGCCTACAGACAGCAGTGACACTGAGACATGATAGGTGTTATCTCTAAAGCCATGTGGCTCCAGAGCTCCCTGCACACAAGGATGCTCCGTGCTCGCCCACCAGCCAGCACAAGCTCCTCCAACAGCAAAATCCTTCTCCAACTGCACATCCCAATGTGCAGCATCCCTGTGGTTCTGCCACTGCCCACCAGGCTCTGCAGGCAGCAGGTACACACCAATGCCAGCCTGGTTTTCCTCCCCAGCTGTTCCATGGCACCATTTCTCCATCCACCCATCCCTTCCTGATGGAGCTTCCTTTGCAGGGTTGTGGGTTTGAGTGGTGTTGTTGTATTTTGAAACATAAACTCATTAATTTCAGCCTAATGAGGACTTTATTGGCTGGGGATTACCATTATTCAGCTCAAGGAGATACAAATAAGCTCTACAGTCTGTGAAAGGATCCTCATCCTACTGATGGCTCCCATGCCAGCACCCATCTCTCCATCCCCTCCTGGCCAGACAGGTCATTCCACTGCCATCCACATTTAGCCTCCCATTCCTAGATTTCCCTGTCCCCAGTCCATGGGCTGGGAACCCCACAGGGCTCAGAGCAGGGACCCTGGGCTCACAGCAGCCACACCACACCACTCGTTGCTTTAATTTTTAATCAAGTCACGAGACGGGGCGGATGCTGCTGGAAATAAATCATCAACCACAACAGCAATAAAACCACCCTGGCAGCCTCAGCTTGGACGTGGCAAGCACAGGACCAGCGGCCGAGCCACCACTGTCCCACCACTGACAGGGTGACACAGCAGCTCCTGTGCCAAGCCTGGACACTGCAGGTTGTCACCGAGGAAATGGTGACAGGGTTGGACCAGGAAAGGAAAGGGAGAAGCTGCTACAGCCAGTCAGGCCAGCTGCACAGCCCATATCACCGGGAAAAAGGGATCCAGGATTGCGGCAGTCCCTGGGATACCTGCCCTGGGGACACACATCCCTCCTCGCTCGGGGCTGCATCTCCCTTTTCCAGCCTCCTCCAGTCCCAGGGCCAAGGGGAAAAGGGGAAAGCAAATCTGTGCAAGTCTCTCCCACGCAGGGTGCCAGCAGAGCTCTTCTGACGGATTGAGCAACGTGGGGATGAGCCAGCAGCATCTCCCCAGCCCTCACACCACTGCCCTCACCCTGCACCGCAGCAGGCAGCTCCCAGGAGCTCCTCCAAGCCCACCCAAATGGATCCCAGGAAATAAAATTCCTCTTTGCCCCTGCCCTGAGGATTCCTCTGCACCAGGCAGGATCTGGCCAGGCAGGAGCACCGGGGTCCCTCAGCCCCCGCCCAGCTCGCAGCAGAGGGATGTTCTCCCTTTCTTCCCAGCGAGGATTAGACACACTTCTTTTCTCTCATTGCTTTTCAAAAGAGAGCCTTTTTATCACTGCTGATCCCTGGGGGAAATCTTTCTCTCTCTCTCTCTTTCTCTCTCTCATGCCTTTATAGCTGGGACAGTGGGAAAGGAAGTTTTCCTTCATCTCAATCTCCGTGCTGACAGGCGCGGGCACAGCGCAGCCCCCCGGGACCCCGCGTGTCCCCAGCACCACCCTGACCCTGCCAGGGCTCCCCGGCAGCTCCTGGCGCCAGGGGCCCCGAGAACGCCCAGCCAAAACCCTCTCTGAGCCATTTCGAAACCCACACTTGCGAAATCCTCATAAAAACCCCGGGCAGAACCCGGCAGCAAACCCAGCAGCAAACCCAGCTCAAGGCAGCTACAGGTGCTCTGCCCTAACCTACCCCGCTCCCTGCTCTCTGCAGGCTCCCATTACATTTTCCAGCCTTTCTTAAATGGATTTTTTTTTTTTCTCTCCCCTCTCTCCTCCCTCTTCCTGACTGCTGCAGAGCAGATCGAGCCAAGGAGAGGAAACCAAAGCCGGGAGCTGGCAGGGCTTTAGACACGCACGGCGCTTTTAATGGAGCGCTCGCATGCGGACGGGGAGAACTTGCCCAAGTGTGCGTGGGATCACGGCTCGACAGCGAAACAAGCAAAGCCAGCGAGCCCTGAAGTGCTGTCAAAAGCTCTAACTACCCAAAAAGTGAACTCATGTTTTTTTCCACCCTCTGAGCTCTCTCCGTTAGCGAAATCAGGGCCGAGGCCGGTCACAGACGGGGTGTTTTTTTAATTATCGACCATGTTGCAATGTTTTCTCTTTATTTTTAGGAGGCCCTCTAAAACTATAGAGGAAATTATCCAAAAGAAGTTTGTTCAAACGGCCTGTCAGTTTGAGGAAGTGAAATTAAACCAGAAAAAAAGAGAAACCCCAGCCCTGAATCCTAATAAATCACACATCCACACACACAAAATTGGAGAACTCTGGGCATGCCTCCAAAGCCAAGTAAATGGATGATAAACAAAACAAACGTACTTCTGCCCGGTAATAAAGGCTCCCACAGTGGGAATTTCTCACCCAGGGATCACTTCCACTGAGGGCACTGCTGGTGGCACAAGAGGAGCTTCCCCACTCTCCCACCGAGCTGTGCCTGCAGGGACAGCCAGCGATGCCATCCCATGCTGAGCTGCTCTCCACAGACACAGATCCCACACTGGGTGAATTTCCCTCTGTAAATTCCTCTAGGAGCACACCCTGGCCCTGTCCCCGCTGAGGATGGGTCCATCACCCTGTGACACAGAGAGGTGGCTGCTTGGTTGTGCTGCTGTCACCAGCACAGCGCCACTCGAGTGCTGGGCTGGAAATGGGGACCTGCTCAGGGCTCACAGACCCACCCAGAGCAAACAAGACTCACCTTGGAGGGGGAAAAAAATCTGCAAAAACAAAGGTGAGGGAAAGGGCAAATGGAAGAAGGATGAAGATGCTGAAATAAATCCCTCCAGGCACTCAGGTGTCTAAAGCAGGAGGCAAAATCAGAGTGTGGGACAGCAAAAATGGCAGTACCAAGGCCCCTTTCAGTATCTAGACGCAGCCTCCCACAGGTGAGGATGCTGCAGAGTGATGCCCATCCCTCCCCACCCACAGGGTTCATCCTTTGAGGCCACAAAGCAGGAGGGAGAGCAGGGCAGGGACAGCAGCTGTGTCCTGAGGAGCCCAGTGACCCCAGCACAGCCCCTACATGCCCAAAGTAGCATTTTGGGGTGCCACAGCTGGGCCCAGAGCCGAGGGTATGACAGCAAAGCCAGTGGAGGGGTGGGCACGAGCAGTGGTGACCCCAGGACCAGCTGGCACCGTCCCCGTGACCACACTGGCACGGCCACCAGCGAGCCCTCGCTGCAGGGAGCTGCCCCAGCTGGGCAGCCCATCCTCTCCTCCATTCTCTCTTCACCTTCCAGCAGAGATTGCCACGAAACAGTTAAAGCTTTCTTTGCTGGGCTCTCCAGAGGACTCCAGTTAAAAGTCCACCGGGCATTTTCCCATGCTGGACTTTACCCCGGCGCGCGGCCGCGATAACGCACCCGGAGGTGCCAGCCTGAGAGGGACCAGCCAGCAGCCCTGGCACTGCAGGCGGGGGTGGCACTGAGGTGGGAAACCCCTGAAAGAGCCCCAGGGCCCTGCACAGGATAGAAAACTGCAAACCAGCCCCGGAGCAGTATTTGGGGGTTTGGCAGGTGAGGCTGCGCTGTGTTATGGGGCTCACCCACCTCCTGTGGGAATGATGTGCCCGCCCCCAGGGAGCCCATTCCAGCATCTCCAGCCCCTAACAGGCTCAAATTCCCCTCTGGAAGAGCCCAGAGATTTCTCTCCCCGTTCCTGAGGGAGAGGCAGAGACAAGTGGCACTGCTGTCCCTGCTGGGAACAGCCACCTGGCTCTCCTCTCCAAGGTTGTCTGCAAATCCTCTCTCACCAGGACGACACACACCATTTTCTAAAAGCTGGGTGATGTAACCAACCCGTATTTATAATGCTGAAAACATCCCAAAGCTCCATCTCTTCCAGCTCCCAAGCACACAGTGTTCTCTTAATAAAATAATTGCAATGATGAATAGCTCCTTATAATGTTCTTCTGCAGCTACTGACAGGGCCAAGAGCTGGGATGGAAAGTCCTTCTCCTCAATGAACCCTCAAGGTACATTCAGGATTTTACCTCCTCAAAGGAAAAGGGGCTGAAAAATTGGGGAAGTGCTGCTAGAGTTGTTCCAAGCCATCCCACCAGGCAGAGAACACCAAAATCTCTCTCCTCCAGCTCAGCCCCATCATTGTTGTAATAATAAAGTCAGCAAATCACTGCAGGTCAATCCCAGTCCTTGGTTAAGCTGATGCAATCTTGAAGCCGCTCGATGAAATCAATGCTGAGCTCCAGATCCTGCCACAGGGTCCACAAAAATCCTCCCTGACAAAAGCTCCTCTGCCCAAGGGTCTGTGGGACTCCCAAAACCAGTGCTGGGAATTCCTTTCCTGCACTTTGGAAATCAGGCTGTGGATTTAATCCCTCGCTGCAAGTCCTCATGTGCCCGTGATTTCCACACTGACAATTACAGGGCAGGTCAATGCATTGGGGTTGGCTTTTTTTTTCTTTTTTTTTTTTTTTTGGTAGAGTCAGTTCTACCTTATTAATCTGTAAAGGTGCTTTGAATTACGAGTGCACTGGCTCTGCCTTCCCTTCCCACGCAAAGCTGGCTTTTACTCCCAGCCAGGGCCAGGCTCTCTGGGTGTTTTCCCAGAGCCTGTGCTCCCAAAGAGCTGAGCAGCCAAGGAAGAGCCCTTGGAAGTGGTGGCAGAGAGGGACCTGGGATCAGCCCTCACGCAGCAGCTCGTGGGACTTCCCAGAGCCTGGAGAACTGGCAGGACCGGCTGCTCCCACCCTGCAGGCACATCCCTACATCCAGCTCCAGGCTCACCCCTTCCTACCCAGCACAGGCACTTTGCCACCCCGACGTGTTCTCTCCTCCCTCCACAGGGCTGGTTTGGAGTCCCCACATTTTGGGCAAGACTGGAGCATCTCTCTGCTCTCAGGGATGAGCCAGGATGAGCTTCACCCTCCATGTCACTGCTCCCCAGGCTGTATCCTAAGGTTTGCCTGCTTGTACATCTCTGAGAAGAGCTTTGGGGCTCCCCCAACACCATTCCTGGGGTGCTGCTGAGCTCCACCAAACTGTGTCCCCAGGGTGTGCTGTGCACCTTCCTGCACCTTCCAGCATCTGAAGGCAAATGCAACTGCTCCAAGAAAGAGACCTGGAGGATTCCTGGACCAGCCCCACATCCCCTGTGCTGCCCCAGGGTTTGGGGAAGGTGCGAGGAGAGGAGGAGCCTCCCCGTGTGTGTGCGTGGGTGGGGGCTCCAGATGGGCACTTTGCTGTTTGTTACCTGCCACCCTCGCCTGCTGCAAGAAATCCCTGCCCTGCAACATTTCCTGCACACACCTAGAGGCCGTGAAACCTCGCCAGACGTGGTTTTCCTTGCCTGCCCAGCCTCAGCTCCCATGGCTCAACACTGGCACAACCGGAGGAGCGCCCGGGTGCCCGCGGGGAGCGGCGCCCAGCACCCCTCAGCCCCCCCAGGCGGAAAAACGCGGTGGGAAAAGCGAGTGCTCGAGCCCAGCACAGCCCCGTGGCCTCTGATTTCCACAGACCAAACCTGCCCCACAGGTGAGGCACCAAGAGGGAGCAACCTGCCAGGAGGGAATTGCTGGTTTTCCCCCTCTGCGAGGAGGGTGACGCCCCAAGGCAGAGCTGCACGGCAGCATTGCTACCAAAACACAGCTCCAAACACTGCCAAAAACCCCCTCAGCCAAACAAATCCGTGTCTCCCATCCCTGTAAGCAGCAGAGGAAAATGCTGGGAGGGTGTAATTTGGGGTGCCAGCATCAGCCACCCCAAACTGGCACCAGAGGGTCCTGCCCCCAGCAAGCCCCGACTCTGAACCGCTGCTTGAAGTCTCCCAGATTTGCACACAACAGGTACCCACTGGCCTGGGGCCAGGCTATCTCCAGCTGGGATCAGCTAAGCCTTCCTAAGTGTTTAAATAGGGGCCTGCAGGTAATTGTCCCAGCAGCCTTAACTCTTCTGGAGCCCCTCTGATGTCCAGGTCCTGATGGAGGAACATGGCATCAAAAACCCTGCAAGGTTGGCAGCGGAGAGGACGTGGATTTAGGGCAGCACAGGTCACTGCATCCTGCCCTTCCAGTCCTATTCCTGACTGCAACACTTCCCAGGATCTGCCTGGCTATCCTATAAATAAATACCACGGCAGGGGCTGGGGAGGGCAGCCTGTAAAGCAGGAGGCATTAACACCCTGGCTGGCACGGCCGGCTCACAGCGTGCCCAAGCAGCCAACCACAAATTGCTTAGGGGTGCAGAAAGTTTTGGGTTGCCCCGGCAGGAAGGGAGCCTGGGTGGCCTCTGTAGGTACAGGAAACCCCTCTCTATCACACACATCACTCTGCTTCCTCTGGATTTCTTTAACCTTTCACTCTTGGCCTGATTTATGCTTTCACACTGATTTTTGCACGCGTGCATTTCCCTCCTCCTTGCCGCTCCGGTGCTGCGGCTCCACACCAGCAAAAAAGCTGGCAGGGCTTTGGCATCCAGCTGCCCAGAGCCAGAATAATCCCTGCAGGGAAGCCTCCTGCTCTGCCTCACTCCAGAGGAGCTGGGGTTTTGCAGGAGGAGGGGATAATGCCGTGTCCTGTGCTGTTGTGCTCCGGGGCTGAGCAGCCAGCACGCAGCTCCAGCCCACCCGTGGGATCCACGCCGGGCTGCGTGTGATGGGGAGGCACTGGAGCAGCTAATCTGGGACCCCAGGGACACATCCCAGCAAAGCAAAGCCAGAGATGGAGAATCTGCTGCAGAGGCGCTGGGTAGGGAGCCCCAGGCTCCAGCACAGCCCAGGGCTGATTCTTCCTTGCAGTCAAGGAAAAGAATCCGTGAGCAGCTCAGTCCTGAGCCCTCCGAACTATCCAGGCAGGACACAGCAGGGAGCACCCCATCCACAAAAGGCATCCCCAGCACCACAACCACGTGGAGCGGTGCCCAGCGATGCCATCAGAGGCAGGAGGACATGAGGACAGCGGGGACACAGCCTTAATGTCACCTAAAGGGCCTCTTGGGTGGGAAGAGGAGCGGCTCATTCCCAGTCTCCACGGGGATCCTGGCACCAAACGAGCAAAACATTGGACTGAGTTGGGAAATGCATCGGCTTCCTGGGAGTGGATGGGGAAGCTGAGGCCAACAGCTCCAAGGCACTGTCGGGGCAGGGAGAGCAGCAGAATCACAGGAGGAATCACAGCTGAAGTCAGTTCTCCAGGCCCAAACTGGGGGCATTTTAATCCATTTGGCTGGATAAATAGAGAGTGTGGGAGCAGGTGGCCCTGGTGTCACCAGCCATCACCAGGGAGATGACAGAGCCAGTGCACCAGCCTGGTTTTCCATCCCTGCCGTGGTGTCCTAAACCCCACACAACAGCCTGCTCCATCCCATCCTTACAGGAAAAAGGAGAAAACTCCAAAGTGGGAGCAAGGAAAGCACCTGGGACATGGGAGGCCACCCTGAGAGCCACCAGCTCCAAGGGCTCCCCCAGCCTGGCACGGCCACCAGAAAGGAAATGAAGTTGCAAAGGTTATCACTTTGATGTTCGACTGAGCACAAAAATCTCGCTCTGAAAACAAAAACAAGGAAGAGGGGGACAGGGAGAGCGGCAAGGGAGGAGAGGGGCAGGGATGCACAGCCCCAGGAAAACAGGAGAGGGGGTGCAAGGGCTCCCCCCACACCAACACACATCTCCATGGCAGGAGAGTTTCCCGGGAAAATAAATGCAAAGTCTGTTATAAAAGTTTATCAGCGAGGAAGAGCGAGCGCGCCTGACTACAGGATAGAGATGTCATTATTTTCATGCATCTGCCTTACCCAATTTTATTTAGTTGCTTTCTGCACCATTTCATGCTCATTCTGCTGCTGAGCTAGACAATTGCTTTATAACTCTAGGGTGCAATTTCACTGTCTGTGAGCCACACGCACGCACGCGGGGGCTGCGCCGGGATGGAGCAGGGAGCTGCACCTCCCTCCCTCCCTCTCCCCACACCCTGAGGTTTGGGAGCTCGCCTGGAGAGGAGTTTTCTTCATAAAATTTGAGGGGAAAAAAAATTAAATTAAAATGCTAAGCCACTATCTTTAATATATTCAAGGAGCATGTGGGGGGAGCAGCCCCAGTAAGCAGCGGCTCCCCATTAAGGCTGAGCAGGATGAACTGGAGGGCAATCTGCTCTCTCACGCTACGTGAATGCAGAGAGACTGAGCCCGGCAGGCTGCAGGGCAGGAACGCTGTGAATCACGCTGGATTTTTATGATCAATTGAAAGTCACACTTGAACAAGTGCAGGTCAGCAGGGAGGGTTGGTCACGCAGGTGCAGAGCTCCGAGACAGCGGCTTTCGACTCGCTCGAGTCACCTGGCTCCTCACAGGTGCCCTCCTTGGTGCTCCTGTTTCCTGATCCCCCACTAAACATCCCCCCCAGGGCTGCTGTAGGGTGTGAGGGGTCTCCAGAAATAGCCCCAACAATGTGGGATCTTGGATTTTCTCACCACAACGTGCACGAGCATCCCCAGCACGACCCAGCGCCTGCTCCACACTGTCAGAGACCACGGCTCCTGCACACCAGGCAGAGCCACAGCTCCCCAGGCCTGATAAAATCACTCATCTCCCACAAATGGGGCAGGAAAAAGAAGAGGTGGGGACACAAGGGGCACTCAGTTCAGTCTGTAAGGATGGCCAGTGCAGAAAGGGCATTTCTTATTGTTTGATCTCCCTTTTCCAAGAGCCCCCACCTGCACACAGGTCTGTGGGAGCAGAGCACTGGCAAACCACTCTCACCCATCCTTCACATGCCCCAAACAGCTCCCCCAGCTCGATGTGATGCCCCTGGCTCTGCTCCTGCCTCTCTGAATTCTTCTCTGCCACCACTCACCATCCCACCCACTCAGCTCCTGCATCCATCCCATGCCACCTCCGTGTCTCAGAGTGGATTTTGGCTGGAAGCTCAACCCCTCTCCCACCACCTCCGTGCCTCAGGCTGGATTTGGGCTGGAAGCTCACCCCCTCCTGCAGTTCTCCTTCCGCTCTTGCCTCACCACTGCCATTGCCTCACTGCGACTCCGGAATGGGCACGTAGGAGACGCGCTGCCCACAACAAAATTGTCTCGCAGCAGCCCACAGAGTTCACAGCAAAAAAAACACCAAAGAAAATAACAAAAAGGCAAGAAAACAGCTCTCCTCCAGCACTCACTCGTCAGCCAGAAATGGAAAAACAATAATCAAATGTTTCTGCCTTCCCGCCCAGCTAAAACGAGACGGGGCATCCCTCCCTAATCCGCTCCTGGCAGCACAAAGGATCTGCTCCTGGAGCTGAGGGGGCTGTAAATCTCAGGGGGCTCCCTCAGCTCCCCCTCCCTGGGTTTTTTCCTTTTTTCTTCCCAAGTCTGCAAAGCTGAAGAAAGCCAAAACTCCACAAAAGAGGAGCTCATGAAAAGTAACAACCAGCTGGGAATCCCATTACCATTTTATTGGTCCCCAATACCGCTCTTGCCCCTTTTATCTCTTGGCTCTGCAGCGATCCTGCAGCTGATGGGAACCAGGGAAAGGCTCAGACAAGACCCAAACCCACATACACCACCAACCTCCATACATGGCTCACCCAAAAAAACAAGTCTTTGACCAAAAAATCAAATCCCCCAGGGTTTGGAAGAAGGAGCAATGACCACAGTGCGAGGGATTATCTCCTGCTAGAGCAGAAGGGGACGCCAGTCCTCATCCTGTGCTTAATTAACTGAATTTTTAGGGTGTTTCTTCCTTGCCCTGTGCTTTGGGAGCACCTGGCTCACCCACAAACCCCACCTGAGAGCTTTTCTTTGCTCCTGGGCCAAAAAAGCAGCTGGAGGGGGGTGGTTTTTGTATCCTGCAAAGCCCAGGAGAGCTGAGTGGAGCTGTGATCCCAGAGGGATCAGCTCTGCAGGGCTGGAAGCCACCAGCCCAGCCGAGGTTTCACAACCACCCCACGCCCTCGCTCCGGGCCCCGTTCCCAGCTCAGACGCTCCCGCGTGCCTCAGTTTCCCACCCTGTATCTGCCTCATCTGGGCAGACGGGGAGTTTTGGAGGCAAGATCCATCCCCTCCTGCTGTGCAGAGGCAGGAGCTGGCACGGGCAGGGCTGCGACCAGAATTACAGCCCCAAGGTGCAACCTTGAAACTTTTATTGTGGATCCACGGTAAGAGAAAAGGGAAAGAGACAGGGGAGAAGAAAAAAAAAAAAAAAGCCCAAGCATTTCGTGCTTACAAATGGTCTGTTTGAACAGGATTATTTTTTAACTCCACGTTAAACAAAATTTCAAAGGAGAGGAGCTGCATTTGGGTTTAATTTGAGCCCTTTCTTCCCTTTCTTGCAAGGGAATTGTTCCCTGTTTATCTCAGAAAACACCCTCCATTTTGAAAAGCTCCCTCTCCTCTAAATAAAAACTCAGGTTGTTTCCTTGACTTTGCTTTTTCTAAGCCAAACCTTGTCAGAAAAGGCAAGTTCTCACAGCCAGTTTCCATCTCAACAATAGAGCATTTTCCCAGGCTAAATTGCTTCTGTCTGAAAATCTTCTGGCAGTTTGAGCTGGCTGGCATGTGTGGGGATCCTTCTGTAGGGTTTTTTAAATCCTTATTTGCAATATTATTTCATCTGCTTTGCGCTGCCTTGATGTTCGAGCAGCCTTTGGAGAGACACAACCGCTCCTCCCTCCTCCTCCTCTGTCCTCCCTCCAGGCACACGCTTCCCTTTGAGGAGGAGGAGAGGGGAGAAATAAAATAAAAGACAAGCAAAGAGGAAAATGTCAGAAAGCTGCTTTTTGTGTGCGTGTCAAACGTTCAAAGTTATTCCAGAGTCTAGTCTTTAAATGTAATAAAATACAGCAACTCCTGACAAAATCAATTAAAATAAAACCACCCAGGCTGCCTCCCCTATTGCTTTGGAGCTCGACTGACTTGGAGAGCCCACCTGGGCCTTTTAGGAAGCAATTAGGGAAGTGCTGGGTTGGATCCCGCACCGGCTGCGTGCGTGTTCCGAGCATCCCTGGAACCTTCTGAGCATCCCTGGACATTTCTGAGCATCCACAGATACTTCTGAGCACCCCTGGACCCTTCTGAGCACCCCTGCACAGTGCTCAGATCCTTCCACAGCCCCCAGGACCCCTCCACACCACAGAGCAGAGCGAGGAGAGCCCCAGTTCCTCCCCCTGCCACGGGAGGTGATGACAACGGCTTGGACACGGGGATCAGAGCCAGAGAAGGATTAATTAGAGCCCAATTAGGTTGCCCAGCTCGAAGGGAAGGTCCCTGCAGCACTTGGCCAGCAGGGGTGTGAGGGATCCCAGGCTTTGGCTCGGTGGAGGAGCCCAGCTGGGGCACAGGGACCCCTTGGAGTCTCCACTCCATCCTCACTCCTCTATTAAGCCCCTTGCCAAGGGCCACCAGCTCTTGCTGTCTCACTCCCAGGATATTTATAGCAGGAATGATTCGGGGATTTCAGGCAGCTGGGAGCCTCGGGGAATACTCTGAGCACACACAATCCCCGGGAAAAGGCACCAGGATGCTCACAGGAACACATGGAAGAGGCAGGACCAAAGCACACCCCAAAGCCCTGCAGCACCCACAGCTCCTCTGTTTGTTTCTTTCCTGCAAAATACCCCAAAAAATCCAAAATTCAGCTGGGTGGCAGGGCTCTGGCATATGGCAACCCACCCCTGCTCCCAGAAAACAATATTCAACAAAAAGGTTTTCAACCCATTTCTTAATAAATATTTATTTTTGCCTTGAAGATGTAGGTGGGACAAAGCCAGGGTGTATTTTCCAGTGAAATGTTTTGATTCCCCCTTGTTGGATTTTTTTCCCCTCAACAGGAGCAAAATGCCAATAATAATATTTGCAATGAATAACTCAAATTCTGTGGCTTTCTCCCCCGCTCTCTTTTAAATAAATAAAATGCCCTAAATTTGAGAAACACGAACGCTCCCTCCAACACAGCAGGACAACGTGGAATAAACTCGGGGACGCTCCAAGGATTTATTTCACTGTCACAGCCCAGATTCTGGAAAAGGCAAAAATTCCTTCCCAGCTTGTTTTGCATATGTCAACGAGCAGAGGTCGAGCCCTACACGAGGCTCCAGCAACAGAGAGAGGGACACAACCAGACTTTATCTCCTGCTCCTACCAGGCCCTGCTGCAGCCCAGCAGCCCCAGGGAGCCATCCAGATGTGGGGCAGAGGATTCCTCCTTTCTCACTGGGATGCTCAGACTCTTCCCACATCTCTCAGAAGTTCTCCTCCCT
The DNA here is from genome assembly GCA_013398075.1 of Notiomystis cincta. Lineage (NCBI taxonomy): Eukaryota > Metazoa > Chordata > Aves > Passeriformes > Notiomystidae > Notiomystis > Notiomystis cincta. Next base: position 63,034 of record VZRX01001020.1, read on the forward strand.
GTGGATTGTCACATCAGCTGTGAACTTCTCAGGGTACAAAGAGCAGGACTGAGCATCCTGCAGAGGTCTCAGCCTAGACAGAGGTTCCCACCGAGGAGCTCTGGGCAGCATCCAGGCTCATCCCGGAGCCCGGGGGATGCAGGATGAAGGTGCCTGATGGATGCAGGATGAAGGTGCCTGATGGATGCAGGATGAAGGTGCCTGATGGATGCTCACTCACACTCCACACCAAGCAGCCCCTGGGCTGCCCCAGCTGCACCCGGGGGTTGTTTTGCTCTTTTCCTCGGAGGCGTTCTGGCAGGGCTGAGCACGGCACGGACAGTCCTCACCCCACATCCTGAGCAGCTGCAGCCGGCCCTGGCACGGCTGCAGGGCTGGGAAGAGGGACACACGGAGGTTACAACCCGCTGGAGTGACCTCCGGAGGGAAGCGCCGGCCTCGGACACACATTAACCCTTTCTTCCCTCGCAAAGCTGAGCCTTGAGGGAGAGCTCCCCGAGCCCACTGCCCTCTTTGCCTCCCCAGAGACACCCAGGCAATGGGCAAAGGGAAACAGCACTCAGAGGAGTGTTAGAGAACAAGCAGCCACCTGAAGAACCAAGTCCTTGGTTTGCACATCACTGAAAGCCCATGCACCCCACCAGAGGTGACCCCCACAGCCTCAAAAGCACTTGCAATGCAGATTTTTCGAGATTTTCCTCCTCCTGGAGACCTGGCACGACACAGGGGAACAAAAGCAGGACAGCCCTGAGCAAGCTGAGCCTAGTAAAGGCAGGACTCTAACTCCAGATGGCTCTAAGGCAGCATCTGCTGGACCCCGAGGTGTTTCAAGCCTCACCAGGGTACCTGTGCCCACAGCCCCCGTGCCAGGCTGCAGGTTGTCCTGGCACTGGGATGGCACAGGGGTGACAGCAGCCAGCCTGGGAGATGCCCAGGGACGTGCTGTCCTCACTGGGAGCCTCTGGCTGGCATCTGCCAGCAGCTCTCCAGAGAAGCAGGAAAATGAGATACTACTATTAAAAGTGCCCAGTGCTGGCCACGCTTCCAGCCATGACATCAGCGGGGTTATCTGAGTGTAGCCACGGGCAGCGCCTGGCCAGGAACCACCAGCAGCCAGGTTGGCCTCGTTGGGCCAAGCTGAGCTCAGATTTTGATGGGGATGCAGTAACAGAGTCGGATTTTGGCCGTGTTGCTGCTGTTCCCCCAGCTCAGGCCTGTACTGGTGTGCAGGGAAACAAACCCCACAGGCTGGGCTGTTTTTCTTCCCTCACTTTCTCCAACACCAGCTCCCAAAAATGACACGGGAGAGGGTTGGTGAAACACCCTGGGACGCTGCAGAGTTGGGAGCTGGTGGGGTTTGGACCATCCTACCTCCAAAGAGGCCCCATGGCTCATCCAGCTCTGCTCTGGTTTCACTGGGAAGGTCTCAGCTCCCACTCCCCTCAATCCCACAAACTGCTCTCAAGCTTTCAGACACAACCTGCCTGCACTGCCCAGAGCAGGACCAAGAGCTCTCCCTCCAAAACCACCAACACCCTTTGCAGCCAAAGGGATTTTTCCCAATAACCAGGGACCAAAGACCACGGGATAAAGTTTAGGAGCGTCTCCTGCAGCAGCCCAGTCCCAGACCACACACCCCAAACAGCTCCCACAGACAGATGGGTTTTCTCCTGAGACAAGGGTGAGAAGTTTTAACCTCCCCCAGCATGGCTGTCCTGGGGGCTGCCCTGTTTCCCCTGGGGATGCACAGCCCCACCATGCACACACTTCTCAATGAGCAGATAAATGAGTTGTTTTCCACTTGCACCAGCGTGGAAACCCTTCCCTGAGCCAGCAGTGACACAGACTCTCCCCCTCCTGCCCCCTCAAACCAACCTGACTAATAACACAAGGGTTTTTTTTTAGCATTTACGGTATAACGGGAGAGCTCAGGGCTGACAGAAAACACAATTAACGTCCTCAGAGGCCTGAGCCTGCCGGGATCAACAGAGGTCTGAACTGTCTTCCACAAGAGCATCCAGGGAAACGTGAATCCCCCAAACAGCCACCCCTAAGGTTCAACCGTGTGCCAAGAGAGGCACCTTGTGCTGGGCTGACCCCAACACCTGCATGGGACCCAACCAGAGGAGCTGGTTTGATTTGGAATCGGGACCCACTCCAGGACACACTGCAGGTGAGATGCTTTTGGCATCTCCCATCTCCCAGCCCAGTCAATGAGGGGCACAAAAACTGGGATTTTTGGGGGCACAGAGATGCCAGCTACAGCTCTGCCAGCCCACAGGGCCAGGGTCTCAGTGCCAAAGCTCCCAGACCACCACAGCCCTGGAAACCCTCTCAGCGGGCTGGGATTGCTGGAGACCTTGTGATGGCTGTTTGTATCTATTCTGCTCTTTAAAAGGAACAACTGAAATTGCAATCCATAAACAAAACAAGAAAAAAAAAAACACATTTAAAAAAAAAAAAAAAGAGAAAGAAAAAAACAAAAAAAA